>QVRM01000574.1:0-518458 GCA_003439945.1 Dermanyssus gallinae | reverse complement strand
GTGTATTTTCGTATGCAGCTCTCTCGAATATGTCGTGAGTCGGGAAAAGCTTAGTAAGAATATCTACTGTTTCCTGTTCGTCGAGGGCTTCCGTGGCAGCTCTTTTCTTCTTACCGCGTACAATTCTGTATGGTTTTCCCCATGGGTCTTCTTGGACCTGCTCTTGGAGCTCTTGCAAGCACTTGGTTTTGCTGTCAGCAATGGCGCTCTTGAGAATTACTCTGCTTCTCCTGTATCTATTCAGTGCCTGCATACGCTCTTTGTTGTCTCGGTGAATCTGCTTCAGTGCTCTTCTGGCTTTGTTGCATTATTTGCGCTTTTTGGCAATGTCCTGTGTCCACCAGTGCTTCGGCGGTTTTCCTGGCCGTCTTAGGTGCATCCTCACGGTGGCAGTTTTTGCACACGCCTCCTCGAGGATGGCCTGGAGCTGCACCGGGGTCTTGGGAAAATGGGATTGCGTCATTTTGTTTGCTAGTACTTCCTTAAACTTTTCTTCATCCGTTATTTTGTATTTCTTTCTCTGTTGTTGTTGAGGAGGTGGAGTCGTTCGGAGATTTAGTCGAGTCTCCACACAGAGATGATCGCTAAGGTTTTCTTCCTCCACCAGTACCGTCTAGCTTGACACCTTCCGCGTTATCTGAGAGTTCGTGAGTGTTATGTCTATGTACGATTCGTAATTGTGGCGCCGGAAGGTTGCTTCCTTACCGTCGTTAAGAACGTATAAGTCGTTTGCCGCTGCCCATTCTAAAAGAGTTCTGCCCCGCTTGTCTGTTCGCCGGGAGTCCCATATCTCCGCTGCCGAGTTAAAATCTCCGGAGATTAACACACCTGTTCCAGGTTTCAGGTTTAGAAGCGACGTCGTGAGGTTGTCCAGGATTTGTTCAAACTCCTCGTGTGGACAGTTGGGGCTTATATAGCAGGAGTATATTCTCCCTACGTCTTTTACGTCGATCCAGCAAAACCCTGGTCCGCTACCCTTGTTTTGTATTTTTACAGTATGATTGATCATAAGTGCAGTGTCGTATGCGGAGTCAGTCATCCAGTGTTTAGCTCTTTTTGCTAGCTTTTTGTTTGGTTCGCTAAGAGCGACTACGTCTGTCCCTCTCCGTTGCGTTATTTCCCCGACCATGTCATGGGCCGCCCGGCTTCTGTTACAGTTGACTTGGATTATGCTTATTTTGTTATGCATTATAAAAGTGTTTGAGGTTCCTTCTGGGTCAGTCTTTTTGCCGCACCTCTAGGTCCCTGTATCTTCCAATCGAAGGGTCCTTTTGCAATGTTTGCTTCGGAATGTTGTTGCGCCACGATCTCCCCAGACTCAAGGTGTTCGGCCGTAATCTTTGTCCTGTGTTTGTTGGCCTGCCTTTCTTCCCTTCGTTCCTTCAGTTTTGTCCGCAGGAGGTTGAGATATAGGGGGCATGCGGTCGTGCGAGCTTTGTGCCCTTTCTCTTCGCAGATGTAACAGCTGAGGGTTTCTTCTTTACAGTCACTAGAAAAATGGCCTTCCATCCCGCATCTGAAGCATTTCTGTGTCACGACATTCTTGTTTTTGCATTCTTTGGCTGTGTGTCCTAGTTCCTGACACTTATAGCATGTAGAGAGAGTAATCCACTCCTCGGCCCTGCAGCCGGTGCCTCCACTTAAATTCTTCCTGTTCAAGAGCTGGCATGCCCTGTCTTTTGGTAAGGTGACGAGGCACTGCCAGCCGGCTCGGTTCTTGGTTGGCCTGGGAGCTTCTGTTCTTATGTAGGAAGCTTCGTGGATCCTAAGAATATATATATATAATATATATATATATATATATATATATATACATATATATATATATATATATATATATATATATAAATATATATATATATATATATATATATATATATATATATATATATATACATATATATACATATATATATACCGGGTCATTTAGATCATTATGTACTTATTTCGAGGTTTGGTAGAACTCGGCAAGCAAATAATTTCTCCCCATGTAGAGAGAACGCCGAAACGTATTGTTTAGGAGTGATGATGAATATTATAAGAGTAGCTGTTATTTATTTTTTTCTACATTGTTGTACAAAATCTACGTTTGCGGGAGAATCAGTCAACCGATCATACCGGTGTGATCGGCGGAAAATTCTGCATAATCTGAATGACATTCAACGCAAGCTAGCGAAATGCGAATAGGTGGTTTAAGGAAAGGCATAAAAAGTCGATATTTTGTTATGGCTTACGTTGAAGATTTTACGTGCAAAATCGTAAAATTTTGCCATTGCACAAAAAACGAACACTCTCAGACGATAGCAAATTTATTGCCCGTCATTTTTGTACCAAAGTGATGGTGCTGCGTTACGTAGTTGCTGAGCAACTAAGCTTTTTCAACAGCCATATCAAAAGGGAAGGCTTGCATACTTCCTAGCATCGTGACCTGCTTTATCAAAGAAACCACTCGCGCACGTTCAGAACCACACCAGCAATTGTGTTTATTGTGGTCAATAAACACCTTTGTCATTTAATTTGATATCGTCGGACAGTGCTCGTGTTTTTAGTGTAATGGCAAAATTTTACGGTTTTGCACGTGAAATCTTCAACGTAACATAACAAAATCCCTGTAATATCTGGCGCTTGGGGCAAGGATGCACTCAAACTGACAAAAGAGCTTGGGAAGAAGCTCTTTGGGGCCACAGCGGAGCCAATATCGACCGCGTTCTTCCGACAAAGGATGTCATTAGAACTACAGAGAGGCAACGCCAAGATGATGTTGAGTGGTCACCGACTCGAGCAATATTCATAGTACAAGCAATATTGTAGATTTTATATAATTAATATATTAGTAATTGTGGTACATGTCTATAATGATAATAATAAACCATTGTTCCCAAAAAAATATAATTATTATTATTATTATTAATATTATTATTTATCATTCAGCTATTACAATTGTGAGATACAAACGTTTAAGCCAGATTCATCCTGCTTTGTTCGCATCATATGACTAATTATGAACTGGTAACTACAATAACGCTAACTGCAATGGATGGTTACGACGATTGCCGTCACTATAGCCGCTCTACAATTCACGAATTGAAATAGGACGATACCCAAGCGTATAATCAAACGCCACCGTATCGTTCGGGTATCGACCAAACAAAGCCACATGGCAATTCGCGAAAACAGCAGAACAAAGAAGAAGAAGAAGAAGAGAGGGGCAAGCTACTGCTACTATTGCTTAATGTGGGGAGTTGAACGTGAACCGCTACAGATAGACTTACTCATATTTTGCGAGTCTCGGCTGTACCCGATCGACTTGGCGGCCTGCAGAAAAACGAAACCGTTAGCTGTCGCCGCGGAGGAGAACATTGGCGAGCCTCGGCGTTATCATCTGTCTGTCTGCTCCCGCTCGATCCATATTTTTTGTTTCGCTTCTCTGACATCGTATTGACGTATCGGCATCTGGACTTCAATAGCACACCATAGAGTGGAAGGAAGCTATTTCTACGATAACGCACGCCACGCTTCATCGCCATGCGTAAATCACGTACGAAACAAGCGGATCGTCATGGTTGTATATATATATATATATATATATATATATATATATGTGTGTGTGTACGTGTAGCCGGTGAATTATTAAAAAATAAAGAATAAACATGCATTGTCTTTAACATTTAATCAGAGAGAGACTATTTAATCAAAAGATCAGAGAAAAACTACGCTCAATCATTTATACAATATATAGATCACCACATACCGTTATAATATATGAATACTTTAACTATTCAGCCTAATTTTCGTAGTATTTAGCGCAGTTAGCCCGATTAAAGTCTACGTTCCCACAATAGTACATATGCATATATATGTAATTTATTTATGAGAGACTAGTAAATATAGTAAAGTTATGTGTATTTATATAAATGAGAGACCGTAGACCTTAATCGGGCAACATTCGCTACTAGTTATTGAAATTAGATTAATTGGTTGAAGTATTCATAACTTATAAAGAATGAGACGATTTACATGCAAATCGTCTCGATTGAATGATGATCGGTTGAACGTAATCATATACAGGGTGTCAGCAGTGCGTGTGAGGACTTCATGGCGTTCCCATTGCAATATTCGACGATTGAGTAGCAGCGAGGTATTATCGCGTTTCTGACTGCGGAAGGTTTTCAACCGGATGATATTCCTTGCTGGGTGCACGGTAGAACGGACGGCCGAATTCATCGAAAATGTGAACCACCTGGTGAGAAGTAATCGGCGTGTTACAATGCGAATGCTGGCAGTAATGTTGGGGGCTAGCGTTGGGACAGTGTAGACAACTGGACACGATAGGCTGGGTTACCGGGAGGTGTACGCGCAGTGGGTTCCGAAGGAGTTCAGCAAACCGCAAATCCCATACACCGGATCGTCGCCGGTGACGACAGTTGGTGCCATCACCTTAAGCCAGAGTTAAAACAAAACAGCATGCAATAGAAGCATGCGTTGTCATTTGCCTCAAAAAAAATCTGACCTATGCCCTCAGCAGGCGAGGTGATGCGCACTGTTTTTTTCCACGTCCAAAGCCTGTTTCTGATCGAACTTAACGAGCATGGAAAACCCATCAACAGTGACGTGAGGCACTCCGTAGTCTGTGCAATTCTATCAAGAGAAAACGACATGGGCTGCTCACGGAGAGAGTGATTTTGCTCCACGATAATGCCTGTCCACACGTGTTAAGGCTCACATAAAAAATACTGGTCAAGTTGAAGTGGAGGCATTTTGAGCAGCGACTTCTATGAGTTTGGTCCGCTAAACATCTCAATGGGAGGCGCGTCAACTCGAACAACGAACTCGAGGACACAGTAGAAAACAGGCACTAATCGCAGAAATGGTCAACTTCAGCTCGTGAAAACAAAGAACTCCACAGCTCGTGAAACAGTGGAACAGTTGTACTCAAGCTCTGGTGATTTGTTTTGATTAAGGGCGTCTATTATACCCATAGAGTCGTTTCGTAACTTTTCTTTTAAACATCCCTTATATATATATATAGTAAGTTGATCATATATTTTAATTTTGAGTTTTAACTTTAATAAGATTCACGGTACTGGAGACGCCTTCCTTCCAGACCATAACAAACTTTTACACATTTCTTTGGTATTCAGACCATGTCCTGTTGGCGACATTCAGCAGTAGCGCTAGTTAGGGGGCGGCAATAGAAATAGACCGGGACGGGGACGGCTATCAACAGGGCGCCTACCGGCACAGCCGTGCTGCCAACACGTGGTGCAACTACCCCACCTCGGATTCCTGCTAGACATTCCTGCCGTCGGAGCCTGTTTGGTGCAGCTTCACATCCCCTCACATCTTCCTGCGTCACCCCGCGTACCCCACTGTTCAAAACGGTGTCAATAGCTTTGAAGGACTGCTTCGTGTCGTCGCCGCGTCTTGACAATCGTCGTTGTCATTGTGCAGCCGCCGTCACCAACTACTACTGTCACAGCACAACCATTATAGAGCTATCACCTTAACCACTTTGTCCAACGCCGGGATGACGAACTTGCTGATAAAGCATACAAGTAGTAAGAGAACTAAGATCATCCAGGCCAACGCCCGATCTTTGACGTTTGCGGCTACGCCAGTTGAAGCCCGTGACAATTATGTCATCTTAGTGCTGCTAAACAACGTTAGAGCTAGTAGCAAAGTGCTACGGGCCAAACTCGAAGCCCTTAGCAAACGTATGGTTAACTGTCCTGATAGAGCCAATCCCGATATAGAGAAGAAGATGAAAGTACCGCACTCGAATGTATCGAGAGTGTGTCTGGAGGGTCTGGTCGCCGCTGCACCTGCCGCTTTCACGTTCGAGCGACAACGCTTTCGCGCCGTTTCGCAGCCCGCAATGCCTACAGCGGGGCTTGTCGCCGCGGCAAGCCCCATGGTACCGCTTCTAGACAACTCATTCCCTGGCAATCGCCTCAAATATCGTTATTTCTCCGTTCTGTTAAAAAGAACTGGATTGCTCGTCGCGCAGCGGCTACAGACACCAGCAAGTGTGTGGCCCTCCTCAAACGTCTTCGCGGTGAACTGAATATACTTGTGATGTCTTTGGACGTCCACGGGGTAGCGTATGAAACCGCCTTGCAGCTGCTTGACGACAATTACGGATTGGTTGGCATCCAGCGGCAGCAAGTGGTCTAGAGATTATTCATATGTGAGACGGCCGAAGCTTTGAACACCCCTCTCCAAACATTTTCGATCGTCGTTGCTCCAGCGTTGCGAGCTGCGGGACCACCCGAGTTGTTTTTGAGAAGCTGTTAGAGCAACAGCAGCAGCAGCATCTACCCGTCCCGACGGCTGCCCACCCCAAGGGGCATAATCAGCCGCCAGTTTGTGAACACCAACAACAGGCGAATCGCGTTTGAGCCACGCGACGAACACAGCCAATGATGTGACCAACCAGTTCGGTTTACCTCAAATCAGGCCGAAACTCAGCTCACATTCGGATAATTGTAAAACAGCAAACGTCAGATCCATTTGAGGAGCGTAACGCAAAGCACTCCGCAATCTCGGAGTGGAATAACGCGTCCACGATCTAGGCATGCATCCGCGCAACGTAGCCAACGAGCGTAAGCAGGAGTAAACGGACGTTCATTGTCTGCCACGGTTGCAGCCAACGTTAATGTTGTTATCCGTCGGACCCTGGTATATATGGTATCAGCCAATCATGTATACGGCGGTGTAGAAAGATACCGGTAGAAGTCATAATGGGTCAACGATTGACGCTAAGATTCGTGGTGCCCAATATTATAGAGCAGCTGCTTGACATCCGCCCATTTGGGCCGATCTAGGTGCACAGGCATTTGCCAGCGAGCATCAAATCTCATCGCCGCGGTATAAAGTCACACTGGACAGTACCTACCCGACACGACGAGGCGTATCTCCTTGCCTACCAGCACAGCTTCGGGGTCAATCCGTCGATCGATGCCCCCTCAGGTAAGCAGCCATTGGCAAATTCAAGAGACAGCACCCGTTTGCTGCTTGCGACCTCGCCAACGATCTTCCTGCTGACGAGCCGAGAACATCCTGATCGGGTTTATTCAGTTCCTTGAGATCACCTTTGTCGGGCCCGAGAAAAATAATAGTATAATTGGCAACCAGAAATATGTCAACACTACTATATTTATATATAGCGATCTAACATACTCCGCAGACACAAAGATCGACATAATTCTTCGGCGAGAGTGTTAATAATTGTAAGACAGTTATTTATTATGTTTTTGAATTCTAACAATATCAAGGGGTTCGCCGTATTGGGGAAGCATCTTGCCAGATCATAATAAATGAATGATATATGTACGTGCTACCGCTCTAAGCGCTCCTGATACAAAAGGGTAACATGCGTATTTAGGTATACATGCCAAGCGAATAATAAATCAACCATTTATTATGATTTGGACTTATATATATATATATATATATATATATATATATATATATATATATATATATAAATAGACACACAAAGATGCCTTATGTGTCCACACTTTCGCAAACTGCTGTGGAAATAGTAGTTTACATAAAACAGCCACCAAAAATCATGTGCACTATTCTTAGAATCAGAGTAAGAATCAGCCTGTTCTGGCTGATTCTTACTCTGATTAGTGGCACAATCGAATCTGTAAGACATTTTTTAAAGACTTGATATCGCAATTATCATTAGATTCCATGATCTAATAAGCTGGCGGCCTAGAAACACTGGCATTGGAAAATGTCTTTTCACGACAATTTTTTGTTCCGCAATTAAGAATGCTTTTGTTCTCGATGTCAATAGGGTCGTTGCTAGATGAAGAGTTGGCACTGAACTAGTCTCTACACTTATCAATGGAGTAATCCTTTGGTTCAACTGTATTTCACTAGTTGAGGTGTTCCTGGCGTGTAAAATTCACAGGGTAATGCTGTATATCGGTTCCCCAGATTTCTACTTTTGATGGCAAAAACTGGGGCATATAGCTGCAAACCGCATAAATGAATCGTGCAAACACTGCGGATAGCCCGGTTATTATGCAGTAATAAAAAAATGCACCAAGATATGTTAGCTGCAAAGATTCACATGCTTCAAACCGTTCTGTGTGTATAATTCGTTCATATGAAGTAAAACAACAAAATATCAACACTTGTGCAACAAGTTAGCATTGCATTGCTCCGTGGTGACTCTGATCAAGGCAGCGGACTAATTTTAAAATATTGCTTTCTCCGGATATGCCTAGTCTGACTAAGTCAGCATTGCCCATCCCGATAAAATCGTCAAATGCCGAAATCGTGACATCCGTAGTGATTGAATTTTCATCTGGCCACAAAGTTGGGATTAATCTACCAAGGACGACTGCACTATCAGGAAACACAAGTCAGCCAACTCAAAGGAAATGTTATAACTTGTTTAAGCGACATCTCGCCAAGCGGACGCCGCTATCAAAAGCTGTCGTTGTAAAAGGGGCGAATTTCTTCCCCTAAGTGAAACCAGTCTTAAAGGGCATAAATAGGCACCTATTAAAGTTTTTAATATTTACGCGTAGTAGAGAGTGAGTAGTGAGAATCGAATCTACTGGTGGATAGCGTCAACTCTGTTGATGTTTTGTAGAAACATTCTCTCATGGACAGCGGTGTGAGAAAATGACGAGCGCAAGCATGTCGGTCCCACAACAACAACCATACCCAAAAATTGGGTTCCGAGCTGTCCTTTTGTACAACTTCCGATCCGGGGTAAACTCAGGTGGAGATCAGTCAGGTGGTTATTTTTTTAGTAAGGTGGTTATTTTTGTCGAGCTCTGATGCATTCGTCTGCGCCTTGCAACCGGAGGGAACACATAGGTGCGCGGGTTCAAGCCCCACCATTGCACATTTGTATTTATGGGGGTCCGTCTATGAAGCAATGTGAAAAACAGTTTCATGGAGTTAAATCTTGCCTGAGAGTCATCCCGAAAACTTTTGGTGGTTATTCTGAGAGGCGGTTGATCCACTCGTGCTATACGAAACTGATTGAAAACAAAAAAGATTTTCTGTTTCGTTAAAATTAAGCCTTTACTTTTTACAGTACTTTTAAAATAATGTTTCAGACATGGCAGTTTTTGCCAGGTGTTGTAATTTGAGGCCATTTGAAACAAGACAATATAATGACGTCTCGTTGTCCAAGGCCGTGCTACCTTGAATCTGTTCATCTCAGGGGTTTTCCTCAAAGCACACTATCCTAAAAGATCACAACATTTGTAACTGCTTGACCACTTTGAAATGGCGGTTTATATATTAAATTATATATTTATCTAGTGTGAGTTTTTTTTATATTTGCCCTATTCTGAATTCTAGCAATTTGTGTATCGTAATCTAAAAATATTTATATATATATATATATATATATATATATATATATATATATATATATATATATATATATTTATTATAACCACGTACTCGTAAATATATCATTTATAATCACCAAAAGACTTACGCTAGTGTGTAGCCCTTGCTAAGTAACTTCATGTTTACCATAACGTTAGACTGCATCAAAAAACGTGAAACCCTTTGTTCAGAACCGATATTTAAAATGGCGAACGGAGAAAAAACGAAAATGTAAGACGATGTGTATGTGATTATAGCCCGTGGCCAAAAAAATATAGTTTAGTGATGCAACCTTTTTAGCACAAAACCAGCCCTTAGAACCCCGGCAAACAACAATATCCACAAACCAAATACAAAACACTCAAGTCACGTTAGCGACAGCTAGCGTGACATTTGAGAATAGACAGCGACAATAACAGCCAGTTCGTGCACATTTAATACAAATGTATTCTCTATTGTGGACGCATGGCGCTTTACAGCAGGCGCTTCAACCAGCCACTAAGCCACTCGGTTTCAATTTTGGTTGTTTTTACCTAATGGATCTTGTAGTCTCTTCCGATGTGCGTGTAAATTCGCCTAAAGTAATTTTTTACACATTATACAGGGCTTGCATCGTTAGGACATTTTGTGTGCTTAACGGTGCTTCTTCATAGACTTGGGGATCTGTGTCGACATGCAGACTGGGGGTACCACAAGCAGCAACGCGGCCATGCGCGTAAGTCTCCGTCAGCCTATTATCTGCCGCCGGTACATAAGATAGAGTGCAACAACAACAAAAAAGAGAGTAGACTAAA
The DNA here is from genome assembly GCA_003439945.1 of Dermanyssus gallinae. Lineage (NCBI taxonomy): Eukaryota > Metazoa > Arthropoda > Arachnida > Mesostigmata > Dermanyssidae > Dermanyssus > Dermanyssus gallinae. Next base: position 508,295 of record QVRM01000574.1, on the reverse strand, counting down.
CATGGCTAGCGGTGATTGCTGCCGCTGCGAGAGGTTGTCAGCGCGACGCAGGGCAGTAACTACGTCAACGGGTCATATATGTAAGTACATCGAGAGCCCGTTAATGAGCAGTTTAAGTCTCCAGTAAGCCTTGTTTGCAGTGGACGGCGGATGGCTACAAACTGCCTACTCGGCATAGGCAACGGCGTTTATAGCGGCATAAATCTCCCGTTAAAGCTTGCTCTGTATCCACCCCCACCCCCCTTCCCGCTCTCTCGCCGTGTCTATGCTTCTCTACTATTGCATCTCTCTCTAGCTCTCTCTCTCGAGGCTACGAGTTGGTGAAGATGGCCGCCACGTCTTTCCACCATATTCGCTGACCTGGCTGAGGTTAATCTGTTCGAACAAAGCCCGGCCGGCAGATGCCCGGTCGTCATGCCAGTAAGCTCGAAAACCGATCCTAACTGGCACACCCGACGGCCCGGAGGTGCCCGTTATATGTTGATGTTGTATATAGCCTAAGATTTGTGCGCGCGAAGTTTTCTCGCGTTTTTCCGCTCTTCTATTCCACTCTCTATCTCTTTAAATGTCTCTCCCTCTCTCGCTACACTCTGCTTGTCCGTCGTTTCGGTTCCCCTCTGTTTCTCTGCATCTTTTACTGTACTACTATTCTGTCTATCTTTTCGTTAGTTTAAGACAAACACTAAACGGACAACAACCCGCTGCACCCAACGACAGCGGTTGCAGCAAAAGCAGCACCAGCAGCAGCAACAACAACAACAAAAAAGTTCAACGTCGTATATAGCCAATGGTGTCTGTGTGTGTCCGTGGGTGGGTGGGTGTTTGTGCCAGGGTGCGGTTATAAGGCGGACGACAAGAAGAAGAAGGCCGAAAACTGCCATAATATTCTCGTTGTTCAACGTCTCAAAAGAGACTGACGCCTTCTGTTTCCAGCAGATAACCGCCGTCGCCGCAGCCGCCGCCGCCACCACCACTTCCACCGTCTTGCACTTCGTCGTTGCCACCGTCGGGACCTAGCGGCCGGGCTTCTTCTTCTGGCGTGATACGGAACCTCCGCCCCCCCCCTTTTAATGCCGCTGGCTTATGTCGTACGATATACACAAATCTTATATATATGTATGTATGTATATATATATATATATATATATATATATCATGGCGCTCAAACCAGTGTGAAGGCCATCTGCCTTCACCTCGCCACTCACATGTTGTTGTTGTTGCTATTGTTGCTGTGTATGTTGTTATTGTTGGTCGTTGCTGTTGTTGTGGTTGTTGTTGTTGTTATTGTTGTTGTTGTTGTTCTTGTTGTTGTCTGCCCCTAGCGGTTTCGCTAGCCGTCGCGGCCTCCCCAGCAGCGCCACAAGGGCGTCTAGCAAAACGACAATACTGGACGTCGCCGCCCCGTCAGCTTCGAATAGCAGGCAAATCTTGTACTGGACTTTAAGCATAAAAGGCTTAGATGGCGTGATTCAAATACGAAAAGGGCTAAAGCAGAGAAAGCGCGAGGCACACGCGACCAAGGCCGAGGTGCAATGCGAGTCTGGATCGGTCCTATAGTTGCACGTGCTCTGACGTATCGCCGTCGTTGCCAATTGTAAGTTGATGAAAACGCGAACACGCTGCTACCATCTCGCTAGAAGGCTATTTCTCGGCTCAGCGGTCTTGCTTGTTGGCAGATTTAATCCTAGCGCTTTTGCATAATCGAAATACCAATCTCCGGCACGAAAAGGGGAACCCTACAAACTCTTGTGATGTGATGGAAGCATTCCAACTATTCCTGTGCAAAAAGCGGCATGCAATGTATATATATATATATATATGTTTTACGTTCTGGCAATATATATATATATATATATATATATATATATATACAACGTACACACATACTAAAATCAGACGAAAACAGATAACTTGTATCACAGTGTATTATTTGGTGTTAATACATATGCTAATACGAATTCTTCACGAAACAAATATCTATGTGAGTGCCAGAAACCGTGAACTTTTTGACAGCTTTGTAAAGTGATTTCTTAATATATATATATATATATATATACATACACCCTTTAGCGTGGGGGCAATTGTTGTTTTTGCTATCTGAATTCTATCGACATGGACAGCGAAACATTCTAGTTACAAGCGGTAACTTTGAATGAGCTCAAAATTGCGTTTTTATAGGAGGTTTCGGCAATGCATAAAGTGCATGTGTCGCTGCCAGCTGTCAGCAACTAGTGTGGAACTCACAAATTGATTAAACCCATACTTTTCCTTACTCCCAGGCTCAGAATTGCGTGGCATTTCTTCACCACCGTGAGGAAAGCATCTTACTTCTCTAGCGCTCTTAAGCCTTGCCTGTGCTACTCCGGCCCATGGAGTGCATCGAAACCGCGCTGGGGACCAAGCTGCCCCCTTCTCCGCCATTTGGCTTCCAGATCTTGGCTATGTATAACCGGAACACCATCGCCAGTATGTACATAGGTAGTGTAGTAATAGAACTCCCCGTGACTGCAGTCGTACTCGGCCCGTAGATCTGCTATGAGTTCATTGGCCTATTGTCCGTGCTCCGTCCGCTTTTAATCACACTGCCAGACAACCGTGGTTGCGTCCCTGAGACCTGCATGATCAAGCGGTTTATCTGGCGTTCAGACCCCCTGTTTATTTGCCAGCATATCCTAGGGCAGCATTTTAGTGAGTACTAGGACGGCCTTTGTCGAGGTAGTACGGTATGTTCGACTCACCTTTATGTCCATTGCCCTCTGAATCGAGAGGAGTTCTTGCCGATTTTTGGCTGTCCGGAGCGCCGTATCGGCCCGAATCAGGGCTGCCTATAATGAGCTAGATTGTGCAGCCGTTCCTATTTCTCCCTCTTTCTGGGCACCAGTCTAGCGAGATCTCGAGATACCTGTTCGATCTTTCGTGGGTGAGCTGATCTTGTTAGGCCCATATAAGGTCACCAAGTGGTCTTACTGCTGAGGAAACGATTTAAACATTTATATTGCGTATTTGGCAAGGACAGCATTTCTAAGATTTCGTGCTATAAGTTGCTCGCCAAGTTTCGTTTTGACAGCTTGAGTAATCTGGATGAACCTTGTAGTGTCCACTACCCCCACGACTGGCCGGCGACCGTTACGAGTTCGTCATTCTCTCGTTCAAGCAACATACGTCCTCTGCCTGGCTCGCACCAACGACTACTGACTCATTTATTTATGCCTCTTTATATATCACAGATTTGCCCGCGCATTTAGTGACTTCCCGCGTCTTTGCTACTGGTGGCGGCATACTCTATTTGGCGCCATGTATTTCGTTTGCCTCGGCATTGTCGCCAACCGATGCTGTATATGCCCGCGCTGCTTAACGGAAGCTGCTATCCTACATTCTCCCCCCCCCCCAACACCGGCTTGTTTCGAATTCGGTGCCATCTTCACCCACGAACTCCCGTAGCCGGCTCGGTGCACGTCTCATCCGCCGTGGACGTCCTTCTCACGGCGTTGTCGTCTTCGTGTTGTTCAATGGTGCACCAGCGGCTGCTGGCCTCCGTATTCTGACCTAGTCACCGGGCACGAACTTAATTTCGACTGCCTATCTTTTCCGGTGCGTACTCCTTCTAATCCTGTTTTTCGTCCATTCATGCCCGCTCGTCCTCATCGTTTTGTTCGGTGTTTCCTCGCCGGGGACTTCATCCAGTTTTTTCCTCATCAGCCGCCAGAACGTGTTACATAGTCAATGCTTCGTCTTCACATATTCTATGATGCGCATTCTTTGCCGCTTCCAGGCATTTGCCGTTAGTCCAACGACGTCTCACCGTTGCTTCTCCTTCACTTCCGATTGAAATGGCCAAACTTTCGTTATCTTAGGCGTTTTGCCAGGCACATTTCGGCCCCGTACTCGTGGCTTATCTATCCGCATGCGTAGCATCCTTCCGCTCCGTGTTTTCGACCCGTCGCCAGCCTAATTCCGCTTTGTTATGCCGTCCATCGTTTACCAACTCGTGTCGTCCTGCAATCCACCCTGGCCTCCGTAACGCACCTCTCCACGCATAACGCGGCCGCCGGAGCCTGCTCGACTGCCCGTACTCGTAGCTTTAGTCCGTGCACCTAGCGTCCATCCGCTCCGCGTTCTTGCCCTGCTGACGGCCTTAATCCGGCGGCTTTCCGCTTTCCAAACCTCGTTCACCTACTCTTTCCTCTTGCGATCCATCTGACTTCCGTGATGGCTATGCGCGTTTGCGGAGCCTACAAGACGGTTGGTACCGACGTCCTGCTAGCGCTATCGCGTCAGCTCCCGTGGTACCTACTCGCGGGCAAGCGTGCCAAGCAGAGGCTGGATGGGGATCTTCCCTACCTCAGGCGAGGGATTCGACTCTCCACGATTGGGCCGCCACGTGGGTTAACCCCCCTCATGGCGACACGCGGACACTGCTCTAAGGAGATCTGGGCCATCAGAGAGTAAACTCAAAGAGGGGAGGTGCGTTTAGTAGGTATGGGTCCCAGCGGTGTAACATCCATTTGCTGGGTTCGAGTCCCACACTGCTCAAGATAAAAAGCTATATTTCCTCCTCGTAGCGGTAGTGCGTAACAGTATTTACCCTCCTCCACAAAATGCACCCTGTCAATACTACGCATCAAGCTCGGATCAATCTCAGACATGAAAAGCCTCACTGCTGGACAGTTTTCGGGCATGATCTATTTATCTGTAAAAAAATGATAAGAACCATCCGTACTGTGTCGTTTTCATACGCTGTGAACGTCGTTTCTGTGTAATGAGTCCGAAGGGCAAAATATAAGAAAAGCTAATAAACTCCAACGGTTGATCGTGCATTTAATTTAGTATTTATTTCACCATACAATTTGTAGACAATTAATTCATGTTTCACAAAGTGTCACGATGTGACACTTCGGTCTCACAATATGTATCTAACCACACGGTGGCGCGTGAGCAGAAGAGATTATGACGGCGAATGGCGCGGAGACACCTATCCTGTGGTTTTGAAGTCATGCCCGGCGGGGGGGGAGGGGGAGGAAGGATACGGGTTCAGTGGGTTTGTGAGTCCCACACTTGTGACGCTAGTTGCTTGTAACTCTCGCGCACACTCCCGAGACCTCCCACACAACGTAAAGCAGTCATTTGGTGAAAGCCCCCGCATATCAAAGATATGCGGTTAGTTCAGCTGAAATGTCCTCGTAGGAAGTCAACGACTCAAACATGTCATCGCGTGCAAAATGCCCGGCGGGGGGGGGGGGGGGGAGGAAGGATACGGGTTCAGTGGGTTTGTGAGTCCCACACTTGTGACGCTAGTTGCTCGTAACTCTCGCGCACATGCCCGATACCTCCCACACAACGTAAGGCAGTCATTTGGTGAAAGCCCCCGCATATCAAAGATATGCGGTTAGTCCAGCTGAAGTGTCCTCGTAGGAAGTCAACCAACTCAAACATGTCATCGCGTGCAAAATACAGTGCTCCTCTTAGTCCCTCACAACTCCAAAGAAGCACCCGCAGAGATATAATTACGCTTAGTTTGCATTTCTAACACTGATCAGTCATTAACGGGGACTTGGACCGCCGGGCGCAAAAAAACTCTTCCCAACCATCATCTTGTAGTCAACGTTCCTGACTCAGACACGAAACAGGCTTCTCTTCTGGCAGAATTCATTTCTGCAACAACTTATGCAATTTCTATCACGCAGCACCACACAGTACATAGCATGACTACAGAAAGTATGTAAGTTGCAAACTGCTGTCACAGTTATGCCCCTGTCAGTTCGCTACGCTTGCAACCTTATGACCGACATTCTCTGCGCCAATCGTGGTACTTTTGATGCGCAGATTTTCCTGTATTTGGCATAGACCTCTAGTTCACCCATGATATACTCTGTCATCTGCATTCAACGTTTTATTTTGTTGTATTGTCTTTTCCGAACCCCAACAAAGTCGTCGTCCTCTGTTCGTTCTCTTTTTCTGCTGTGGGTCACCTGACTCTGCCGTCGGTATTTCTGTTACCGCAGCTGATGACCTTGCTGGACAACCATCTGCTCGTCCTATTTCAACAACAGTGCCATTCAACTTGTCACTAAAACTAAAAACATTTCCATTATAATGACAACTTGAATTTAAATTAAGGATGTTGTTTTAAATGCTAGACAACTTCCGTCTCCTTGAGCGGGCCTGAAGCTCATCCATAGACATATTTCCAAAGCACCGAGGAAAAACCATGTTGAGATATCTAGGGTTTTCCCAAAAGTCCTTGTGACAGCATGGCAGCTAACCCTCGGCGGTATTGTTTAGCATCTATTCCCAATGAGAATCGCTCAATGAAAATTCAGTCAACGACAGGGATCGAACCGGCGGCACCCCGCTCGATGACAACCATGGCTAGCCCACTAGTCCCCTAGACCACGGCGTGGTTAGGTTGGCACTGCCATTAGTCAAATCTGCAGAATCCGAGTCTCTCAGGCGCCGGCGCGATTCCTTGTGTGGCCCTTCCCAGCAGGCTCTCTTGTCTTGGCGTAGGTGATGCCATTGCCTTCCTCGCCGTCTGCGAACCGTGTTTGCTTGTTTTTTCACGTTCCGCCGCTTTTCCTCACACTCATTGTGTCACTTAGCGTGGGGTTTAAACCCCCTCGTGATTGTAAAGGCTGTGACAAACAGTTTCTGGGAGATTGCCTTAATTTGACAATCCGCTTGTGCAGTTTCGAGTATGCTAATCACAGCTCACAAAGTTCCACTGTTATTCACTGGGACGACCACTCAACGTCCCTGGCTTAGTGCCTGGGGATCAACGTACATGCAACAAAATGCGCATCCTGCAGAAAAACGAGGTTTAGTCGATCCCTCTGAATATTCTTGAGCAGCCTTAGCTGCACTAGTTGTTCATCCGCCTTTAGCGTGAGCAAACGTTTCGAATATCTGAACATTACGAGTACTAACAGAAAACGACATGTATATACAGGTAGTTCAACAGGTTCTTAAAATGAGCTTTTCAGAATTTGAATTTTGGCGCGCTTCTGGAAACGGCAACTTTTCGACTGCTAGCAGTTAAAATATTATGGTGATTGGCCGTTGCGATTTCGTTTGATCGCTTTTCCCGTGCAACGTATCATCGTAATTTTTAAAAATGAAAAAAAAAAAGAGTTTTGAGTGGTTATCAAACATTTTTATTTCAATGCTTGGAATGCAACCCAAGTGAAAACTGAGTTAGACGAGGTGTACGGTGACTCTGCGCCATGTTTTGCCACTGTTTCCAACTGGATTAATGAGTAAAACAGAGGCCGCAGAAGCACCGAGGATGAACTACGTTTATGACGCCCAAAAACGGCAACTGATGAGGAAAACGTGGAAAAAGTACGGAAAATGTTTGCCGCAGATAAGCGAGTGAACATTAGGGAGATAGCGGAGGCCTTGGGGATCAGTTTGGGTAGAATGCATTTTATCCTGCATGAGAACTTGAAGATGAAAAAGCTCAGAGCTAAATGAGTGCCATATTTGCTCAATTAAGGCCAGAAAGACGCGCGTGTTTCCGCTTCACAACAAAATTTGGCCAAGTGTCAAAAAATTCGTCGGATTTTTGGCGCAGATTCGTGACCGTCGATAAAAGCTGGGTCCATCACTACACTCCCGAGACCCAAGAAGCATCTCGCCAATGGTGTGCACCTGGTGAAGGACCTCCGAAGAGGGTGCGGACAACGGCATCGGCCGGAAAGATGATGGCTACGGTTTTTTGGGGCCAACGTGAAATAATTCAACTACCTTGAGAGCGGTAAAACGATTACGGGAGAATATCATGCAAGACTGTTGGACTGCCTGAAGCAAGAACTCATCGTGAAACGGCCCGCTTTGCAGAAAAAGGTTGTCCTGTTTTACCAGGACAATGCTCCTGCACACAAGTCGCGGCAAGCATTGGCAAAACTGGCCCAACTGAGGTTCGAACTTATTGAACAACCTTCCTATTTTCCAGACCTGGCCCCCTCTGACTATTTCCTCTTTGGACATTTGAAAAATAGGCTCGGTAGAAAGCGTTTTTCCAGCAATGAAGAGGTTAAGGCTGCTGTCAATGCCTATTTTCAGTCTAAAGACGCGGAATTCTACCTAAGAGGTATAAATGCTCTGAAATCTCGGTAGGAAAAGGTGTATTGAGCTTCTCGGGGAGTCTATCGAATAGGAAAATATTAAAAACAAGATTTGGAAAATTCTTGGTTTGTAAGAAATTTGTAGACCCAATATATATATATATATATATATATGTATATAATACCAAAATAGTGCAAATGCGGTGCAGTTCGGTAGGTACACCAACCAGCGCATCCATCAAAATATAAATGTATACATTTCAATTTTATTTATTTCACAACTCAGTTGCATTTTCCAAAACATATACAACACGCTATATATATGCCTCGAAATGAACAGCTCTTCATTGTTTCATGGCCGCAGTGGCAGAAGTTTCTCGGTATGTGCATTTCATATTTAATTCTTCTAATTTACAACTACCTATATGTTTAATAAACATATATATATATATATATATATATATATATATATACATACATGTATATATATATATATATATATATATATATATATATACATACATGTATACATGCATAGTCGACCCCATCGATCAATGATTTATTGTCTAACTAGGCGCTTGACTGGGTTTAACGTGACCTCCTCTCTCTCTCTCTCTCTCTCTCTCTCTTTTGTTCTTCCTGTCTGGCCTACGCATTGTTTTTCTCTGCCTTGGCCTCCACTCGGCCTGGATCCGGTGGGTCTAGTGGTCGTTTCGCTGGGGCCCATCGTCGTCGTCGTCGTTGTTGTTGTCGGCGGCGGCGGCGGCCTTTCATCACGTCGAAGAGACGTTTAATTTGTTCAAACTCTCCCCGACCCTATTGCTGCCGCCGGTCCAGGCCGGTTGGCCGGCTTCCCTCGAGGCTGCCGGCGGCAGTACTAAGCAGTAGTAATGGTGGTAGTAGTAAGAGCTGTAATAGTGTGCTTGGTTTTTGCATACGTAATGAGCCGGCCTGCTTATATGGATAGAGCGGCGGGACGCGAACTGGTAAGAAGACGTCGGCAACGGCAACCCCTCCCAGTTTACCTCTCCCCCCCCAGCGGGAACAGGCACAGCCGATGCTTGCTGGTGGGGGGGCAACAACCCACTGTCTCTGAGCTAGCAGGCGAACGAGCGAGTGTTTGTGCACACGCACGCACCTAACGATTTTAATAGCAGGACACTTCATGCATTACGTTGGTCCTTGATATATATATATATATATATATATATATAGAGAGAGAGAGAGAGAGAGAGAAGAGAGGGAGAGAGAGCGAAGGGGCGAGATCGACAAAGCCCGTCTGCGCCACAGCTTCGATGTGTATTGGCCCCTTCGTAGCAGCAGCAATAGTAGTATCGTAGCAGGAACTGCTCTAATATCCTTTGTTTAATTGGTGTTTGGCCACGGAGTAGCTTTTTGTGTTCACTGGCTGAGGGCTGGACCGTCAATTGGAACTAAAGCTGCTGCTGCTACCCTAACAGTGATGGTGGTAGTAGGTAAGAACCGATCGGAGATTATACGTATATCCTGCTTGTTTGCCACTTACTCTGCGTGTATGCACTGATCCAAAGGGGAAAACGCGCTCGTTTGAAGCAGGACAGCAATGGAACGCGGGGCATCTGGGCCAATCATGCAACAGGCCAGCAGAGCACTGGCCGCTACCATCAGCGTCACCACTACCACGTTCGGTCACGTATAGCGAAAGCCTGCTGACAGTTCAAAGGACTGACTGACGAACACCGTTGACGCTCGATCAACCAAAGGGTTGACAGTGGAGGTGTAGGCAGTCGGCCTGCTCAAATCTTGTCTTGAAATACGGCCAGGTGTGCCCTGCGTTGTCCTGACCTATCGTCCTCCTTCTTTACGTCCCTTTCCCTGTGCAGATAGAAGCAAGGGCTCGACAAAGACATGGATTCCGCAAAGCGACATCATAGGCCGCCGCATGCCTCCGATTATTGGAATAATGGAGGGCCGAACGCGAGGGGGGGGGATCTAATAGACGGGATAAAACGGATATATACTACGAATAATAATCGATTTAATTGGCTGTTTTGTTTCGTCGACAGCACCTAGAAACAGTGGCCACGCATGTTTGCGATATATATATATATATATATATATACTTAAACAACCTATCAGCAAAAAAATGATCTGAGGAGAAACCCAAACTGGTGGTAGAATTAAGTACTGCGGAATAAAGAGAAGATATTCACACAAAAGCGCTTTGTAATCACACTGAAGTGTGCAGGAGTGTACTATTAATATATTTAAAACGTAGGTATATGATTTAGGTAACACGATGTAAAAGATAAAAATTATATGTACTGGATGTTCCAGTGCTGCGCACACGGAGTTGTTGCCTTACGACCTATGCGACTATGGCGGACATTACTTTTCTAGCTGTGCAACTTGTCAACAATTTTACTATACCGTTTTCCTTTAAATCTTTATCAAAGTGACCTAAAATTCTAAAAGAAAAACAATAATTGTATACACTAGCTGAACTTACAGGGCTTGCACTTAAGTATCCCTAATGTTTAGCGGTAACTCCTATAAGATATTCTATTTAAATCAACGTTTCAAATTGCACTAATATATCTTGACATGTTAATGAAACTCACGTGTATACAAAAGCGAAGGGCCTCCACCATTAATATATCATTAATATCTCGCCTGATTGTACTAAAATATTAAACGTTAATATTTTAGCACATTCAGGCGTGTATATATCCCAGGCGTACCAGCGGGATAGAGATGAACACTTCTAAGCGTAGTATCGAGTACATGTAAAGTTTTTTACGTACATATTACGTATGCATTACGTATAAAGTACACATTCTTTATAAATTTATAAGTTGGCTCTATTAGAGCGAGTAAAAGCCGCGTATCTCAGAAAAGTTATAAGCAAAGAGCATACTTGTATAAATATTTGTATATTTAGGTAACACTCTATTATTCACGGAAGACGTTAATACGCTATAAAGTTCTGCGTATGATATGTTCTTAAGTTGGTTGAAGATAAATTGACCAAAATTGAGCTGCAGTTCTTTGTAAGTGGCGCAATGCTAATTGATTCAAGGAGAGAAGCTGCAAGAACAACCCAGCATGTGCTATTGCGATTTTCTACGCACGGTTTTCATCATATTGTATGCGGCACCGATGGCTTTCACGATCCAGAATAGAAATAATTCCACTTAGTAGTAAATAGCTTAGTCGCTTTAAAAGCCCCTAGTGTAACATTTTGGCATGTGTTATTTAGATATATACGTTAAGCGAACAACAAACTCCTCTATCAAGGAATCCCTTAATGAAACAAACGTCCCCCGGCAATTTTTTGTCTATAACGCGGTTATGTTTTACCCAAAAAAACACTTTATTCCATGCATGACATTTGCTTCTGGACTCGCTGGCATAATTTATTATTTCAATTAATAGTGCACACCAAAAGAACAAACAGGACTAGAACCCACGATCTTCCCAGTGCAATGCAAAGGCTCACCCACTCAGCCACCTTTCTCGGTGGCTTGAGCTTGTATAGCGGGTTGAGCTGCTTACGAAATTAAACACCATTCTGAGCATCATTCGGCGAATCTCGCACATCATAGGCCGAAAAACTCGCCGTCAGTGGTTGGTTTTAGTAGGAGAAGGCCGCGCCAGCTTCCACCCCTTTGTGTCAATGTATATTGTTTAATCAACGTTCTAAATGTCAGTCTAAACAGTGGTGGCTGCATGCCTTCTAGGTAAACTTCAAAATCAGCTTGACTGGAGTAGTTAAATCCATACATCTGTAGAGACAAGCATTATGTCCTGTTTAGGCAGTCCGTTACTGGTACAAGGTACGAAATTTTAAGAGCACGATTAACAGCTATATGTCAGGTAAGGGCGACACAGCAGCAAGGCTTTTTGTATAGGAATGACGACAAAGGAACCACCAAACTCGTATGCGATGGGCAAGCCGATAGCGGCGGCAAACTTTAACAATAAGAACCGCAGTGCTTAAGCGAGATAAGAGCTCACTACTCTTCCTGGCGGCCTTCTTTTCCTTGTTGCCGGCGTCGTGCATGGTCGGCCGTAACGGTGCCGGCGTGATGGTTGGACGGTTGTTTGAGGAATTACGGGGTGGTGTCCGGGGGGGGGGGGGGTCCTGGCGAGAGGAATAGTTAAAGCGACGGACACGGAAGAAACCCAGCCGAGATCTCGAAAACGGAAAAGATAGGATGAAGCAAGCCACGAGACGAAGCGAAAGGAACAATGCATACATACATTGCCTGGAGGCGGAAGACGTCCGTCCGGCAGCGGAAATAGGAAAAATCGATTCCGCGGCAGATGGCCACGATATCCGCGGCGCGGGGGGAGAGCGAATACTGCGGCGCGAAAGCTCAGCACCGTTCAGGTCGACCACGACGGCCATCACCAGCGTTCGGAGACTGCCGTCCGGGCGCCTATCTAAGGTCGGTGGCTGGGACCGATTGGGACCGCTGTAGCGCTGCCAACAGCAGAAGCCGCACTAGCAGCTACATACGGCTTGTGGAGAGCAAACGAGAATCTGCTGCTCGTACTCGCCGCCGTCGTTACTTATCCGAAGTTTTGTTGTGTGCTCGGGAGTCTCCACCGGCCTCGCGGATAAGGTTCGCCGGCGCGACGCGCCAACGCGCCCCCGCTGCATCAGGGGCGTCGGCCATAGCGGGGCACAATTAGTGATGTCTCGCCTGGTAGATCGAGGACTCGCTTGTGGCTGGCGAATGTTCAATATTGGAAACAGAATCGATTCACCAATCGCCGAACCCGTCATTCTCCCCTACGCGTTGTCTCCACCCCCCCCCCCCCCCCGCGCCGCCAAGTGCGCAATGGTTAATTACTTCATTTGCTCGCCCATGTCGAGATTTAATGCGATTGTTGTTTTCTGCAATGTTTAGACACGCATATATATATATATATATATATATATATGTTGTGTAAGTCTTGTTTACTTGTAAGAGACTGGTTTTCTTAATGTAATTACTAAGGGATGTAAGAATTGTCTGAAAGACAACTTGTAGAAACAACAGGTCATCATAGATGATGAAGCTACTGAACATTCCCCAATTAAACAGAATAGTGTTGCCTAAGATGACACTTAATTCCTTTCAGGGGCTCGTGATGTCTTCTCAGATGAGTTCGGCACCCGCGTAAGTTTACTTGCTAGCCCGCAAGCTGGTTTACGAACTGGCTTAACCACGATAGTTGAAGCTGCAAAGAGCTTACACGTTAAACAAACCGTACGTTTTATAAAACGCATGACGAAAGTGAAAGCATTTCCACCATAAATGGCCGAATACAGTTTTGGCGTAGGGACAGATGACCACAAGCTAATATCTGTAAAAGTTAGTGACGGTGAAAGCATCATAGCGTACAGAGCGACGGTACGCGGCGCAGGACAAAACGCGGTTACCTATAGCAACAATCGCGAAATTTCATCTCTGACTCTAAGTTTAAACCGGCAACTTGTTGTGAATGTGGTTTTGGAATTCAACATCGCTCTACTGGCTGATCATGAGGTCATCCGACGCCCGAGCCTCACCAAGGACTGTAGTAGCACTATATCGTTCCAAAGATACAGGTATTAAGTAATATTCATTTCAACGCTAGATATCGGACTCTTCTAAAGCATCTTGTAATGGCTCACAGGTGTCCCAAAAATTGCTCGTGTGTGACGTCTTCGATAAGAGTGCGGGGCTGGGGAGCAATTAAAAACGAAAATCATCTCAAGACTAGAGGGTGCTTTGTTTAAAAAGGTATGCGTTTTTCTTCTCATAACATACACTGGGACGGGCCGCCCACGTATTTCCGCAAAAACATTGAGCGGTTGAGCGTATACTGACGGTTCAAACAAACGACCCGTTTATCAAATAAAAATGCCACAATCATGTCGCAGATTTTTTTTTAGAACATGTTTATTTTAATAAGCAGCTATGCATGTCTTGCATAGCTGCTTATCAAAATAAAGATGTTCTATACTTGTGACTAACATATTCTATAGTGGGAATCTAAGCCCGTTACGCTGGGCTGTTTAGCATGTCGCCCCGCTGCTTTTCACCCTCGATGCTCTCGATGATATCAAAGCCAACAGAGTGGGTTACGGCCATCCATTTGTCCTCTCTTTCCGGCATCAGGAACCCCAGTTTTTGCGCCGCCACCGAGCTTGGTGGCCTGTCGTCTAAATATCTTATTGAATCACGGATAAGAAGCGCCCCACATTGTATGTAGGTAGTCTGCCTATAGCATTGCTTGCTCTACCGAGCAAACGGTAGACCAGACAGATTATTTCTGTTCATAGTTAGGCTGAGTCGCGACCAACGACAGTTTCAGAGGCACAAATGTGCTATTGTTTCACACTAACATTTTGATTAGCAGGTGAAAAAAAAGGATGATAGCGTAAGGCAGCAACAAGAGGTGTGAGTCTTATTATACACAGGACCTGCCTATGTTACTATGCATTCAGGACAGGGCGCCGCAGTGCCTTTCTTTGAAATTAACAATTTCTGTACTGAACAAACATAGTCCTACATATTTATATATATATATATATAGAGCTAACCCCCTCTGATCACTATTTTTATGTTCAATACCAGGAGGCTTTTGATAAAAGTAAGGGCTTAACTAGGTGTTGCTTTTATTTGTAAGAAAAAAGTGTATATATATATATATATATATATGTAGAGAGAGAGAAAGGAAGAAAGCCAGCGCGAGGTAGCAACGGTTTGCAATAGTATAGTCCTTTACACTTACAACGTTAAGGCCGTTAACAGGTAGAGCTCACATCTTTGTGCAGCTATGAGACGAGCTTCAACCCGAGGGCCAACCCACATTCCGTCGCGTTTAAGATCAAGGTTTCCTTTGCCTAATTGTATTGATGGCGAAGCTTGCGGTAAAATGTACTTAGCTGCTCGCTCTTCGCCAGTTACTAGCTTAAGGTGCTTGCCCTTCTTTCTTCAAAAGGGCTATAGACTCTGCGTAATCACGACTTTAGTGTGAATAGCCGTAAGGAATTGGCACCTTTCAGGTAGTCTTACAATTTCTCTTACTGGCTAAAACTCTAGATGCAATGAGTCGTGAGCACACGTAGCCACTCCAGGTTGCCACAGTCGCCTACAGGATACACGGCCATATACATATAAGCCCTATATTTGGGGCTCTCTAACGGCCGTGGATCTGTACCCGGCTACGATACGGCGTCGCGCAACGTGAGGACCACCGTCATGAAGACCATATTCGTCACTCTGCGAGAGATAGCCGCGCAATGCCGAGACGGCGAGGCGCATGCTGAGTCTAAAAGACTTAGGCAGGCAAGCAGACGGATTGAAGCAAAAAGTGGGGTCTGACATCGAATAAGGAAAGAGGTAAAAACAAGGATAGAGCGGAACAGAGTGGAAAACGCGAAAATCAGGCTTGAGAAAGAGAAGAACCGCGCAAGAAAACGAAAGAACCAGAGGGATATAAAGGGGGAGTGAGATGGGGTGTAAAAAACACAGAGGGAGAAAGGAGTGAAATATATAGAGAAAGGAAGTAAAAAGCATATATATAAATATATATAGAGAGAGAGGATGCGACTTGAGTCTCTCCGGCTCGGTCTGAAGTGCTGCGCTTTTTCCCTTAGGACGTTGTCGCGATCTTCTTGTGTTTGGTGGGGCCCCACTGGCGGGCGGGGTGCCCCCGGACGCTGACGCCGACGGTTGGCTCGCTCGTTCGCTCGGACCACATTCTCGTGAATGGATTGATGGTCTTCCTTCGTAGGCGTCCCATTCATCGGGAAGGAGGAGACAGGAGACGACGACGACGCCAGTGGAGAACGCGGCGAGATGGAGCAGCATGACGAGGATTACGAGAACGGTAGTGACGACAACTAACAGATCGACAAGTCGAATGAACGCCGACCAGAGGCGGCGCGGCGCGACGAAAGAGAGAGACAGAGATGCTCGCACGTGCCTGCTTACTCCGCTCGCTCCTGCGTACTCCGCTCGCTCCACGCTGAAGCGACGCCGCTAACAATCTATCGCTACTGCGTCGGCGGCAGCAGCAGCAGCATCAGCATCAGCGTTGACAACGATGGCAGTAGGCTTTCCAGCACTTCATTCCGGCGGACGGCGGCGGCGTTTCTGTTCGGCATTCGCCTCAAGAAAATCGAAATGAAGCCGAACGGGACGAAGACGTCAGTGTTCTTTCTCGTTCTTCCCCATCGTACGACGCCCACGCGGCACACTAAGAAGGCGCGCCCATTCGTTTGCCGCCAGTTCCTGGTCATAAATCAGCCTATTCAGGAAAGAAGACGGCACTACGATCATTCGATGTAGATATATATATATATATATATATATATACTAGTAAGCTGCATGCACAGTATAGCGTACTTCCTGCCAGAAATGTTGCACCTTTATATATATATATATATATATATATATATAATAAACAAACTGTCAAAACATGAAATTGACGTGCATCGCAAAATACTAGCGTATATAGCCAGACATTTTGCTACTTTACGTATATATATATATATAAATATATATATATATATATATATATATATATATATATATATATATATATATGGCTCAAGGAATCTAGCAAATCTCGGATTTAATTTAATTAGGGCGAGCACTGCCGAGTGTGCAAACGTATTGTAAATGATTAATAAATCATCACAATATTTTCTATGAAGAACCCAAATTGCGTTCTTCGCTTCCGAGACAAATGCTCACTGTTTGTACTAAGTCCAGAACAGAGCTATTAGGGCCGACGACTTAGGCATCGATATGAAGACCGGAGTTGCACTTCAATTTCTGATGTGATAAATCTAGTGAGCCTCTCCATTAACTGTGATTTAGACGTATTCGTATTTCAGCCTACGCAATGCACACTTACGAGCCCATTGTATACGATCTAAGAGAAGCAAATCTGTATTCATATCTTTAATTTGCTTAGAAACTACAGTAGCGATCTGACATTTGCTGCAAACAGTAGTCGACTAGCAATCAAGTTCGTTATCGTATTCGTTCTTACAAAGGATGTTTTCTTTACAAATGGGCAGAAAGAAGAAAAACGCTTGTCCCTGCTCCAGCTTTTAGGGATTTCACTAGCCAGTAACATGATTCCCATGAGTCGTGTGATAAGTGGAACGGTTCTTTGTTATCTCTGAATCCGTCTATTTTATAATTATCGGGTCCTGCTAATTTTATTTAGGACAATCCATAGAGATGGAATTTATTTTCTTCGTCGGGAAAAAGTGTCTCGTTGTATTAGTAATTATTGTGCTTGCCTTTGTCATTAATGACTTCACCAGATCGTAGGAGATCAAACATTTGTCTAAAAAGTTTAACAAATCAACAGCGATCGAGTCGCTGTTGGTCTTCAACAAGTTTTTACAAACATTGAGTTTGTATTGAGTATCCGTATTTATCTTTGCGCTCGGAGAGCTCTGTTGTGATACGATTTAGGATTTTCTGGTTGTAGATGCTCGTCTTTTCGATATGCTGTAGGTAGGATATTTACTGAACAAATATTCAGCAGGTGCACTGACGTGAATACAAGGCCTGCTGTGCCTTTTTCTCGCTTTGTGTACTGTTTTAGTACGTTAGGCCTTTAGGGCTGCTTAGCAGAGTACAATTTGTTTAAAAGCTTCTCTAAGCCCTTTGCCTTTGTTATCGCTGTTAAGCTTATGTACACAACTTTTCACTTTTCCGCTTGATCATTCGTTGGTCGGTGTCGCCTCCGAGTGGAATTTATGTGGTGTATATTGTTATTAGCCTGTCTATTAGATGGACGAGAATGAATATGTGCTAATACTAATAGGGCCGCATTATGACGTAGACGTATTATAATTATTTTTTGCTCTTTTTGTTTATTCATACGCCCACGGAGGCCTTCAATGTTAGAGCATACGTTACTTTACTTAGACTCGGGTTTTCGTCAATACACGGTAACGTCCTCTGTTTATTGGCGCTTTTGAAATTCATTTTCGTATGGATGTTTTCCATCGGTCTGTATTCAGCTAGACGTTTCCCTTCTTGGTCAAAGGAGGGCGCTCAGGCCAGTTTGCAGTACTACTACTACTACTACTGAATTACTTTTCTGACACCTGTAAATCAAAACAACTGTAGCAAAGCATTCAAGTGAGGCGGTGTGTAAAGTTTACACCGTCTGTTCGGTGTCGAGTTCATTGAAGGTGATCCACTATGTCTTTCGCCTTGGTCTCTGCTTGCAACTTGATAACTTTTAGTGCTTTATTAGCTCTCGGCGCGGTGGTGGCCCTGTCGTAGTATCCTGCACGATGATCTGTCAGCATGCTGGATGGAATCAATTGTCGCTGTTTCATTGTGTTATTATCGACCTGTATAGGCTCCTTGTTTCTGCCATGCTCGATTCGACCTATAGCGGTTATTCCAACACTTAGTAGTAGTTCTATTTGTTTGTTCGGCGAGATGAACTCGCTGTTCTGAGTTTCGCGGGGACTGTATGCATCGCTCTATGCACGAGCATAGTGTGCTAGGTTGCGTTCGCTCTTCTTTTCACGTGGTAGTCGTCATAGTGTTTTTCGTTCCATTCGCTGCTTGTGAGAAACTGTCCGCACAGCGTCACATGATTTGCACATGTGAGCCAAGCCGCCACAATAGGTCACGCCACAAGTGCTTTCTCACATATAGTGCACTTTGGAAAGTTAGACTCATGTGTGCTTTTTTTGTTGCGTGGCACTGAATGCAGCGCGGCGGTGTGTACCAAACTGAAATAGTCTTCACCCACTGATAACAAATTTTATGGCATCTGCCAGCAATTGTAGCCTTGAGCTCTGACACAAAATTCCATTAAGCGACGGAACAAAGTCTAGTGATTTCTGATTCCTAGAAACGCTCACAAGCTAATTTTTATTATTATTATTATTATTATTATTATTATTATTAAATATTATTTTTATTACTACTATTAAAGTTTTCAGGTTAACCCTCAGCCAAGATTTAACGTCCACGGAACTGTCCTTCACATTGCTTCATAGACGGACCCCCATGAATACAAATCGGTGCAACGGTGGGGCTCGAACCCGCGCACATATGTGTCTCCTCCGGTTACAAGGCGCAGACTTAAGCCACCACGCCACCGGGCTCGACACTACTACTACTACTACTATTTTCAGCATTTCAGTGTTCGTAACAGAACACTAACGACGTTCAATCCACCTTCGTGGGTTTGCTACGCTCGTTAGTTAGTCTTAGCCTAGTTACCGTATTACAATGTAGTAGCACTTGTGGCCTTGTAGTAGTTGTAGTAGTAGTCGAAGTAGAAGTAGTAGTCGAAGTAGAAGTCGAAGTAGCCTGCCAGTAGTAGGAGCAGCAGCTGGGAGTAGTGGTGGTGGTGGTAGTCGCATTAGCCAAAACAGCGATGCTGTACCTGTTCGCTAGAGTGGTTGGTGTTCTCGTCGGCCAGTCTCGGAGTTCGTTTCTCCGCTCTACTGGGGGCTCCTCTGGGTGGAGCTGGAACCTCCTGCTGCTGCTGCTGGATACTCAGGCGGACCCCACTCCTCCAGATTGCCTGGTCGGTCAGCACACGGCCAGCCACTTGACGTCGTGCTGCCTTATGCCCCCAACCACCCCTCCCCCCCACTTAGGCTAGATTCGCCTGTATCCGATGAGTGTATTAAACAGCGGGGTCGCTTTGGTGGCCGTCGACGTCATCGTCTTGTTCCTTTGCCGCGCTTTTTTACTTGTTTATCTCTCTTGCCCTCTCTCTCTGTGTGTCTCTTCTCTGCAAGCGTTAATTTTGGTCGATAATTCGAACATTTGCGCACACAGTGCAGTGTGCGTGGGCCTCGAATGGCGGAATGGCGGCAGCGTGACCAACGACGAACTAGCGGTTTTCAGACTCATACAACGAAGTTCCGTGCTGACCGTCGTTGAGAGCGGACGTCCACTCTCGACGGCGTTGGTTTACTGAACTTTGGTAGTTTTGCAGAGTGCTTGGTGCCTCCCACAAGTGTCTGTTTTGTTCGATGTGTTGTGCCTTGTTGTGCTGTGCCCTACATGTTCGTTTCTTCTACTGTTGAAGTGACTTTCGGTGATCCGCGACCCGGCCGGCGCAGCAAGTGGCACCTTCCCTACGTACAGGAGGGGAGGCCTGCCGCAAGTCTTACCTGGTTGGGCAGCCGCGAAGGATCACGATCGCCACGTGGACGTCGAACTAACGTCGCTAAGCGAGCCACGTGCGCTACACGTATCGCACGGATACGTTTAGCGTGCATTGCAAGTTGACTGCACGCGCATTGTGCTTTGATTGTGCGCACCCTGCACGTTGATTAAATGTGCACTGCACGTTGATCAAACGTGCACTGCGCATTGATTACACGTGCGCTGCGCGTTGATCGCACGTGCACTGCGCGCTGACCGCACGTGCATCAGGCGCATCGGAGACGAGCATCGGACACTACATTCCTCCCTCCCCCCTCATCGCTCCCCTCCCCCTCATCGCCCCCTTCCCCCTCATCGCCCCCTCCCCCCTCATCGCTCCCCTCCCCCGCATCGCTCCCCTCCCCCGCCCCCTCCCCCGCATCGCTCCCCTCCCCCTCATCGACCCTTCCCCTCTATAAGGAGGAATGGCGAGTGGCGGCAAAGACCCGCCACCGTTGACCGGCTTGGACGCGAGCGAGCTTGAAATGGATGATACAAGCAATATGCAAAGGAAACGCCCAGCGGAGAACTCTCCGGACAGAGATAGAGAGCCCAAAAGAGGCGCCGACGCGGAGACGGCTTATGCCCAGGCGTTCGCGACTCTCGCAGGATACGTCAAGAAGGTGATCGATCTTTGCAAGGTGAAAAACACTAAGATCGAACTTAAGGAGATCTCTGAGAGGCTTGATCTAGCGCTCCGCAAGGTCGACTCGACAGTTGATACGTTTCGAGCGGAACTAAAAAATGCCTTGATAGACGCGGAGGGAGAGGCGGAAGGACTCCGGAGCTCGCTCGAGGCGATGCGGAGGGAAAGAGACGAGATGCTGGCAAGATCGCCTCCTCAGTCCTCAGACCCTCTCGCCATCTGCCTACGATGCGCCCCGGCTGACCCCGAGGCAGCCCGGGTGTTTTTGAACTCCCGCATCTCGGCAGCGACAACCGCCACCGACTTCGTCAGCCTGGCGGGGCTTTATTGGCCCGCAGAGTCCCTCCAGCGACTGCCTTCGACCTCTGAGAGCATTACAGCTTCTCGACAACTAAGGGGTCTGCTGATTGTTCCTGGAGCAACGGCAGAGTCGGCAATTATAAAGCAACTATCTATACAATTTCCTGCCCTGCCAAAGCTGCTCACGCAGCCTCCCGGCACTGCAGCCGTGCTGCGCACTACCCAAGCCTGGGAGTCCCTTAACGGGGACTCCA
The DNA here is from genome assembly GCA_003439945.1 of Dermanyssus gallinae. Taxonomy (NCBI): domain Eukaryota; kingdom Metazoa; phylum Arthropoda; class Arachnida; order Mesostigmata; family Dermanyssidae; genus Dermanyssus; species Dermanyssus gallinae. Next base: position 486,862 of record QVRM01000574.1, on the reverse strand, counting down.
ACGCGGGCGGCGAAGATCAGTACTTGGTGGTGGGGATCGTAGGTCCCGAAAAAACATACGACGAGACCACAATATCCGTACTTCGCTCCGTCGTCGACCGCATGCTGCAGCCCCCCAGTGCGGCTACCCAGAAAGCTCCACTTCTGTACGTGGCCCGGCAGTGGAGAGAGCAGCGCATGCACAGAATTCTGGCAGCAATAGTCACCCAGTCCGTCCATGGCGGAGTTCTCGAAATATGTCACAAGGAACCCACCACGGCTCCACCAACTAGGTCGCAGGCGGTCCTCTCCTCTCCCCCCCCTGCCCTGACCGGGCAGACATCGGTCAGAGTCAGGGTGGGAGAAGGACGAACATTTGCCGAAACCGTGCAGACTCTCAGGGCACATTTGGCCGACAACAAACAACTAGAGTCAGCAGTCAGCGGTCTGGTCAAAAACAGTGACGGTGACGTAATAATACGTCTACGAGAGATTGTGCCGGGTCTTGGGGCACAGCTGGCTCAAGACATAAGCACTGCCACCGCACACCAGGCAGACAGCCGGACAGGTGGGCCCTTGCGTGAAGTGGCTCTCTGGGGCATCAACCCCCTCTGTAACTCAAAGAGAATCGAGACGGAGCTGCAACGGCTTCTTGCTGTCCCCGAAGGAGTCCCGATCACGGCAAGCGAGCCGCGTCAGGGACGCGCAGGCACACGCTGGTACTCGGTGGTCAGAGTTGCTACTCCTCAGGCCAAATGGCTCCAGTCGCAGCAAAGCGTCATGATTGCGGGCAGCGCTTGCAAGCCTGAGGTCTGGGCGCGCCTCCCAATATGCTTTAACTGCCAGAGACCGGGCCACACTGCCGCTTTCTGCAAGGCTCAGAAGGTGACTACACGCCTCTGCCGCCGATGCGGATCACCGGAACATGCCGTCGCGGCTTGCACGGCCGAGACCTCCCACTGCATAGTGTGCGAGGTCCCGGGTCATCGAGCGGACAGTATGGCATGCCCAGCATACAGGACAAATCTACTGGAGTTGCGAGGGCGAGCGGATAAAGACCGGCCAAAACACGCAGCTCCAGTCGACGGACTACCAGCATCGGCAGAGGCCGCACAACCCACAGAAGCACTACCTACGCCAGCCCCGCTAAGCGAGCGACGCTCTCGTCGTAAGACCGTCACCCAGCCGGCGGATGACGGCGGCGCCGACTGGCACCATGTAGGCGCAGTGTCTTCTCATGACAAAAATGATCAAGATTCTGCAAATAAATCTTAACCGCTGCAGAGCCGCGCATGACCTGCTGGAGTCGTACGTTGTACAACATCGCATCGCCCTCTGCATTATTTCAGAGCCAAATGTCGCTCTCTCGAGGAACTTAACCAACGCATGGACAGACAGTTCCTGCGACGCTGCTATCTGGTGGACTGGACAGGAGGCCGCACTGTCCATCACGGGCCACGGCCAGGGGAACGGATTCTCATGGGCCTATCTGCCAGATCTTAACTGTGTAATATACAGTTGCTACTTCTCCCCAAACAGGACGGTAGAAGAGTTTAACAAGTTTTTAGACGACATTAGCGTATCGATTGACACTCATCGCTACCCTGGCCATTCATTGATAGTCGCAGGCGACTTTAACGCACTACACGTCGCGTGGGGCGGTCGCCGCAACACGGACCGAGGACAGATCCTACTGGACTGGCTGTCGGGCCGGGGCTTGGCACTTGCCAATAACAGCGACGTGCCGACGTTTGCGCGTCGCGGCCAGCTATCTTTCCTTGATCTGACGCTAGCGGACTCGGCTGCGATAGCCAACATCCAGGACTGGGAGGTACAGGAGGCGGAGGAGAGTCTCAGCGACCACCGCTACATCACCTTTCAGATAATGCCGCAAAATAGACATTACCCGCGCCTGCCGGACCGCCGATACTGGCAAATGCGACACATCAATAAGGAACTATTGGTAGACACTTTTAAGAGACGGCTCACTCGCCTCGGCGATACGCCGCTCGACGAGAACGATCTAACGGCCATCATTACAATGGCATGTCATGCGGCCGGCGGTCCGGCCAGACAAGGAGGTCCAAGGAGAGCCTCCGCTAAACACTGGTGGAGCCCAGAAATCGGGACCGCCCGCGCAGCCTGCGTGCGCGCAAACCGCATCATGACTCGGGCGAGGTCGTGGTTGGCGAAACGCCGTCGACGAGGACAAGATAACCGCCAGCTAGCTAAAGCGGTCAACCGCGCTGATCAACTACAACAGCTGTACCGCACCAAGCGGTTGCGTCTGCGACGGCTAATAGGCAGAGCGAAGGCCGAGTCCTACAAAGCGCTGGTTGAGTCAGTGGAGTCAGACGTCTGGGGCATTCCGTACCGCACGGTGATGGGAAAGCTCCGTAAGCCACCCCCACCGCTCCCCACAGAGCAAGTACGAAACCTAGTCACCGCCCTCTTCCCCCGGCAGCCAGCCTGCCCCCCCGTCAACATCGAGGTAGACCCTGACCAGATCCCGGAAGTGAACTCCGAGGAAGTGGCACACGCCGCGGAACGCCTCGCAACTGGAAAGGCACCTGGGCCGGACGGAGTTCCCCCAGGGGTCATAAAAATCTTGGCGCAGAACCATCCAGAAACTCTCGCTCGGCTTTTTACACGCTTACTTCAGGACGGTCGTTTTCCATCCCAGTGGAAGCGCGCTCACCTGACTCTTATACCGAAACCGAACGCAGCAGCGGGATCTTCTTCGACCCACCGCCCCATATGTCTACTCAACACAATCAGCAAACTCTTCGAGAATGTGCTGGTCAGACGCCTGAACAAAGAGATCGAGGAGAAAGCCGCTCTGTCGGACAACCAATACGGCTTTCGCAAGAGCCGATCGACCCTCGATGCCGTCGAACGAGTGCTCCAGGTAGCCTACACAGAACAACAACGGACACTTAGGACACGCAATTACGTTTTACTTATCCTGCTGGACGTGCAAAACGCGTTTAATACAGCGAATTGGCAAGTAATAATGGACACCCTTGAACAGAGAGGCATATCCCCCTACATGCGACGGATTATCTCCTCGTATCTTGACGCGCGTTCACTTTCGGCCAACGGTGAGGTCCACCCTGTCACGGCGGGCGTCCCGCAGGGCTCAGTGCTCGGGCCGATCCTCTGGAATATAGCATACGACGGAGTCCTGCGGTTAGACGACCTGCCTGACGGGGTGGACATAATCGCCTACGCCGACGATCTGGCGCTGGTGGTCACCGCGAAAACGGAGGCGGTGCTCGAGGCGCGAGCGAACACGGCTCTTTTCAGAATAGAGAAGTGGATGGTCGACAATTACCTGAAGCTGGCCCCCCAGAAGACCGAGGTTATCTACCTAACCGGCCGCCGTCGTACTAGGCAAGCATCGTTAGAACTTGCAGGACACCGCCTGACTATCAAACGGGAGGCAAAATACTTAGGCGTAACGCTGGACACAGGTCTCACCGGCCTGCCACACATCCAGAGCATCATCCAGAAGGTCGCGAAGGTCTCCACCAACCTTGCACGCATCCTTCCTCGCGAGGGGGGCGCAACGCACGCCAAGCGGCTGCTCCTAGCGGCCGTGGCAGAGGCCATCGCTCTGTATGCCGCGCCCATATGGGCTGGTATGGCGCTGCGGACCGCAAAGGCACGGCGCATGATACGAAGCTCCCAAAGAGCGATGGCCATCAGGGTCACGCGGGCCTACCGGACTGTTTCAACGGACGTCCTGTTGGCGCTCGCCTGCCAGATCCCTTGGGACATACTTGCTGAAGAAAGAAGCAAGCGCAAGAAGGACGGCGACACTTCATGGACCCAAGCACGGGAGCACTCCCTGGTCACATGGGCGGGCACGTGGTCCAACCCACCAGCTGGGGATACCAGAGGGGCCTGGACAAGAAGCCTAATCACAGACCTCATAACCTGGTATAAACTCAAGGGAGCACTTACATATCACTCCGTGCAAGTGCTCACAGGGCATGGACAATTCCAGTCGTACCTTTTCCGGATAGGCAAGGCGAATACAGATATCTGCGTTCTCTGCACCACAGGCGCACCCGACGACGCGGCGCACACCGTAGAGGACTGCGAGGCCCTCGCGGCCTACCGCACGGGCTCCTCCTATGTCCACAAAGGTAGCCCGACCACGACCATCGTGGCCAACATGCTCAAGTCGACAACGGACTGGCACGCCGGGACCCAATACTTAGACGGGCTTATGCGCGAAAAATGTCGCCAGGAAGATCGCCGCAGATCGCGATTCAACACTAGGCCTCTAGTGTTCACTCCCGAGCAGGACCCACTCTCTGCTCGGGACATAGTCGTAGACTAAGGAGAGGGTCGCAGCACGGAGAGGTGGTTTTTAGTGGGTAGAACGAGCGGATTGGATTGAGTATTATACTCTTCCCCGGCGTTTAGTCCCACACTACCCTTCATTAACATCGGAGGGTGTGCGTAAAGCATTTTCCACCTCTATAAAAAAAAAAAAAAAAAAAAAAAAAAAAAAACTCATACAACGAAACCAGAAGATTTAGTCCGCGAGCAAGCTGCAGGACATTTTGGAGGCTTCATTTTAACGAGAACGCGAACTAGTCGACGAGTCAGCCTATTGAGATGACGAAACTCGATTTCAGTTGAAAGAAGACAACGACAAGTATTGCGTGTGTACATACGAACGTATATGAATAACAGCGATAATGCTAATAGTCAGAAAAAAATTTTTAAAGGCTCTTATTTCACTATGCTCTCTCTCCCCCTGTCTCTCTCTCTCTCTCTCTCTATATATATATATATATATATAATGACCAAGCTGGTAGACACAGAAAAGTAACTAGCATATGGCTTATTCTGAAGGCACCACTTCTATTCCCCGATTCAATTACCTTTTTTTTTACACCGTGTCTTGCGTTTCATATTGATTTTATTAAGGATGCACGTGAAGCAATAATTGTCTCCCGAAATATATATATAGTACTTAAGCGTATTACCTAAGACGTTTGTCATAATATTTCCAACCTAGGACTACTGTACTGTACAATCAGCGATCCGCGTAGTCTCAAACGCGTTGTTGTATTTGTACACACCCTAGAGGTGTATGAAGCGTCGATTACACGAAAAAAAAAATGTTGTATTCTAGCGGTACACAGCGGCGTTGGAGCTTGCCGATAAGAGTCTAGGGAACTATTGTCCGCGCTGCGGTGTCAGTCACACTGTCTGAGCGTGTATGGCTGCCACCCTTATAGCGGGCAACGTAGCACCGAAACGCCATTGGAGCAGCTGTCCGGGCAATGCGCCGTTATCTCATGGCGTGGCCGGCATGCTGCCATCGAATCAGAAAGCGATTCAGCACGTGTTGTTGATGCGATGAGACTGCTATCTGTTGTGCTATGGAAGCAAATGTAATTAACTTAGATTAGTGACTCAAGATTCAGCCCAATTCCAATTTCGAGAACATCTACGTATTGTCCTAGGCGTATCCAGTTCACTATAGTGCCGCTAGACAGATTCTATAACCCTAGGTGTATGATTCGTCGAGCCCGGTGGCGTGGTGGCATGCGTCTGCGCCTCGCGACCGGAGGAGACACACTGGTGCGCGGGTTCGAGCCCCACCGTTGCACATTTGTCCTTATAGGGGTCCGTCTATGAAGCAATGCAAAAAGCAGTCCTATGGACGTTAAATCTTGGCTGAGAGTCAGCCCCGAAAGGAGGTGTTTGATTCTATAGTCCGTACCCTATCCATTAGAGTCAGCAGCAGACGGCAGCCTCCTTCGTCTTTGCCTTTCACTATTACATCAGATCTAGTGTCATTTTAGCTAAAAATTCCTATTTAGTAGCCTAGTTGCGAATACTCCTGAATAGTCATCTTAAGGTTATGTTTAAACGCACCGTATATAAGAATATACGTCACTACAAACGCCACGAGTTATTCAATGTCAGGTACACATGTTAATTAACCTTACGTTTTTAGTTTTCAACTCTTTCTAATAGTTTTACTTGGCAGGATTTTCCACCACGTAAATAATCGTTACGGTAGGCGTCATAACGGTACGTATAAGATACCTTTTACAGGCCATCAGCACAGAAAGAAAGCAAGTGACGCAAGCATCGCAAGTCGATAAAACAATAGCGTAATTTTGTGCAAGGGTAATTAGTTGCCTACCTAGATTGCTACGGTAGTTAGAAACTGCTCCGATAACAGGACCTAGAAGTTGCGTTAGTTCTAGAGGAAACTGGCATTAACTAGCTATTCCTAGGCAGCTATGTATATATATATATATATATATATATATATATACATAGCTGCCTAAGAATGTATATATATATATATATAAATATATATATTGGCAGTGGTTTTGTGCGTAAGAGTGGTTCTGTGCGTGTTTGTGTGCGACGATTTGTCACGTAACCGCCTACCGCGGGTGGTGCCTACATCTTTTGCTGGTCGAGACAACGAAAATGAGTAGAGAACTGTTCTGTTTGTATGACTGTCGCTCCGCAGTATCTCGTTTCGGTGTCGACTATGCTTGGCGGTCTCTTGAGTTGACTCCTTAGCTTCCGGGACCCGGGCCCGGAATCATCGTGTTCTGTGGTCGTGGTCAGGGGGTCAAGCTGTTGGACATCGCCCGCCCGACAGCTGAATTACAACGAACCCTGGGGAACCGCGGCGCCGTAAGTGGCCCGTACGGGCAGGGCCTCTGGAATCACGTTCGTGGGCGTTGCCGACTATCCTAAGGCGAGAAAGAGCCAACGGGCCGCAACAGTCCGCCTAGAGACTTGTCGACTGGCCAAACAGAGAGATCAATTGGACGTGTCTTTTGCCTTCACGCCCTCTGTGTTCAGCTCTATTCTCATCATTATCTTTGTTCTACACTTTTCAGATGTGTGTATATATACATATATATATATATATTATATATATATATATATATATATATATTTATATATATATATATATATATATATATATATATATTATATATATATATATATATATATAATGAGGGGCTCCGCAACAGTCCGCCTAGAGTCTTGTCGACTGGCCAAACAGAGAGATCAATTGGACGTGTCTTTTGCCTTCACGCCCCCTGTTTTCAGCTCTACTCTCATCATCATCATCTTTGTTCTACACTTCTCAGATATGTATATATATATATATATCAATGAGGGTCTGCTTCAAGGACAAGCTCGACTGGTAGAACTCCTCACAAACCCAAGTGTAGTTAGTTATTCACATTTCCCTGTAACCATACCATTAAATAATAAATATTAGTAATAATAAAAAAACATGTTATATATAAAGCGTATCTTTTTCCCGAGTATATACTTATATGTAAAACTAAGCATATATACGTATATATATAATCTAAAATGCATTACCCATGGCATTTTAAGCATACGTAAGTACTCAAAATAGCAATGCTCTACAAATAATAACGAAATAACTACACCGTTCAAAAGACAATCAAGTTAGTCTTAAAACACGAGCGGAATGTTGATTCATTCCATTCTCGACCCCACGAGGCAGCGAACTGGAAAATCGCTCGAATATGCGATCTCGGCTAAGTTACTTTTGTTCTATTTGTAGGTGTCTCACATTCTACACTCATTCAGTAAAATATTTATTGTCAGCCAGCCAATGATTTTGTTCCAGGCAAGCAACGACAAGTTTTGACAAATGGATTCGCCTTAGTTTAACTATAGTCAACGTCCTGTTCAACTGAATATTAACCAATTTACCGTTTACAGGGTAAGCTACCAACAGCACACACTCACGGCCAGCTCCCATTCAAGGGCAGGCTCAGGTAGGACTTGAGCTACAACAACAAATCAGAGCGCGTCCGCTTCCTCTTAATGAATAGTTTGCTGAGTCGCCAACTTACGGCTGTCCAGTTAAGCCAGCAGCTCCGTTATGCCGTTCAAATAGCCTCTAGTGCGCTTACTTTAAGGCAAATACTACTACATAGCATGAATCCTATCAGTGGTCCCGTGGCTCCACTGAGCGTTCTCAACTGACAACAGCCCACCACCAACCGGCTTGCACGAGACCGTTGGAATATTGGACCGTTGACTAATAACCGGGGCTTCTATTCTCGTATAAGGCCAGGATGTCTCTTTAAGGTTACGCTAAACAGGACTGAGTGTACCGGCAACACGGAGATACGCGGGCAGTTTGCGCAATCTGCGCACTGTGGAGAGGATCAGTTACGGCGGCGGTTCAATCAACCAGGAGAACCGGAGACTCGTGGAGGTCCCTCAAGTTCACGGCTCTTACGGAAGAAGAGGTTTAATTGCCAAACGGTGCGTTGACGAAACTCCGACGCTTCACGTGGTGCCTTATGCAACGGCTGTTGGAAATAACTTCATCGTCATGCACGACAACACCAGGCCGCACACACCATCGGTTGTACCTCGCAAAAGCTGGAATTAGCTTAATGGAGTGGTCCGCTTGTATTCCCGCCGTTATTAGGACACTCAGATGTAATGCACACATTTAGTTAATTTTACAGTTTAAATGTTAAAGAAAATTATTTGACTTAGAACAGGAATCGATTTCATGGTGATGTAGTGCTTTTTCGAGGTATTTTACTTCACTATAAAGTATAGAAATTCGAATGTAACATTTTAGTCGTATTATAAATCTGGTGTGCTTTTCTTTCAAAAAGTGCAATTATTTTAAATATGGCGTTACTATTGCTATAATGGTTCCAGCTCCTTGCCTCTTTCTGAGGCCATTTAGGTGAGAGGTTTTTAGTGGGTATTATGCCAACAACATCGGCATCGAGTCCCACAATACCTTTTGAACCACTCAAAACACAGGGTTCACCAAGCGAATGGACTTTGCATGCTTCCTTCAGCGTTTCATGCGCTTCCGTCGCAGTTTTTTTTTCAGAAGAAAACAGAAAACATCAAGGAGCTGCGCAGATATGGCTTTATGGACACAAATGTGGACGTGCTCACCACTGACTTGAGTTATGCTCGGGCAAAAGTGAAGTGTTTCTGGGTTTGAAACCGCTGCCGGACACTACAGCAACAGAATGTTATCATCAAGCGCCATCGGCGGCAGACGTCACTGAGAGCAGCGAATTCTGGTTTCATATTAGCACAATTAGTATATATCTAGATATATCGCATCTGTTATCTATTATTCCTTACTGCTTATTGCTGATCGTATGCTATTGTAACAAATGGCTGGGACATCATGTATTGTTGCTGTCATATTTTTTGCTGCATTTCTTAACGCATCATTTTATAGCCCTTATATTATCTTAATATTGTTACTGTTGTCGTTGCTGCTGCTGCTGGTGCTGTTGCGGCGGCGACTTCTGCTATCATTATTGCCCAAGGTTGTGGTCCTCAGTGCATACTTCACTCTATGATTACAAACTGCCTCTACTCCTCGGAAGCTTTATCGCACACAAAATTTCTTCTACACATCAAAATGACAGCCACACGCCTTGACGGGCTAAGGATATGAACATTTACAAACGGCTTGGAAAATTGCCTGCTCTAAGTCGGATCTCTGTCTCTCTCTCTCTCGCTCACGGTCTCGGGCAATATTGGCAACAAAGACGCCCGACCAACGACGATCAGCAAGATGATTTTACGTTGTGGAGTGTGTTCAGAGTAGACAGAAAGCTGGCTGGTAGCTAGAGAGGCAGGAGCGGGGGGCTGTCTGGGGTGTATGGGGGTACTTAAGGAACATATAGAGCTTTGAGGCGCGTGTGCGCGCGCGCGACCAGAGAGCTAAGCGTTGCATATGCAACATTACGCCGTACGACTGGCCGACGACGGATTGGCACCCCCAAACGCTGGCTGTGACGACGCTCTCCGTCCGTGATGACGCAGATGTCAAAATTATGCGCATCTCATTCCGACACGACTGAGTGAAGACCTACACTCGGCGGCGGCAGCGGCGGTGGCGGTGAGAACCCGGTGTCCCGCCTCCGCTGCCACAGCGCTCGCCTGCAAAAACCAAGGCCAATACAGAGCCGAGTTCGCCCACACACGCGGCAAGCAGTTCGTCTGTACATGTATATGTATATATATTATACGTACGCGTATACATACATACATATATGGATGTATGTACAGGAGCCGGTGCACCACTATATACTATGCGTAGTCGCCTTCGTTATATAGCGCGCAGTAAACATACGTACGGCGCCGTAGCATTTACATAGAAAAAAGTGCAGGAAAATTGCAGAAAAGAGGAGGGTGTGAAACAGCAAGAAACGTGGTGGGAGGACGGGAAAGGAAAGTCTAAGATTTCGAGAAGGAAAAGCCATGAAAGTCACAGCTCAGAGTTGAAAGCTGCGAAATGGTAACTCTAGAGTGAAGTTGCTCCACAGCTCGTATCGAGCGGCGTACTCTCAAGCTGAGACACAACATGGTTAGATAGTGATGATATTATTATAATTTTATTAGTAGTAGTAGTAGTAGTAGTAGTAGTAGTAGTAGGGGTATAATTCTTGTTAATACATGGTAAAACTATGAATACGGCAATAAAAACTGATTAGGAACTCTAAATAAATGTATAACAGAGCACAATTTATCTAGCAGAACACCAAGGGCTTGGCGATGAAGGCCAACCTCGTTGCGCAGTTGTAAGCGGCGAGTCTTTTAATATAGCGGCAGACGTTATTTGCCGTCTCAATTACCCAGCATAAGCATGGCACCCAGTGTTTTTTTAGAAATACACATATTAATTCGCTGGATTCGTAAGCGTGTACTGTGCGGCGAACGGCGCGCTAAAAGGCCACTTTGCTGCGTACCACCCGGTCTCTCGAGTCATCCTACTCGATTAGTACGCTATATACACAAGAGGTAGAATTAAAAATATTTTTTAAGGAGGTTGTTTTTAATTCTAGATTTTCCTCCCTCCCCTACGGATTTGGCACTTAACCAGAGGTATATCTTCAGTGCACCGAGGACCAAACATGTTAAGATATCTAGGGTTTCCTCAACAGTCCTTGTGGCAACATGGCCGCTGACTCTTAGCGGTATGGTTTATCATCCATTCTCTTTCGCTTAATCGCTCAAAGAAAATTAGACCAACAACAGGAGTCGAACCAGCGACACCCCGGTAGATAACAACCATGACTAACGCACTAGTCCCCTAGACGACGCCATACACAAGGAGTAGGGGTTGCGAACCTGCCTGTTCTGCCTGCAGAGTTGTGTCAGGTACCATGCAATGGAATGCGCAACACTGGAGCATAAATGGTTGCCTCTATTTTTCGCGCCGCAAGTGTAGAAAACAGAACGGCTTATGAGGACAACTTTATTTATGAAGTGTACATTATATTCAATTTGAGTAATATAAACATAATTAAATGAATGCGGTACGGATGTGGATGAATGTGGTTGAATCGCACGCGTAGATTTTCCACGAACAACAGGGGTATCTGTTAGAGCGTTGGTCAGTTTCTTTCGGCTGGCGCTACCAAATATCGTATCGGTAGCTATGCTAGGGATTTGCTCTTGAGCTGGCGACTACACGTATATTTTATAAGAAACCCAGAGCTTTTTTGTTAGTAAACATGCTGGGATTCGTTCTTCCTCTCCCGGTCGTCCCCAGTGAGCAAGGACATAGTGAGCAAGTCATCGCTAAGCTTGATCATTCTGTTGAAGAGTATATTTTCTAGAGGATAAACTAGGCTGTGAATCTTGGTCACATTTGCTGTGATAAATTGCACGCCGAGCTATAAACCCCGGTACGTCTAATATATGCGGCACAACATGTTGCATAGACGGGTTCTGCTCATCAATGTCTCCACAGTTTGCGTGAGACTGCCGATGCTGGCATGCCGAACAAAGAATACCTCTAAATGGCCGTGATTAGTTTACGCAGAAGGTCTTTTTCGTATGAGCATCTATTTATTGCGCACTGTGGAAACGCCTAAATGTCAACTAAGCGGCTATCCTCGGCTTAACCGTTTAAAGCAGACAGGATTTCCGATTTAAATCCTTGTAAGTTCCCTCTGGTCTAGAATAAAAAAAACATTTTTTATAGCACAGTGTCTAGCCATATAGTGGATAGCCATATCGTCAACGAAGGCATGCCTACTTGTATAGGGTGTATGAGAGAGTCAGGTAAATATTTTTAGATTTAGTAGAACTCGGCAAGAGAATCATTTTTCCTAATGGAAGGAGGGGCGGAAACGTCTAGGCAAAATGTTACGGTTTTTAACGTGAAAGTTTTAACGTAAAAACATAACAACTATGACTGTCGAAAAGGCTTAGTTACCTGACCACTACGTAACGCAGCACCATGACGTTGGTGCAAAAACGGTGAACATTAAATTTGCTATTGTGAGAGAGTGGACTTTTGAACGTACATTTTGGATCGCAATGGAATAATATTACATTTAAAAGCGTTAACGTAACATATCGACTTTTTATGACTTCCCTTATCCGGTTATTCGCTTTTCGCTATGCAAGCTAGTGAAGTGTTTTCCGGAATTTTTCCCTGAACACGCCGGGATAATCGGTTATTTCATGCGCTGACTGGTTCTTCCGCAAACCTAGATTTTGCACAACTATGTAGGAGAAAGAAAGACAGAATAACTACTTTTATCATTTTTTTATTTTCTCTCCTAAGCAAGACGTTTCTGCCCCCTCCTTCCACTGGGAAAAAATTTTTTCTTGCCGAGTTCTACTAAACCTTAAAAGAAGTACATATTGTTATGAATGAGCCTGTGTATATATATATATATATATATATATATATATATATATATATATATATATATATATATATATATATATAATAGATAATCTACCAAACAGCGGCTTAATAGATCGGTACCCACAGACGCCACGCTATAGCCCAAACACGACGAGGAGAAGGTCTACCGGAATAGATATTCACAAAGTAGCAGTCGTATTCAGTTGTCATTTTTTTGCCCAACTTGGGCTTAGAGGACTTTCACAAACCTTCTCTACCCTGGGTTAGAGCGTTTGCGAGCTGACAGAGGGAAAAGGATTACTATTGCAGAGGATTTCAGTGCCGCTAGGGTCGCATGTGTCAGTTGCGTAACAACCGAAGCTCCATCCCGAATAGAGGGAAGAAACGAATCTAGTGGTAGTCGACGCGCGTGACTCTCCCAACTTTGTAAGGGTATTCCAAAAAGCGCGCATATGATGGCCGCGGAAACCTTTACGCTGGCCAGTCTTGCTAGGAGGTAAGCGAGGGGGAAATCAATGAGCGATTAATTTCAAGCGAGTTTCTCGCTGAGTCTCCCGCCTGTGGCGTTAGTCGCTCCTCGTCCCCAGAGGAGGTGCCAGACAAGCGCATTCAAACACAAGTGAGCATTCTGACCGCGCGAAACTTGAGACAGTGCTCCACACCCGGGCTCTTTTCTCGTCAGGGAATCGTGCGTTGCCTCCCTCGTTGTTGGAGACTTGCATCCAGTACAACAAAAGCCGTTACCGGCAGAAAATAACGGCCAAACTCCTAGGGTTGGTGTTGGCTACTAGCTTTATGGAGTTCACACACCTTGAGTACCCAGCAGTCAATGTGCAACGGACTGTCTTATTAAACCACACAGGGTCTGACTGGCTACGGCCAGTTTATATACAGGTAGTTCAATAAGTTCTTAGAATGAGTTTTTTAGAATTCGAATTTTGGCACGCTTTCACCGCTAATAGGGACTGCAACTTTTCGACTGCTAGCACTCAATATATTATGGTGATTGGCCGTTGCGATTTCGTTTGATAGCTTTTCTCGTGCAACGTATCGGCGTGATTTTTAAAAATGGGGAAAAAAGAGTTTCGAGTGGTTATCAAGCATTTTTATTTCAAAGGTTGAAATGCGACCCAAGTAAAAATTGAGTTAGACGAGACGTACAGTGACTCTGCGCCATGTTTTGCCACTGTTTCCAACTGGATTAATGTGTTAAAAAGAGGTACGCAGGAGCACCGAGGATGAACTACGTCCAGGAGGCCAAAAACGGCAACTGATGAGGAAAACGTAGAGAAAGTGCGAATAATTCTTGGCACAGATAAGCGAATGAACATTAAGGAAATAGCGGAGGCATTAGGGATTAGTTTAGGCAGTGTGCCTTTTATCCTACACGAAAACTTGAAGATGAAAGAGCTTAGAGCAAAATGGCTGCCGCATTTGCTCAACCAAGGCCAAAAAGACGCGCCTGTTTTGGCTTTACAGCGAAATTTGGCCAAGATGTCGAACAATCTGTCGGATTTTTGGTGCAGATTCATGACCCTCGATGAAAGCCGGGTTCATCACTACACTCCCGAGACCCAAGAAGCATCTTGCCAATGGTGTGCACCTGATGAAGGACCTCCGAAGAAGGTGCGGACAACGGCATTGACCGGAAAGGTGATGGCTACAGTTTTTTAAGACCAACGTAGAATAATGCTGGTCGACTACCTTGAGAGCTGTAAAACGATCACAGGAGAATATTATGCAAGACTGTTGGACTGCCGTTAGCAAGAACTCATCGTGAAACGGCCCGCTTTGCGGAAGAAGGTTGTCCCGTTTCACCAGGGCAATACTCCTGCACACAAGTCCCGGCAAGCATCGGCAAAACTGGCCCAACTGAGGTTCGAACTTATTGAACAACCCTCCTATTCTCCAGACCTGGCCCCCTCTGATTATTTCCTCTTCGTACATTTGAAGAATAGTCTCGGTGGAAAGCGTTTTTTCAGCAATGAAGAGGTTAAGGCTGCTGTCAATGCCTATTTTCAGTCTAACGACGCGGAATTCTACTCAAGAGGTATAAAAGCTTTGAAATCTCGGTGGGAAAAGTGTATTGAGCTTCTCGGGGAGTATATCGAATAAGAAAAATTTAAAAACATGATTTGGAAAATTCTCGGTTTTCATTCTAAGAACTTATTGAACTACCTGTATATGGAGAGCAACCTGACATGGAACATACGATGATTAGCTCTCAACGCGGCATCGGCAACGGTCGAGGGTCTTTCGCCCCAGTATGTAGCCAACCAAACGCTATTGGTGAAAAAGCAGCGCGATAATCGGGGCAACCTGAGTGCCATAATGTTGCTTAAGACAGATACATAAGAAGAACTTTGTGCGAGGGTAGCAGACAGCCAAGGGGAACTACAAGGGGAGTCTAGGAGCACGTCCAGGAGGGGTGAGTTAACACGAGTAACAGATGCAGATGAAAATAGTTTGTACAAACAGTCATAACAGAAAAAACTCGGTGGCGTGGTGCATTCGCCTGTGCCTCGCGATTAGAGGAGACACATAGGTGCGCGGGTTTGAACCCTGCCGTTGCACATTTGTATTTATGGGGGTACGTCTATGAAGCAGTGCAGGAAGCAGTCCCGTTAAATTTTAGGTAAGGCGCACCTGAAGCAAAGGAGTCTGGCGATAGCGTAAATGACAAGCCCCTTGAGACCATTAATTCACAGATTAATCAATGTATTCACACTAGCATGGCTGCCCATATCTGGTATTAGAATTGACCCCATATTGAAGTACGGGCCAAACCAGCCAGGTAGCTGCCTGACATCATCTAAGGACTATCTACTTCAAAGCCGTTTACCGTATTACTGAAAGTTTTTTACTCAAATAGAATTGAACGTCAAGGGCTTGTTATGATGTAATAACCTGCCGTTCGGTGTGGCTTATCGCCGTTGCTAGAACTAGAACTTATTTTTATGAGCAGATTTCGGTCACATCAGTAACATAATTTTTGGTACTGCCGGTAAAGACATCTAAAACTGCATTCTTATTTGTCGGAAATTATCTAAAACGGTCACACAGTGTCGTCCCTTTGCCGTGACTGTAGTCTGACACGTTTCTTCTTTGGTGAGGCTTTTTCTTGTAACTACTGTCTTACCTTTTGCGTCCAATTCGAAAAGGAGAAGAGACGATCTGCATAAGAACACATTCAATGCCGATGTCCTAATCTGCTGAAGGATATTTTTCAAATGCGAGAAGTTCCGCCTGAAGCACTCGGACACTCAGAGAGCTCCAGAAGTTCTTCTGCCTACCTTTAAACAGACAGACAGACAGGCAGACGCTAGCGAACCTAAAGAAACAAGCGGAAAAAGCACATTCACTGTGCGGCGCAGAGCGGAGTCTTTGGAATTTCCCAAATACCCCCCACCTCAGCCGCGCTCGCGCCTATACGCACCGACGGACGCTAGTGAGTCAGCAAAATCGATGGTGCTAATTACTACGACGACGACAACGACGCCCAGGCAGACATCTATGTGCTGACGTCTATGTGTTAATGAAGGGAGTCTGATTTTAGTAGTTTTCTTTTTCTTCATTGGCGAGGCACTCACCTCGCTCCACTCCACGAGACAGCACAGAGCGTAACGGAAAGTGACAAAGAGTAGCGCGTAGAGCATCAAGGCCATCCATGGCAAATGTCACTGCAAGCCTGCCTGCATACAGTGTCCTCAGGTTAGCTGTGCTGCCCGATCGGATCGCTATTCGAGAAAACATTCGAGGACACGGCTGATCACAAGAAAAACACACAGGCAAATCACGCTGATTAATTTGGTTGCCATGTTGACTCATTTAAGGCTCCGTTTATGTAATTATATATTTATTATAAAACATATATATATATATATATATATATATATTCATACTGCCAGCACTTTACTATGAGGTTTTATACAGCTTGCCATGGAAATCCACTAGTGCTGCTACGCTTAGGTCTAGGTTAAAGTTTTGTCTACTAAGCGAACGTCTGACAATTGGTCCGAACTGTTTGTTTCGGTTAAGGTCTAAGCTGTGTGCAGAATCTTTTTCTTAAATTAACTTACTCAGCACCATGATGCGATGTTTATATATATATATATATATATATATATATATTCATTGCCTAAACCTGTCCTTCTACGATAGCCCGGTAATCTAACGTGCCTCTAACTTATAAATATGTGTCGATGATTCTGTATATCGACAAAACAAGTTAGCAACAAGAACAACTGTCAAAAAGTCTTCCGGAAAACTTATCGGGAAATCATTATAATCACCATGATTCTCCGGGTAGCATCCATGCCAATTTGCTTTTTTAGCTGAACAAACTACAAATTTAAAAAGACACTCATTAGAGGTTGAGCACCTTCTTACTGCAGACCGTTTTTGCTTTTTGTTTGCAACTGAATACGGATGCGCTTTCAGTGCAGCTTTCGGGTTTCTTCAATGTCAAAAGGGTAATTGGACTGTACAAATTGTTGGCAGGCCCAACAATTAAATATAATCAATTTACGTCTAAAACAAAAATAAAATAGAGCACCGAAGACGCTCAGCCGGTCTAAGGCGCACCGGTCAAAGCGAAAAACAGGTTTACTGAAGTAGCAATTGACACTAACTCGAAAAAATCTGGTAGAAACGGCACCACAAAATAATGTTCGGTTTTTGGGGAGTAACCAGGTCCTCACTATTTATGATGAAAATATAACCATTGAATACATCATTATTCAATTCCACGCAGTTTGGAAGAAGTAGATCTAATTAATTGCATTAATATGCATACTGTTCATATCATACATGTTCCCTCGGTAAAGTTAAATCACATCATGAAATTATTAAATTCCTGGATCTTAGGATCTAGATTGGTCGCTAGTAGGACAAATATGAACAAAATGCAATCCATTCAGCTGGACAAACTGAATTAAGATTGACAGATCGGATGAAGCTGCTGGCCTGGAAAATAATTATTTTGTGTAGGCGGAAAACGATGCTCATTTAAGCTGTTGTTGAATGACACTTGTTCCTTATGTATCTTAGTAAATCTAACTATGCTTTTATTGTAATCTTTATATTTGACGTAACTGACGCTGCAGAGCAAACTTCGTTTTACAGTTTACAATACTTAAATACTAAAATAATAACAAATTTAGTATTATTTGCATAGTTTCATGCCAGAAATTAAAATGCAAAAGGTGATTAGGTAGCTTATTAGCCGTAGACACTAAACAGATCACTACCCCAATGAACTTACCCGCACCATGACAACTCAATGCGTTTAGAAAGGGGTTTATGTGTGTGCACCTTAAGAACATTGTAGATACGCTAAACAGATATAATTTGCTGTTTTTTCATGGGCTGGGCAAGCAAAACCTGCTGCAGTGCATGGATGCGCGCAATTTGTTGTTAAAAAAAAATAAACAGCACTTGCTTTAAGGGATATTCATTATCATGGACGTTTACGACTAAAGGTCATATTTACGGCGTTTACAGATTTGTGCATACACGTAATTTACGGTTGCACACACGTTATACTTTGACGCGAGAAAAATGTCAGGGCCAAACAGACGTAATGTCGTCTTGAAACTGCCGTAAGCACTGGACTCCCCGTACAGAAGGCAAAGAGGCTGAAGGCAATCAAAAGTCTTGATAACTATAAGCTTCTTTTGGAAAACCAAGTCATAAACAAAACGGTATAATGTTTTATCAGCGTAAATGCCCTTATTACTTCTGCGTGGAAGTTCTGTTTGTCTTTGTACCAGACACTTGAATCAAATCATTCTCCGGATGTTTTAACCAACGCACAATATGATCATATATTCTCATTCAAATTTACCGTGGAAATCGCCGATGAAAAGTTTGCTTTAGTTTTTCATAAAGACACTTGCACTATACCTCGACACTTGAACGTGACTTGCAGGCAGTAACGTGCGCATACATAAATGATCTAATTTGCGCTTAACGTTTAGAGAACTTAGTTACCTAGAGCATAGAGCATTTAATAGGACCAGCGACGATGCTCCGAGCAGTTCTAAAAGCGTTAGCGTGCATCGGGAGCTTATAGTCCTTGCCACGAAGCATTTATTGACTTTTTTTTACAAAGCAGCAAAACTTCGTATAACCCAAGATAATCGCTAGTACTAGTTATGACACACTCTTTACAAACCTTGCCTTGCAGGCGCAATCTTTAAGCAAGGAAGGACGGATTCGGGTAAAGGTTTTGCACACACTCTATGTGATGCTTATGGCCATTAAATTGCCCTCCTTCTATGACAAGAAAAGCGCCTTTTTTTTTTATCTATCCCGGTCTTATCTATTCCGGTTTTATCTGTAACGCCCCGATGCGCACACAGGACGTCGTATACAAATCCCCGACTCAATTTAATGTTTACATCGATGGCTATTTGAGTTCTAGGGCGTACTGCCATCAGTCAATTCTCCTGGCCGCAGTTGGACCGCTCACGATTATACGGTTTCTAGACAAACGTTTACAGCAGACGTGTTTACAAGCGACTATTCAGCAAGTAAGAAGTATCGAGGTAGCGACGTACTGCGCTATAGGTCACGGAGGATCAGGCGTGCGGCATTTGTAATATTAGTTGTTGTTCCTTCTGACTCCACCCCATCTAGCGGATGGGGTTTTGTTGTGTCTCTTAGCCACGGTGGCGACGGCTCCATTCTACGGATACTTGCAGCTGCCTCTAACCTGACCAGGCGGCGATAGAGCTAAACTGGTAGGCCTAGAAAAAAATGCTTTTTACGGCGCAGACCACGGTATGTGAGCGGCAAGCCGTCGAGCACTACTGTG
Source organism: Dermanyssus gallinae (assembly GCA_003439945.1). Classification (NCBI taxonomy): domain Eukaryota; kingdom Metazoa; phylum Arthropoda; class Arachnida; order Mesostigmata; family Dermanyssidae; genus Dermanyssus; species Dermanyssus gallinae. The sequence goes on along the minus strand of QVRM01000574.1, from coordinate 467,364 downwards.
GGCGGATGAAAAATGCACGTAGTATTTCCCAGAGGAAAGGACTAAGATGTTCGCATTGACGAAGGGCGCAATTGAGGCCGAGGGCCGCTCAGCTGCGGGTCAACTTGACTTGGGCTATGTGTACGTCGGCACGTCAAACAACCGCCTGTGGGTAGGTTATTTAAATCGGAAGCGATCAAAATCACCGCTTCCACAGCAACAAACAGAACGCTTCCTCCCTGTTCTGAGCTACGCTCCGCCTGCTCTGTACGTTCACTACGCAAGTCGCGGTGCTATGCCTGCAACCTACAGACAGAGTCTCGGCCAATGAGGTAATGCTCAAGTAAACAAATCATGCTCATTTCCGCATCCTGCCAGCAGCAATGCCGCTACCTACCTATGAGAAGGACGAGCATAGAACGTCTTCGAGCATCTTCAAAAAGGGCAAATCTCAACCTCGCGCAAAGAATGGCGGCAAGGAGCGAGATACATACTTTGGTTTTTTGAGCCCCGAGTAGCTTGATTTTTCGAGCGGCGGTAGCATGCCAAGCCTAAATCAGCCAAAGAAAATCTCTCGCTGAGGCATATGGTATTACCAGTCGTGAGGTCCTGAGTCGATAGTTTGTCTGCAAGTTACTTATTCAGTAATCTCTACGTATAAATGAAATTATTTAGCAATATCCGCTAACGGCTGAAATAATACTTAATACGCAACATTTATATATAAATATACGCTACAGTATAAATCATATTGAAAGTTAGCGAAATAAATATGCTGTAAGTTTTGTCAAATGCATGTAATTGCGCAGGTATATCTGTAAACATTGAAAACAAATAGTAACAGTGGACATTTACTATATCTGAGGTTGATTACGAATGTATGCACTATATATATATATATATATATACAAATGTTTCTAACATTTCTTGATATACGAATTATTAGTTTTTTATACATAGTAAGCCATACTGTAAAGGATGGCGCAAGCCGTCCCTTGCATGCAGTGCATCCAGCATTAAAAAAACGGTGTCCTTTGGCGTCATTTCCAAGCGAGTGGAGCCTACGTGTGGCCTACGCCCTACGAAAGAGCGTCTTAAACTTCGTCAGACCATTTGGCGATTAGCAGTGGAGGCATTATTCTTAATGAGGGCATTATTCGTCCCGCGTTCGAGGATCCCTCTGTACATCGAAGAGAGTTTGCGGGCTTCCTAGCACTGAGTCGAAACTCTGCTAAAATCGTCTTGTCTTGAAAGGCTCCAAGGAGATCCCTGATGACATTTTAATAGGTTCGTTCCAAGCATTGTTGCGGTGGTACAGGCTTGGTCTCAAAGGGCGCTGAGTGTTTCGAGAAGGACAGTAAGAGGTGGGACGCAGCCACTAAGTCAACATAGGCCCTAAGTAGAAAGCAGACGGACTCGTTAAAGACAAGGCCAACGAAAGCTTGACATAGAAGAAAGTGCTATCGATGACCACAGCCTGCAAGCTGTCACAAATGGTGACAAATGATAATGACACAACAGAGAGTTACCGATGACTACACCTAACATGCTGTTATAAATGATGATAAATGTCACAGTGCCGACTATGGCTAGAACAAACAGATTCTGACCAACTGCTACAGTGGAATTTCAATAATAGCATAGTTGTTTTAGTTGGACAATCATGGCTCAACACGTCATACTTTGTTTAATTAAATAGTCTGCGACGAGTTAGCTCACGTTTATTACAGCTCTCAGTACGGCACTATGACAGACATCCAGCGACGACCTCTAACAATTCCTATCTAACTATGGGTCGATCGTTTAGCGGCGTTTCATCTACCATCATAGTGTAACAGTAGTTTTTTATATCTTATCGACAACTTTTTTTTCTTGCACGACGTATTGTTTCTTATGGATTTAGCAGTAGTACTTTTAACAAGTCATGCTAGCATCTGAGATATGTTACTAGCAAGTAAGCCATGCTAACATCTGAGTCTGCCAAGCGTCACTTTGTGTGGAAAATACCTAGGGTCGTACAATAAAATGCTATACATTTAGTGATAAAACTTCTGCTGGAGCATGGGCGCCCGGTATATACAGTAACAGATTACTATTTAGACAACTAGTTGAATTATAGTTTTGACCCTGGTCATCGAAGTAAAGCACTAGCGGTTTCCTAGAGAAAAAGTTGTAGTTATGGCCCTGGGAAGGCGGGGAGGGCGCATTCGTACCTACGAATAAATACCTTCGTGCAAGATTAATTCCACCAAAATTCTGTTAAAACTTGCTTTGCTGCTAGGTGTTGATTAACGGGTACAGCATGGTTAACTGATATTTAGTGATGATAAGTTAATTGGAAGCTGTCGATTAAGTAGAAAAAATTCCTACCTCGTACTAGGTCTAATGTGAATGTGGTCTATGTTAATATATATATATATATATATATATATATATATACAACGTTTTCACTCCGCCTATACTTTTTAATCATTTCGCGACGGAGGTTATGACGGCGCGCCACTAGAGCCGTTTGCACAATGCCCTAGCGCCTTGTTAGAATGTACGACAGAGTAGCCTCACAACCTACAACAACAGACGTAACAGAGAAAAAAAGAGTTTTTCGCTGTTTTGCTTTTGAATTCCATCTAAAGTTGGCGCTACAACATCTGTGCTCAACGGAAGCGGAGTCAACTTTTTAGAGTAGAGTTACAAAAAAATGCAAATGTGTCCGTTAAAATAACTCTAACCCAACTGACCGCCTCTGAACGAACTAACATATAACCAAAACAACCAGCTGTTGGGGTCTGAGGGTGCCACTGGGCACCCTCTCATGAATTCGTTGCTGACTGTTCATGCAGTAGGCGCGGCCGAAACACTGTTAGTCTTGCATTGACATAGTGTTTCGAGTGTGGCGAAATTGCATGTTGAGCAAGTGTATTCAAGAGAAGAGCCTTGCCATGCAGAAACAAATACATAGATACCTATTATTAGGCGACCTTTTTGTTACATAGGGATACGCTTTCCCTAAAACGCCTCTTTCACTTCTTAACTCCAGTTGATGCTCAGCGTATCAGAGTTCAAGATATTTATTCCACACAACCATCAAAGGCTACAAAAATATAGACGCCACTGACTAGAACGTAGATGTGGCGCTGGGCCGGGCCGGGCCGGATCGTCGAGATTTGCTTCCACCGTTGAGTTGTTCTTCTTTTATTTAGGCATCCGCGTCTACCCACACAACAAAGGTAGATATTACGAATGCATATCTTCAGAAAAACGTTCCCTGGAGTGAGACAAAAATGGCGATTTGGCGGTGCACGCAATAGTTGCGCCTTCAAAACAGAGATCTTATAACGTTTTAAAGGCAGTTAAGGGTATCCGGATATAGGGTATCCGGAGATATACTTCGCAAAAAGGATAATCGGAGCAGACAGTCAAGGGTGTGCAAACGATGCGTCTGCTCAGGAAGCTGTTGACATTATCTAGTGCGCAGTTGTACTAGAAATCTAGCAGGATTGGAGATTCATTTGTTGAAAGCTTTTGCTTTTACCAGGACTCTGCTGCACGTTGTTTTTAAGCCTGTAACTTATATATATATATATATATATATATATATATATATTACAAACTTAATTAAAACAAAAAGAAAACATTGTATTCAGCGTGCAGCGACAAATTTAAAGAAATAGTATGGAATTGATATTATAGCCATGATATACCACCTGTGTGCAGACTGCCTCTAATGCAAATATAAGATTTGTTCGCCTCGACAGGTGCATTTATTTCAATCTTTGCATTAGTTTTTAAAACGCAACATATACACAAAGTGCAATATTTTACACATCATTTATGCACCAGCGGTAATAGTTTGAATTAGTCTAGTTAACTGGTTACGTTATTCAACATGCGGTGATTAAGCGCATACAACTGAAAAAATATATATATATATATAGAGCGCTCTATTTTGTGGGTAAGACCATTTATGAACGAGCTATAGCATCATATAGTTACATACAAAAGTCTGTGACAAGTTCGCACATCTAAACGATACAATGATACAGGCCTCATGACTGTGCGCTATAACGGCAAACCAAACTCCACTGCAACTAGCCGACAAAAGGTGAACAAGCAAAATGATACGGAATGGCTGCAGAAAAAATCCAGCAACATGTGATAGCAATTTCAAGCGACGACACTGTACGCACCAGACTAATTGATGATGTGGGCTGGGATAACTTATGTTGGATGCACGCCGCTTTTGTTTCCCCCTTTATTGATTTACGGGGCAAAGTACCGTTAGCTAGTTTTAAAGGGTCACCCGATTTGGTGGATTAAAAAGCATTTAAAAAATCGACGGTTTACGTCTTTTTTCACCTTTGCGCCTTCTCATAAGGCCAAAGAAACTCAGGCCTGGCTCGGGCTTTATCACATCTAAAGAATCGTCACCGTACTCACCATATTTAAACAAGCTTGACTATTCCCTTGAGGAATTCTTGATGCCAATGTCTGCACTCTCAGATACAGTACCGTTAATGCCCTGCAGTAAGCTCTTGCGAGAAAGTAGGACAAGCTAACGCAAAAGGTTGTTTGTGATTCGTGCAGGACCGTCTTTGGCACATATATATATATATATATATATATATATATATATATATATATATATATACATATATGTGTCGAGCACGGTAGCGTGGTACATTCGCCTGCGCCTCGCGACCGAAGGAGACACATAGGTGCGCGGGTTCAAGCCCCACCATTGCACATTTGTATTTATGGGGGTCCGTCTATGAAACAATGAAGAAGTTTTTTATGTACATGTGTATATATGTATATAAATATATATATATATATATATATATATATATATATATAAATATATATATATATATATATAAATATATATATATATATATATATATATATATATATATATATATATATATATATATATATATATATCTATATATATGTATATATCTATATCTATATATATATATATATATATATATATACGCACGCTACGAGTACGAGGTATTCCCCCCTCTCGAGCAGTGTGGGACTCGACCCTAGCGGTTGGATGTTGGTCCGCCAAGACCCCTACCCAGTAAACACTACTCCCCCCTTAAGCTTCACTCTCTAATGGCCCAGATATCCATAGAACAGTACTATGGGCCACTAGGAGAAGTGGCAAGCGCCTACCGGATCATTTGGCCGAGGTCACTCACGGGTTCCCCCACCGGTCCGACGTGCTTGTCCCAACACCTGCGAACCCGTCTGAATACAAGCCACGTCATCTGTTGATGTCGTAAGCGCTATCCGTTCTCTTCTGTACTTGCCGAGCTCGGTTTTCTTTTTCATTACTGCAGTTGCCATTTCCTCGCCCATCTTCCATGCTGATGCTGTGCTGCATATGTACTCCACAAACATTTTCATGTTACTTCTTGGCGGGTCCGGTGTTCTGGCTCCTCGTTTTTCTTCTTCTCTGGACCATTTCAGTCTTAGCAGCGCTATGGCAGTTGTCCTTGCCTGCTCTAGTCCGTTGCATTTTAGGAGAGTGTGCTCGGGGTCATCGTCGACGCCGTCCGCACAGTGCACGCAGGTTGCCGAGGGAGATTTGCCAATACGAAAGAGATAACTTTGAAAGTCACCATGGCCAGTGAGACACTGCGTAAGGAAAAAGTTTAGTTCCCCTGCCGAGCGGTCTATCCACTTTTTGATGTCCGGGATGAGCAAGCGAAGTGAATGGCCCGGATATATATGTATATATATATATATATATTTATATATATATGTATATAAATATTTATATATATATATATATATATATATATATATTTATATGTGCGCAAATGTAATATTTATGTATCTGTATAAAAATATATAGATAGAGAGAGAGAGAGGTACGTTAAAATAAGTATGTACTTACATAAGCATATACACGTACATTTTTGCATGCGCACCCATCCAGCTTTCCCACGTTTTTCTGTGTCTTGGGAGAGACTTCAAATTCCACTGGGACAAGTGCAATTAAATACAAATTAACTCCGGCCTCCGCCGGCTGCGGTGGTCGGACCAAGCCCCGCCCGCGGGTTTCATTTCGCAGAGGGCTTGGCTCTCTATCTCTTTATCCATCCATCCATGTGTCTATCTTTCTCACTTACTTTTTCCTTGCTGAGTTCGGAACGACGTCTCGAACAATCGTCGCGTATTGTAGCAAGCACGCAGCCGGCGACTCACCCGCCGTTCGACCCACCAGCTCACGCACCCCCCCACCTCGTGCTTCAGCGCGTACCGCATGCGAGCGCGTGCAAATTTCGTCTCATTCTTCTGATTCTTGTCGTCCTCACCCGCCTGTTCGCTACTTCTGCTCGTCATCATCGCCATCGTCGTCGTCGTCGTCATCGTCGACATCATCATGTTCCTGATTCCGCTTGGTTTGGCCTGCTGTTCCTTTGTTTTTCCTTCATCTTTATTCGCTCTTCCCCTCCCGTTCATGTTTCCCTTTTTCTCCCCATGTGTGTATATCCCTTTTTCTGTGTTTCGTTCTTGCGTCTTCTGCGGGCTCTGTCTTTCACAGCAGCAGCAGCAGCAATCTTACCGTCGAGGCGGTAACCCCCGGATTCTTTCTCTCTTTGGAAGAGTTTGTTGTTAATTCAAGAGAGTCACGCTGCATCCGTTTATCTTAGTCTCCACGTCTTTGTCATTATGTACGCAAGCATAACATTACTTTTATTAAGCAGTATTTGGTGTGTACACATCTGTATTACAGCTTTCCTACATCACGTTCCTCAGCGCTCATATCGCTCCTGTACACCGTCAAAAGTGAAACAGGATTGCTTGCATTTGCACTCTGTCGAAATTTCATGAAACCTATTTGTAAACCTAACTTTATATGAAATGCATGTATTTCAAACCTGGTAACAATGTACCTATTTGTATAACATAGACCCTTCCAGTAGTTAGTGGTCACCGCTCTAGTCTCCTTAAATGCAATATATATTCCCATTTAGCAAAAATAATCTCGAAGGTTTTTCGTTCTCGGTAAAGCATAAGTCGTTGTGAAGTCCTCCACAGAGTGGTGTCGAGGTCAACAAATAGACAAGCCGGTTGCGGTTAGTGCGGAGGACTACTAGCACTCATTTTAGAAAACTGCTTGTTTTTTGTTGTTACGTATTTTCAGGTTTTCTTTTAGCAAACAGGGCCATATGACCTGTATTCCGTAAGCAGCGGTCGGCGCGATCTTTAAGTTAAAGAAGTGGAGAGCGACAATCGATGAGGCTCTACTATGATATTATTGAATGAATTACGCAACATTTGCCTATATATAGGCAAATACTGCATCGTTCATAGAAAAAAAAGATATATATACATATATACATATATAGGCGTGTTTGTGTGAGGGCTAGCGCGTGGCATCGCTGGTTCGATCCCCGTCGTTAAGCGATACTTATTGAAACTAGATGATAAACCTCTGATAGTCAGCGACCATGCTACCACGACAATTCTGTTGGGAAAACACTAACTATGTCAACATGTCCACGTATGCCGCTGCTTCGAGCTCCCTTGGCAAAAAGGTGTTATGTGTATTTAAATATACATGCCAAGAGAAAAAAGAAAAAAATATCTATTTAATACTAACTGGCAAAATGTATGATGCACACGGGGCGTTGTTGCTGAGGCCACGGTAGTGTGACACTTACAAACCAACTAAAATAGAAAGTCCTTTTTGCTCCCTGTCGGGAGTACATTGCTTGACACATTAACTTGACGCCACGGCTGCTTGATCTGTGCGGCGATTGATCTCGCCTCCTGAACAAATTTTGCGAATATTCGTAATTGCTGGTGCCATTTGCTTGGGGTATCTGCCTTGCTGATTAGTGGTCCCTCCGCCCCGGAGCTAATTGAGGGCCATCTTAGGGCTAGTTCTTTCAATTTGAGGTTCCAGGGAATCTGTTTATAGAGAATTTCTATAGTTGCAGTGGACGCTATGCAATTTGTTTGCCTGTGGGATGTTGAGTTTTTAAAGAGGAGGTGCTGTAGTCCTGGTAGCTACACACTCATAGGCAGCCCTTAATATCTGGTGGCGTAGTCCCGGATCCCCAAGATTTAACTATAAATTAAGGATATTACCAGTATTAATATTGACCTTGAGAAATTCAAACTTTATTACGAAATTAGTTAAGATATAATTCCTACAGAGTAATTGCGACTCCCTTTTAAATGTATAAATATTTGATTTTATTTGTTGAATTATTTTAGCTGCATAAGGAATTTATCTTAGCAGAAGCTTGCTTTAAGCTTTGCAATTCCCACAATTTGGGAGAATGCCGGACCAAATCATTTTCCGGGCTGTCACCCTGATAAACGTGATTTTTTTTGTAGCACTTAGCAGTCAATAAAGTATATAATCTGCAAACCCTTTTCCTGTACTATATGTGAGCTGAACTCAAAGATGATAGTTTTCTATTGCTTAGATGTCCAGGAGGTTTCAATCAATTGTAAGGCACGCTAGACTAATCACTCACCAATATTGATGTAACTCTAGATCTAGAAGGACTTAAGCTGAAAAAAAAACTAGAGGCTTAATGGCTCTACTACTTCTTTATTTTTTAGGAATTAGATTACCTTTTTTCTATTATTACAATTACATTACATGTGTTCATTAAGTCTAAAAAACGGCACTCGTTTTCGTTAATTATGAACATTTTTAGAATGCGTTGTATATGCTTGTCCCGAAAATCTTATCGGCCCAACACTCGAATAGCTGCCGCTGACCAACTTGTTTCATGATAACAAATAGTGCAGCTGAGGCCGGAAAATGTACAGGAACACTCATCGCAAGGATGATGGGACCCTGTTATAGTCCGATGGCATAGCTCGTATTCGCAGTATTCGCAAAACTCATGGGGCTAGCTTCTCCATGGCAATCTTCCTGGGGATAGAAGTCTCGAGATAAAAGCAAACCCAGCGCGCCAGGAGATTTAATAATATCATGTAGATGCAGTCTTTCTTTGCAATGTCTCACAAATAGGATGGGCGGAGAGGGTCGTACTTCTCTTTAAGAATGGCCTTAAGTAAGCGTTCTGACTAAGTTGCTAGAATTTCACTTGTTTTTAAGAGCCTGTTGAAGGATACCGTCTACAAGGGCGACAGGAGGACTGTAGCCTTTATATGTATTTAAATTCCGCACAAAGTCGTGTCCGAAGGCGTGTCCTATTATTCTTAACCATCTCATTTGTACGTTGACCCTTCATAAGGGAAGTAGAGTATCTGCCTTCTGGGATAACAAATGCTCGTAGTCGTAGGATAATTTACAAGATACTGGTATAACCCCGGGTGCGCCAACTGACGTTGTAACATGTTGGCGCAAATGGTCGGAAGCTACTGTACAACTAGCGAATGTAGAGTTCTTTCTAAGGGCGTAGTGAAGCTTGATTCTTGCATTTATAACCATGTGATTTTCATTTACCTTAGCAAAGCAGACTTTCTTGGTATATCAGCTATCGGTAGAAACGACAGTGTTTTCAGTTAAAGTCCCTCATCTTCTTGGACAATGCGGTTGGACACGCACGGTCACCACGACGGGGAAGCTCCCTGCAAGCGTAGGCCGGTAATGTGGGACTCCAACCCACTAAAAACCAGTCGTAACCTTGATCTTCGGTCTGACTGGCTGCTGCTTGCGCATCTCATCAAACTGTCAAGGGGCGAATCTACTACTCCTGGCGGATGTGTTCCCCGGGAGCCGAGTGGAGAGGAGGCGCTTTAGGAGGTTGGCCCTCATTTTTTCTTGTAGCATGGTTTTAAAAACCGATATGATGTTACAGTATGAGAGTGTTTTCGATTTCATGTAGATTAAAAACTGGAGTCTTTATTAAAGCTGTAGGGGTGCGCGCTGCTCCCGTGTCTTCTGTTCCATCGCCGCAGTAGATACAATTGGGACTGGGAACTTTCCCGATCCTGAACCGAAAGTCGCAGTGACCTGTTAGGATCTGCAGTCAAATAGAAAGTGAGTCCACCCCCAGTCGGGCCAGCCTATCTTTGATGTTCGAGATTAGAGTGCGGAGACTGATGCCAGGGGCACTCTCTTGTAAACCGTCCCATTCCTTCTGCCATAGGTCGATTGTACGCGGACGGTCCTCGTCCTTGTCCTTCTTACATAGAAGGTTGCCCCAAAGAAGGCAAGATCTTCTTAACGGAATTCAGACTGTCGTTACTATATGACCTAATTAAAGGTAATTGGTAGGTACTGAGGACGATAATGTTGTAGGACGATGAAATCGACAGTACCTCGTATGCACAGTGCTTTAGTACACTGCCTGATCACCATTAGCAGTTTGTAGCATTTCTAATTAAAACATATGATTTGGCTTTAACCAAGAAATCTGATACAGATTCGTTGTTCCAGAGGCGTGTTTCGGCCTCTTCTGAGCAGAACAAACTTGAAAGACCGTTGTGGATTAGTTCAATTTCTAAAATTCAAACTAGAACTTGCCGATCCGCCTTCGTATATCCTCTATATACGTGCATATGTAAGTGCATGTATATATATATATATATATATATATATATATATATATATATATATATAAATCTTAAGAGGTTCCCACAAGGCAAACAGTTGAGTTAAACTAAAATAACAGGCGGGGTTTTCAACCAAGCTAACCTACCTTATCAGACAAAAACGCCCGGGGGCAACTTTTATACCACTTAAAAAAGGAAAAGTGTCGACTGGGATGCAAGATAGAGGTGTGCATAGCGCGCAGACAGAAGTTCATGGGCAGGCTAAACAAGCAAGATTAAAGAGTTCATAATGTTAAATGAATATACATATATATACATTGTGATTCATTTATCATTCTGAGCTCTTTACTCTTGCTTGTTTAGCCTGCTCATAAACTCCTGTCTACGAGCTATACACATCCGTATCTTGTATCCCCAGTCGACACATTTTTTTAAGTGGTAGAAGAGTCACCCCCGGGGCGTTTTTGTTTGATAAAGTTAGTTAGTTCTAGGTTGATTGGAAAACCCGCCTGTTGCTTTGGTTTGACTCAACTGTCTGCCCTGTGGGAACCTCTCAGGATTTTTTCTGCAAGCCAAGCCATGAAAACCAGATTTTAAGTCCCTTGCCCCGCATAGAACGCAATCATATTTCTGGGAAACTTTTTCGACCGCACTAGGACCAACGCACATCTAGATATATGTATGTACCATCCAATACTGTGCTAGTTTTTGCCAACAGTAGCGCCTCTAACAAACTAAATATGTATTACTAAACTAAATCTGTATTTGACTGCTATTTAGGAGGCACGTTCTTCATCCGAGGCAGCTGCCTCGTTGTGCAATCGCTTCAGTTCGATTTCCCTGATTTTGACATTTAAAATGTGTTGACATTTCTACTCATGGCGGGTTATGTCTGGCTATCTATTTTCCTGCGTGCAAACATCATCACTGGTTCTCGGAGGGGTCGGACCTAAGAAGAAGAAGACCTCCAGAGAGAATCGACCAACATCTCTATTTCCAGGTCTATTATTTGGTGCTGATCTTCCACGTTGCTCCTGTTATTACGCAGTGTGGCTGCCTGAGTTGTTTTACAACAACACGAACAACAATACCCGCGAAGCTGGCGGTCAGCAGACGAAAGATTCCTCATACACATCCATACAGAGGGCGCATACTTGACAAAACCGCGTTGTTTACTCGGCCGAAAGAGCTAATTGGTTCGAGTGATTAGCATATTATATATATATATATATATATATATATATATATATATATATATATATACGTGTATATATATATATCGATCATATATGACGGCAGCTCGAATGTCACCACCGTTACTTGCGGTACGGCAAGCAAGCATACATAGGTTATCTTGAATATTAGTGTAGCTGCAATTTTAATTACTGTTGTTGTCCCTGCCATTTTGTTGTTGTTATTGTTGTTGTTGCCACTGAGACCTTTCATTGTTAGGAGTAACCGCAGTACTGCTTTCATTGTATTGTAACCTCAATATTTTTACTGCTATCATCTTCTTTAATATGCATAGCAGTGCCAGAATAATATTGTTATAGTTATTGGTAGTACTATACTATCAGTAAAATTAGTGACCCCTGCATAGGGGTATAGCCCTATGCAGGGGTCACTGCAAAGGGCGATAGTGTTTATTTAGCGTAGTCGCGTATGATGTGCGTGAATGCCCGATATCCATAGAATCACTATTGGACTGGCATTGGGACGATGGGCAGATATTTTTTGTTTGGCCAAACGAGCAAGCAATCATTGATTTACAGACTATGCATAGCACATTATGGGCGATTGTTTAGAAAGAGCTGTCCAATTCGGATCGGCGAATAGGGACTGTCGCATTGCACGCCAGTACGTAGTTCTAATAGAGAACGCTCATTGACGTTGACAGTTGTCTTTATCGATTGAGGAATGCGAGACCCGTCTTGACAAATCGGTTGCTAAAGCAACGCAAGGAGGAAGGTACCGAGCAGAGAGTTGCGTTGCCAAAATGGATTGGGCAAAGCACCAGAGGAAGACAGAGAACGCTTCTTCTAGGGGAACCTAAAATGCTGTTGGGCTGCCCATAATGAGCTCCACGAAGTGACAATATGCGAGCGATGCACTGGCCTCTGCTAGTTTGTTGTCCGAGCCGAATCTAGCAATCACCCCAACCGAAAAAGTCATTGGGTATTCGATGGGGAAGCAGACACCCCGACGGGTACGAATACAGCGTGGCAGTTAGCGACAGAGGATTAGCTTACGGGTTTACCTTGATCAAGCTGAATGAAGTGGCAGTCTTCTACGCCTGCTATTTCTCACCCCATAAGGACCTGGGGGCATTTGAAGGGTTCCTAGAGACTCTTGCGTTGGCAGAGAGCGTAAGCGGTCAGCTAGGCAAGGGAGTAGTTATCGTCGGTGACGTCAACGCCGTCAGCACGGTATGGGGGAGCCGGCACACCTCTGAGAAGGCACATATTTTACAGGAGCGGCGGCGAGCCGAAAGGAGCCTATTAGTAATCAATGGTAGAAAGAGTGCTCTTGTAGCAGCAGGTGAACAAATCAAACGGCGTGAAACAGGAGTACAAAGCGCAGGCGGAAGGGATCGTGCACTTGTTATCGTTATCTGCTGAAAACAGGCGGCCTCTCGAGGAATGCCGGCGCGGAAAGAAACCTGGGAGGCATCATCCAGCGGCTGGAGCGTTTGACGGAACCGAGGTGTGAGTATTATGGCAGCCCCCCTTTCACCACTGTTTGCGAACGTTTCGGGACACCCGTCATCGTCATCAGCTTGTGATATGCGTGTTCTGAACAACGAGCGTGTCGCAAAATACCCTTTTTGCGACACGTTTTTGTGAATCCCCTTTTCCTTCACGTTTGCCCAGCCCTCTTGGAGGGAGGTTAGGGCAAACCACGGCCGGTCCCTTTACGTTTCACAGCGTTTGAAGCTGCAAAACCACCAGTAGAACCCGCGCCAGTTGACGGGCAGGACCAATTGGTGCAGCTCAGATGCCAGGCTAGTTCTCGGCATGACGACCAGCCTTTGATTATTGTAGCCGTCATTGTATGTTTCAGATGAACATGACCAAACTAGGCGAGTAGAGAAGGGAACGAAGATCTAGTATGAAAAATAAGAGAAGAACAGCTTAGAGATAAGATAAGGCAAGGCGCAAGGAAAGGCGCTAGTCTGTCCGGTTAGCGAACAACACTCGATGAATTCGTCTGATTAGTTATGCGTCAGAACGTCAGCGTGTATTGCAACCGTTTTAAGATATGCGCCCGGGTGTCACATAGTAGTAGTAGTAGAAATACATTTGTAATGAGCGAGAATCGTTTTATTCCAGGATAAAGCCTGCACTATTTATGCTGCTCATTTTTCAAATGGGTGTCTTGGTTACTGTTTTGAGTGGAGCCCAGTCATCGGACAAAGCCGTGGCCGCTCATTAGGTCCGTGCCGCATTTTAAAGTCACGTTCGCTACTCATTCTAGTCTCAAATATATTTGTTTTCCATCGGGATATCAGATCTTCTATATACTATATATAATATCTAGAAAAATTCCGAGGTACTTTATGATCTTTGTCACTGAAACTCGTTCTCCTGGATTTTTCTTAATCCACTCGTTTTTTTTGTGATTTTGTGAAAAATTGTGATTCTTTTAATCTACGTACATATGTCGATCGCCGTAGCACACGGACGTAGTTTGTGAGTCCACCGTCTCTGCGGCAAACGCAACCACTGCCTCGCACCGAGATTCGCACGAGTTTCAGACTACTCATCCGTAACAGCAACAACTTCTATAATGAGAAATTTCCATCTTCATACTTCCGAATACCTAGTGTAGAATGTGGCAATTCAACACAATTATTCACAACATTCAACAACAACCCGAACTGCCGCAACGTACAACAATTCAAAACACTGCCGCGTGAAGCAACTCGAACGTTGTCATGCACGACAACTTAAGAGCGGAAACGCACGAATCATTTAAACGTTACGAAACGGCTTCTATTATATTTGCAGAATAGCAAGCGCTTGTAACACTGCCACATTAGCTAACTGAAGAACTGGCATATTCGAGCGCGGCATACTCAGATTAACTTGCATCCGATAGGTGACCTTCCTCTGTATTCCTCCTCACTCCCCACCTAGCTTCGGCTGCTCGACCAAGCCCTCTGCTACCTAAGTGTCTGGTAACGAAGAAGTTGCTAGCATGCTTGAGGAAGCATGGAGACCTCCGACACACCTCAGTAGGTTTAACTTTCGCGCGCCGATCAAAACCGGGTAAAGAACATCCGCACCTAACATTAAGAAATAGCTCTAAGATGCCCTTTAATTAACGCCCTTAATTTAATTAAGTAATTGATTTTCTCTCCGAACAAAAAATCTGCAAATCAGCAGAACAGGTACCTTAAGCAAATTGAGCAGTAGAAAACAATCTAGTCAAGCCACCCTGATTAGTGGATAAATCTCAATTATCTCTGATATGGCAAAAAATAGTACAGCCCTACCACAGCTCGCTTGTAGACAACGCCGGCTACTAATGATGCCTACACCACATTGCTAAAGCTAACTTCTCCTTATCCTGTATGTATAAATCAGGAGAAGCTGACGATGTAAGACACTCTTACAAACACTGTGCTATTATCAATATTGAGAAAGAACGACGATCTCTAGCTATGTCTCGTAACCAAACTGGGGTGCCTTGACACATCAAGCCCCCGTAGAGCCCCGCTCCTTAAGGATCGTGAATCCTGGTTCATGGTGAAAAGATTCGCAAAATGTCTCTCCGAAGCAAAAATAACCGCCGTACAAAATCAAACAGTCTTAATGGCAAAATAAAGCGGCGAGTTAAAGTAGTTTTGAGAACACTGCTCTGCAGCCACCCCCGATAATGGGTAACGGAGACTGAATCTTAGTAGGTTTGTAAGTCCCACACTTCCGTGGCTTTAACGGCGACACCCGGTATGCATCATGCATTTAACCAGTTAATCTCTGAAAGAAAAACATTATATACACACATGTAATGACAATGTACCATTCGATGCCCATGAAAATAAACTCAAATACAGAAACCAAAAGAATATCAGTAACAACAGGCAGCCGTAATCTATAATTGGCCCATATTATGCTTGAAAATATGGGCAATCGTAGAAATTTAAGGACAGAGATGCGGTTGGTGGGCATGAGTCTCGGCGGGCGAAATTCCCTCTGTTTGAGGGTCGAGTCCCACACAGCTCAGGAAAGAAAAGAGGAACGATCCTCTCCCTGAAGCGTGCATGCGTAACTCCATTTCACCTTTCTCCACACACACAAAAAAATGTATTGTCTCTTCCCTGACAACGTGGAGTCTATGAACATGACCGGCCGTTGTCTCTGGTCGGCGCATTTCATAAGGCACATGTTACCACCCATCGAATAGCACGCTCAGTCATTCATACTCTCGCCGACACTGGTGGCGCACGGGTGCATAACCCCGTAGACGCGTAGTTCATTTGTCACAGTCGTTCGAGACAAAGATGAAAAGAAACAGATCAGGCCTGATGAAAAGAAGAAACTATGCACGCTCGGGCGTTGGTAAATAAGGAAGTCCACCTATCTAACCACCGCCGCCGCCTACAGCTACCTATGAACGTATGTCGTACGTGTGACTGAGTAGTGTCGTTGCGTAGTGTCCTGTGCACCCACAGACATTCCTGTCTTCTTTTTCTTCTGTCTGTTCCGGCCCGTCTGTCGACCTGCCTAACATAAAGATGAACCACCCGTACTACTTGAATGGGGTGGCCAGCGGCGTTAATAGCAGCAGCAGCAGCCACAGCACTCGCAAAAGCAACAACCGAGTCGCAGCGTTATTGTAGCCATCGTCGTAGTAAGCCGTCGCTGCGGTGAGGGAAGACGACCGAGAAAAATCCCACCAAGCAAGATATATATATACAAATGCGCAGAATTATATATATATATATATATATATATATATATATATATTATATATATATATATATATATATATATATATATATATATATATATATAATATATATATATATATATATATATATATACATATATAATTCGTATTAATAATAATAATAATAATAATAATAACAATAATAATTATTATTACCATTATTATTTTTTTTATCATTATTATTATATACATATTATTACATTATTATATATATATATATTTATTTATATTTATATATTGCGTTCGTGGTCCTCATTTTGTGGCAGTTCATCAGGTGCACTGTGCCCTGTTTCGTACACACAGGATTCTTTGCACTTGTATCACAACATAACCTAGTGCTGGTTCTTGTCGTCGTCGCCGTCACCCTGCCGTCTTCGTACGCTTTTGTGACCAGCGCGGCCTGAACGCAAGAGGCTGCGAGTTGAGAACGCTCCTACCACCGAGGAGCAGCTCAGCAGAAGCGGGCAAATGAATCTCTCTCTCGACTTTGTTGTGAAGCGCAAGAATGTCGGATTCGAATAATAGACTGCCAGACAGATTCGCACTAGCGGCGTACGGCTGAGCTGAGGGACGGGCACGAATAGCGTGTCAACCGACCGACGTAGCGTCTTAGCCTTAGCCGAGACTGCCGCTATAACAGCAGCATCACAGCCCGGCTCTGCAACAATCCTGCACGTGTGTTTATTTGTCGTTTAGGATTCGCCCCAAGTATGCAGTTTAATACTACTGTTACTATTAAGAGCGCCGAGCGCGCGCGTGTAAAGAAAGGTGGTGTTCACCAAGGTTTCCTCACTAAGACGGCTTCTCCTATTCAATGCGAACTTTGCGGATTGGATGTATACAGAGTGTCCAAACTCAGTTTGGCTAGACTTGATGCGATTGTAGATTTCGCTGAAATAAGCTTTTTGATTTTTTTTTAGAATGGAACGGGAAGAGGAAAGCACATTATTTATTGTTTGGTAGTGGCAGCCAAATTTCGAGTTTGTTATGAGTTGATATTTGTTGTAGCATCTAGCGGCATCACTTCAGAAAATATGTGGTTCCGAGAAAACGAGTGCCATTGTGCTTATATCTATAACCCACATACACATTTAGGAAAATGCACAAAACCAAAACTGCTTTGGGATAAATTTAAAGCAATTTTGCGTAACAACTTCAAGTTTTCTACGATGATATTAAAGCCCATTTTGTCAGACTTCTGCATTTCCGACAAATTAAGTTGTTGTTGTTTGATAGGAATGACAACCAACGAAACGTACGCCTGCTTTCGCCGCAATTTACCAGTGTGGGTTTATGTTATGATCAGGGGCTGACTGGAGCAGGGCGCGGTGAGGGCAGAAATACGAATAGGTGCATGCATCGAGGGGTTCGTATACTTGTGCGTCTAACGTTTCCGTGTAGGGAACCAACCGCCAACCCTCTGAGGAGAACCCCAACTGGCGCCAGGTGGTAGTAGCACCAAATGAGGCCAATGTGTTTGGCCTTTTGCTTCTCGTTGCACGTCGTCCTCCTGACGAGGCTAGAGGAGGAGAGCCAGAGGCGGCAGCTTTTTCTACTATGGCAGCGGCCAAATATCTCCTGACCAATGTAGAACTAACCGTTACCAGCCTTACCGTGCTTACTAGCTCCAGCACAACAATACGGACACGGTCGGTGGCGAGCCAGCAGCAGCGTACCCGTCTGGGGCAAGTCCATCGAGAACAACAGAGATCAGAAATCGGACAGCTTCCAGATGCCCGCGTGCTTTCCCGCCATTTGATGAGTTCCTGGATTGTGTCCTCTTGCACCGCCACTCGGCGACCGACCACAGCCCAGAGGTGGGTTTTTTTCCGTGTCTTGTTCCGCTGGCGCTTTTCTACCGGGTGTATCCATGTCCATGAATGGCGTGTATGTGTACTGGTCTATCCGTAGGTGTGTGTGTGTGTGTGAGCGTCTTCATACAGCCTTTTTTCCTTTTCGAAGTGCTCCAGCTGTCATTACCGGCTACAGAACAATGACAACAATGGCAGCATCGCTAATGACGACGATAGCTGATGCGGTGCTGCAGAAACAGCAAGAACAACAACAGCAGCAACCACAAAAACAACGACCATATTAAGAGCAAACACAACAGCCACAATGGCAATACTAGACGGCACAGCAACATAACTAGAAAAACCTAACAATATATAACAGAGATAAGAACAACAACAACAATCATTGCATGATATTGCCAATTGGAAAGGCTAACGGTCAATTATGCAGATATGCACTCACCGTTGGTTCATAAACGGTTCGATAGCGGCAATAACCAATAAAGCTAACAGCAATGGCCGATGCCATATTCCCGCTAGCCCGCTATCATCCGACAATACAACGTCAGTGGGCGTTGAAATAATAGGCGATTCTTGCGCCACCGTAGCACCGGGCATGCGCGTGTGAAAACAAAAGCCGTGTGACAACAAATAGCATTTCTAGAAAATTGACAACAACAGTTTGACGAACAGTGTATCATCATTTATTCTACAATTTATTTGCTAGGAAAATGACGTGTTTTTTTCGGTGTTACAGATTCGAAATCAGGCTACCACTGGTGGTAGTAACTAAACTATCACTATCACAAAGTTGTGTAGCCGTTGTGACAACGGCAGGGACGAAAAACTGCTCAGCGCTCAAAATAGGTTTCAAAATTACGGCTTTATCAACCTGAAACACTTTAATATACATGCTCAACATGATTTAATGCGCCCGGCGGACAAATAACGCGCAGGATACTCCCGAAACGAATTCGTTGCATATCCTTTGAGTTAACATATTATACGGCTTATACGCTGTGCCGTTTCCATACCACTGATGAAGTCGAGTATATATTTTCATCGGAATGGGACCAGTCTGAAAGCGTACTCAAATATTTTCTGTCCAAATCCTTTAACCCTATCAGAGAAGCACGTGCACAACCCTTTCACTTGTAGGCCTACGACACTAGCTATATCGACACAATCAGTTACGTTATTGATAAACCGCATTTATTCTGCAGTACATATTTAGTGGCAGATGATCAAAGAAAAGAAAATGAAAACCAGAAGACTATATTGTTTTTACAGTCTGATCATCTTCAAGACGACGCCGAATTAGCGTCTAGGAAGCGAAAGTTTCTTCCGTTGCTTTCGTTAGCATGTATTCCTTCGAGTATATAAGCAAACTCAATTCTTTGATTCCCTGGCGCACTAAACGCAGGCACGGCCTTTACTGGATACGGGCGCTCGTACTATAAGGTGAGCCCAAAGTCGATAGCAGGACAAGCCGACTACTGACGGCCTGTCTTCCTTTGCGCCCCGACAAAGCGACTTCAGAATGCCATTAGTGCAAGTGATTATCGACCTCAGGCTTCTTCGGTGGTGCGACTCATGGCGCCGCAGGCTGCTTGGGAACAAACGTTCCCGTGCTTCTTTGCACAAAATAGGAAATATATTAATCAGCTAATAGCTGATCCCTTTGCCCTTCTCCACACCTCGGTGCATGTCCAATGCATGGCGCTAGTATAACTCATGGATACAAGCGAGCGGTGGTACAGTGTGGCGCTATTGTTTGTGAAAAAAAATACGTCGTTACGTTACATAAAACGAAGAAACAGCAAATATGTCGCAGAAAATATCGCTTCGCCAGTTGCAGCGTGCACAAAGCACGCCTTAAAAAAATGATCTCCATGAATTGCGCATTAGCTGAATATGTCCGTTTTGAGCGCTGTGAGTGGTTGTAGGGTTATGATTCTAAAGTATTTGGCGTGAACGCTAATAAAGAACTTCATTTTTGGCGAATTCTCTTCTAAGCGACCATGTCGCGTCTTCTGGCCGGCCTTGCATATCATCTTCTCCATCTTCAGATGGAGCAGAATTTTATCACGAACACGAGGGTGTGCTTAGTTTCTGGTTGTCTCGCAACAGCACATTTTGTGCTCCTATGTTGAGCAAAAACACCATTGTTACAAATTGTAGTAATTTCACTCTCACTCCAAAACTAGACTTCTCAGAGACTATGTTCTATTGGAAAAACATTTGCTTTAACGAGCTCTACAATTTGGTATATCGCTCTTCAAATTTTTCTGCCACACCTTGTATATATAAATAAATATATATATATATATATATATATATATATATATATATATATATATATATATATATAATTTTGCACCTATCAGTAAACAGTGGAATACAATTGTTTATAATTAAACGTCCACTTTTCCTCTGATCTCCTCGCTCACGTCGGTAGCACAAAGGATCCCTGTTATGATTTTTCTCGGTAGAATGCCCAGAACCGCAACGGTGTTGCCGCGATGTACGAGTATATAGATAAGTAGCCTCTGTCGCAGAAAGGTTACCGCCCTCTTGTCGCCTGTGACAATAGATAGCTATCTCGCGATCGCCTCGAGTAGGCGCGCCGTGAGGGGCTCGGTATCGACCATGGAGAGTTTGGCGGTATCGTAACGGTGCCGTTCTAGATTGGCGCTTGACCTTTCTCGAATGAAACATCTCCATGGGCTTGCGGTAAATCACTATTCCCACTACGTGGAAACACTACGCAGGGGTTTTCGGTGAAGGTGGGCTTGGCTCACTTGAAGCATCTATTGCTAGCGTCACTGTGGTATCGCGGGTGTTCGTTGCAGCCCCGCTTCGTCTAGAGCATCTGATTGATCAGCATGCACACGCTCGTCCATTGTGTCTTGTCGCAATCTGGATAAATCCACTGTTGAGCGGCATCGCGGCCTTTCCAGGCAGTCAATAAGTGTTAGGTTCTAACTCAATAACTGTTTCTTTAATATATATATATATATATATATATATATATATATATATATATATATATATATATATATATAATTTGGTCGTGTTAACATATAAGGTAGCCCTAAGAAGTCCTCATATCATACCTCCATTTAGACAAAAAAAACTCACACGCTTTATTGAAAGCTTTTTTTAAATTTCTTCCGACTGTTGGGCATTGGTAGGTAGAGTGCTTCGGGCACGAAGCCTAACAAATAGCCGGTCTGCGCCGGGCCTTGAACGATGAGAGATGATGGTGTTACGGAGTTGGTCACGGTCGCGCGATAGCATTTTGCTCAAGCTAGCGTGTTGAGATCGTTGGTGGGCCTTGGTAGATTCCAAATTCCGGTTTGAGTGGTCGTACAAAAGCCGAGCTCACAAGAAAGTACATCAAAACGTAGGTTTCAGCGTGAAAAAGTCGGCGATTTGCGGTGCGATTAACTCAACCTATCGATAGAGCAGACAGGTTAGGTATGAAAATGTTACTTGAATGTTTCCGTAGCAAAACGACTGTTTCTGAACTTTGTCAAACGTGATTGCAGCTAGGTGTTTTTGGCTACAACGGTCGATTCGGCGCATGGTAAACAGTGGAAAAACGGATCATTTGTAAAAAGTGTGCTCGTACAAATACTAAAAAGGTGTTTTGCTAGTTGCATTACGACGTTCAAGTATGACAGACAGGTTACAGACAGACGATCCGCGTGGCCCGAGGTTTCAAGAGGCCTATCCTTGGCCAGCCTAAAACAAGCATACAACGTGTAAGTTAGTTACTTAGTACTTAGTAGTTATTAGAATTACACAGTATATTGCATAATATACAAATAGATAACATAGCATGGTACCACACAGGTATGTCGCCGGACCGCTCCCTGATGTTGATCGAATGTTCTATGATTTTGCTGATGACTTTTTTAATTGATTGATTTTCGCTGAGAATAGATGATAATAAACATACCCCTGAGAATTATATAATACACCATACCGCTGAATCTGTGATTATGCTGCCACACGAACTGTTTGTGAGAACACGTTCGCTAATGCTGCCGCTCTAAGCGTTTCTGATAGAAAAAGTGTGACATGTGTATATGTGTGTAATACAAGTCAAGCGAATAACAGATCCATCCGCCTATTAGGCTGCTTCAACACGTTAAGTTAAGCTAGCTGCATTGCAGCGCTTACAGTGAGTCAAGTTGGTTGCCGTTCTAGGTTTGGGTGGAGGTATTCGTTTTGATGGTGGTGATGGCGGTGGTAGCTGCAGTTGCAGTAGCCGCAACAGAAGCAGCGACCGAAGCGGCATCAAGACTTTTATCCGCTCCTGTTCGAGTCTGCCTGGTCCTCGGGCTATTTGACCGGCTACAAAAAACGCTGTGATTTACGTAGTGCTCGTTTGAAGTTTGGCGGTGCCAGCCGTGTGACGGCTAGGCATTTCTTGGCACCGCTGAAGACCCCCGACCACCCCACCCCCCGTCTCCCGCCTCTTGAGTGGTGGAGGTGGAGATGCAGGAGAACATGCGCATAGCATCGCGCGGCCGCTTTTATGTCGCTCGATCTGTATACACATATGTACACACACACACATTTATTTATATATATATATATATATATATATATATATATATATATATATATATATATATATATATATATATATATATATATATATATATATATATATATATATGAAAGAGAAATCTGTTGCGACTTTGCTAAGAAACTTTCGATCGAAGATTGAGCCAAGCCAAGTGTGTAAGCGTAAGTATATACGTACGGGCATGCTTGCCCTCAGGCACGCCGACTGATGCGCCTTATGTCTGGTGTCTATCTCTCTCTTTTTCTTTCTCGCTATCTTGCTTTCGCACCCCTCTCTGTTGCTTCTCTTACTCAGAAACAGATCAGCAGAAAAAATGAGGGAAAGAAACGGAAAATGTACGAAAAACGCAAGAGGAAGGAAGTCGGCGTAGCGAGCACAAAAATACCGCTATACTGCACCACTGCTATGAATTGATGCACTGCGAAAAAAAAACAAGTTTTTCTCGGGTCATGCGTAACGCCGTTTGCCACCGTTTAGGAGATCATTGTTAATGAAATGTGTCCGAAATTTGTGGCGGTGGCGCATTAAAGAAAAAAAAATATATATATATATATATATATATATGCACATTGAAGCGCTCGTATACGTAAATACAATTTAGCTGACAACTACAAATCTTGCGAAAGATTGTTGCACTTAAAAAAGAATTATATATATATATGTATATGTGCAGCAACGATAGTTGAGAAAAGGTGCGCACACGAGCAAATGGAGTGCGTGCTGACACTTGATGCCCAACTATGAGTTCCGTTTCTGCTACGTAATGAAGAGTGGCACATATGTGCTATAATCTTTCTTAAAACCGAATGTTTCCATTTGACGGCGATTGCATCTTAACTCACTAACTCTAGCGTAGTTTTTCTCACCAGAGGACTACAAAAAGTGCACTATTTGCAAACATTTCGATGCTATCAAGTCTCCCGTGGAAAGGTTAAGGCTTCTGCCCACGCGCTAAATTAACTTTAGTGTAAGCGGGGTGGTCCTAACATTGTTTCGAAAACCAACGGACAAAATTGGTGCGGATAACCAACGCCAGAGTATCTTGTACATGTGCTAGCCTCTGCTAACCTGGACATATATATATATATATATATATATATATATATATATAATATTTTGTCTTTGAATGTGTATTTGTCGCGCCGAGATCGAAGCAACGATTCCTAGAGCCAGTCCCCGGTCCTCCATTCCTTTCCGTCGATATACATATATATATATATATATATATGTGACCTTAGGAAGATTTTGCATTTGCCTGCGTAGTGGGCTGTGAGTCCGTATGCGACTTTAGTGAAAATTAAGTGTATTAAAGTGTTTTGAAGGTCATGGAACCAATGGAAATAAAGCTTTATTATTGAGGCTGATTGTATAGATGGTACGAAATGCTTCAACCTGGATATATATATATATATATATAACACACATCCTATAAAGGACGTGCAAATGAGCAAGGGATGACAAAACTCCTGCCGTCTGAAAGCTACGAATGACGAAAACTCATCAGATAACGTATGAGATCGCTAGAGAAGTTTTAATTAAGTGTGAAGATAACCCATTTTATTGGTATTTTAAAACGAACTGCCTATACTGTTCATTTCCTATTGTTATTAGACATGACGACGTCTGTGATCGCGTGGCGCGTCTTCTCCGCGAGAGGGGTCATGAGGTGGTTCGTGAGCGAGTATTCCGTCGACCGGGCGCACCGGGTCTAGAGCACGACCTCGTAATAGCAACACCTACCGATGTCTGGGTTTTAAATGCCGAGGTTTGCGGCCCGAACCGGGACCTGGCAAAAGCGCGGCAGGACAAGATCACCAAATATGACGTCGAGTTCCTAAGAGCGGCGCTCCCCGACCTGCAAAAACCTCGCAGATTCGGATTCATCATTATCTCTATGAGTGGTGTATGGGACTCCGAATCTGCGAGGAAGCTCTTGGGGTTTGGCGTCCCGAAGAGGAATCTTATGGATCTTACCGTTTTAACGTTGCAAGGAACCTTAAGGATATACCGCTCGCACCGGGCCCATAAGAGCGGGGGCTACCATCAAGCAAGGACAGCTGATTCTTAACCTCACGTGACACCTTTTTACCACCATTTTTATTAAGGCGAGCACTGCCGAGTGTGCAAACGTATTGTAAATGATTAATAAATCATCACAATTTTTTCTATAGAACCATACCTCGGACTGTTTGTACTTGATCGCGAGGTGCACCGTATGGCAAACTAGATTTTTTTAGTAAGTCGCATCCAATTCGCGCTTAATTTGCATCATTTTCAACCCATCTTAGCTTTTATATACAACCAGCAAGAACCTAATTGTGGCATCCAAGTCTGCTATCAGTCGATGCCATTTAGTTGCGAACGAAGTCTATCCAGACCAATTTAAAGCATTGAACGTATTAGTACCCGGCTAGTTCATGTGGGCGTGTAACGTCGTTACAATGTGAGGCTCTGGTGCCAGTTGTCTACAAGGTGCCGTGATCTACAGCAAAATATGCTTGCAGGCTGGCTACTGTGTGGCGGGTGCACTGCCCCATACATTGCATACGATTGAGGACTTTTGGTTGGGGTGATATCAGTCGTTTCTTCTGTTTGAGGCATACAAGCATCTTTTTGGACTACCATTGAAAGAAGTGCAGTGTTCGAGGCGTTTGAGCGCATTGTACACTCCTATATATAAATAAACCGTATCAAACTAAGAAAACCCTAACTCTGAGATTACATTCTGTTGGTAAAGGCATAGGCCACATCCGTCTATGCACGTAATTATATGCGAAGGTCAAAGGTGGTATCTCTCTCTGCTCAAATTCGCCCACCTCAACAACCAACTTCTTGTTCGGCAGGCACATAGTATTTTTAAGAGTTATGTTCAGAATGATACACCTAGTTGAAGACTGTGTAATTTTGTGCGTTTTTGTGAAGTCATAAAGGCACCTATCAATTCCCTGTTAAAACTTCGCTGTGGTGAAGGTGTCATCGCGAACGATGTAAATATAAAAAATAAATATGCCCCGAGGAGATCACTGGGTTTTGTAGAGAAAACGAATCTATAATAGGAACCCTGAGAGACTAGTGCCGTTACTGATGACCTCAATGTGGATGTTTTTGCTTGGAAATAATTGCGAAACCGCATTTTGTTGTATGTACTAGTTTTTCGCTACAGAACGACCTGGCAGAAACGTGTATAGTGGTACATCCAGACGTTGCGGAGGTACTCCGTGATTTGCAGCATCTTTGCGAACCTAATCTACTGCTTTGCTTTCTAGTATCCTCACAACTTGCATTCGCCACCGTGTTATCCGATCCTCTCAATGCATTGTCTTGTCATTGTCAAATCATTGTCAAGTCTCCGTGCACACGTTTTTCTTATTGGCGCATAGCTTTCTTGATATTATGTCAATTAAGCCACGGCAGTAGGCATCCCAACCGGTACCCCTAGGTTGACAAGGCCCAGGGCATTAACCAGTTAATCCGGAATCAGTCAACAGGCACCTATTCGTTACGCAGCAAGCCTTAACAGCCCTCGAGCGGACCACGACATTATGACAATATGAATTCCAATTGCCACATAAACTATATCGTATGCGCTGCCAACCATGGCCAACAGGCCGAGAGTTAATTACTAGAGGAAGTTTACACATTCAACCACCTTTCTATTTCTCAGGGAGGTGGCCACAGCACGTATAATTCGCGCGCATCACGAAGAGGCACGCTGGAAAGAAAGTCATAATCTCTCCCGCAACATCTAGTCAACACGTACCCGTACCATAAGAAAGCGCTGCCCGATTTACGTAAGTTAGTTGGTGAGCACATTCTGCGTAGAAAAACCTTCTAACCTGTAGGGAACATCTATAGCAGTATGTGCCCATACCTCCAGGCATGATGCTCTCGTTTAACTGGTGTGGCATCGTATTGTGTTTGCAAGTTAAACAAAATTATGTTTACGGGTTCTCTAACCCAGGGTTAGCCCAGTTTAACTATGTGCCCCAAACAGACGCTGCATTTTCTCGTTGAATGTCGAGCGACAGCCTCTGACGCAAGAATTTGAATGCTCTCGAGTCTCCTGCCGAAAGATTAATACTTCTACCGACGCGCTGAATCAGCTTGAGCGTAAGGGAGTCTGCAGTTCCCATAGTCTCGAACGCCGACGGACAAAACTCGTGTGGATAATCGACGCTTGAGTATTTTCTGCATCTATTAGCCTTATCTAACCTGTTCCGTCAGCACCTGCACCGACCATCGAAGGGGCTAATAAGTCAGTTACAGTTGCGTCCCAAACAAGCATGCGACCACGCTCAAAGGGCGTCAAAGTCAGACCGTCAGGTATTTTTCCATCATCCCTTGAAAGACCCGGGGGCTCTAGAACGCACGGTCAGCCGGGCAGATCTAAGTGCGCGACTTAAGGAGGTCATCTCGTCGTCTAACAGAGTTCCAATTCGCGGACAGGGTAGTATATATATATATATATATATATATATATATATATATATATATACATGCAGTTTGTTGTATTGCGGAGACGGTTTGGCACGGATTATGACTGTTATTTGTGACACAAATAATAGTTCACAATTAGTAGTGAACAAACGACACACCCGCACACCACTAGCCTGTAGTGTAGCCCACCATTCGTAGTGTAATTGGTTAAGAAGATGAAAATGAGTGTAGAAAATCTGTATTTTTAGCATTATCATCCATATTAGTATTAATTACAATTAAAAGTTGTACCACTTATGTATGGGCCAGCATGTGCAGACCGGTCGTAAGGCTTGTCTTTGCTGTTTAGTCGCACGTATTGTTTGCTTGCAAGGGGTTGCTGACGTCGTTACCGCCGCAGGGTGTTGGTCTAGCCCTTGTGCAAGGAATAATGCGTGAAGCCCGCGGTCGAGTGATGACGTGGTCGTAAAAGCAGAGGACCGTACTTAACTAAACAAATCCGTGTGAGGATCGTCGGGCAGTTAGCAATTACCGCTCGCCAGGACCAAACTAGAACATAAAGCGACAGACAGAAAGCGACAGTAAGGAAATGCAAATAACTGATGACCACGAAATCGTTCCTAGATGTACTGGGCCTGTATGACATTTGTTGCGTCTAGTGGTGACAACCGTAGTAGAAGATCAGAAGTCAGGTTCATTTTGACCCAATACATACCCGTTAGGGAACGTTGGTTGTTTACAACAAACGACGGAGCTTCTTAGCTTAAGACAAGTCTAAATGCATATATATAGTCACAACAAATCGTATTTGCTGCCGTAGTAGTTTTAGCAATAATAAAAATAATAATAACAATTTGATTCAAGAATTAAGGACCCTTGAATAAAGGTGCATTTGACTTGACTTGACTTAATAATAATGATCATTATCATCATCACCGCCCTCATTATCATCATGACAATAGCCATTACTAGGCAAACCTGCCAATTCCCGCCTATGCATCAGGTGGTAACTTCGGTACGTACGAGAGAGCGACGTCCTCAGCCGGCAATTGCTGGCTACTTGCACATCGTTCAGAACGATTTTCGTCGCCCACGTCGCTCGGACAGTGCACTCAGTCGCTGTGTTTCGCCCGATATGATAAAGGCTCTCCTCGCTAAAAGGCCCGCGCAAAGCGAGATGGAATAAGTAAAACGACTCTATAGCTCTTGTTGTGTGAGTGCAAGAGCTCTTCGGCGGCTTCGGCTGACGTCGTTGATTTGGCCTCTTTAGCAGCAGTTGTTATCGGCGGGGCTATCTGACGGCTGGCCGCTGTCGGCTGCTGGGTCGTTTGTTGGTTGGTCAGTCAGCCTCGTTGGTTGAATGGTGTGCCTAGACATTTTGCCCTTCTCTCTGTGTGATTATTTGCTGTTTGCTGTTCATTCCCTCCAATGTACTCGTATGTGGGTCTGTGGGTGTGTGTGTGTGCGCGCATGTACATGTGTATCTGTGGGTGTGTGTGTGTAGATGTTTGTATGTGCGGAGCAACAAAGTGACCGATAGGCGATCAGCGAGTCTAGTGCAGGGTAGGCAAACGGGAAAAAAGGGCGGGCGCGGAAGTAGAAGACGCCGCTATGTGGAAAAAGAACAGCAGCAGAAGAAGAAGAAGAAGAAGAAGAAGAAGAAGAAGGAACAGAAGAAGAATCAGCAGCAGCAAATGCCGGGAAGCAGCGAAGAACTCGTATCTCGATCTCTCTGTGCTTCTGTTTATCTGTTGGTTCGTCTGTGTATGTGCGCTCGTATGTCCAGCGGCCCCCCGCTGATTGTTGTTAGTGGGACACGGCCATAGGAGTTAGGATTGGCGTTGGGCGCGTTGGCCGACGTTGCCAGCAGACACAGCAGCAGCAGCAGCAGCAGCGGTAGGTAGAGCAGCGGGGCCAGCAACGAACATGAAGACGACGCGTGCACGCTATCACGCTGCACACCGGCCTTGTGAGCGACGGTGTGCAATGCACACAGACCGGCGCTTCATGTGATCTTGGTGATGGTCGCGCCGCAGCGGAGAGCTAGTTTCGCTGTGCACGGATGATGCTGCTGCTGCTGCAGCTGCTATCACAGTGAGATCATCTGATCACGCGTCAGCTTCTACGGCTACTAACTACAAACGCAGGAACGACTCCGACTGCGGCGTCTTCCGTCGGCGGTTGGTCCTGTTGCTGCTGCTGCTGTGCTGTCGCGGGCATTGTAGTTGCCACTCTAGTGATGCTGTGCTAGGCTCATTCAGATGTGCGGCGTCTATGGGCAAATGTGCTGATCCAAGCCAAGATCTAGGACCGGTTGACGGACGGAAATAGCATTCTCTACCACTTGGCGGCCGCGGCGGCGGCGGCGGCGTCGTTACGGTAGTAGTGGTGGTGGCGAAAGTGGTGATAGTGGTGATGATGGGGTCCTCGTCGTTATCCTCATCACAGTCACAAGATCCTCGGTGTCATAGGGTTCTCGTTGTCATAGGGTTCTCGTTGTCATAGGGCCTTCGTGCTCATTGGGCCTTCGTTGTCATGGGGTCCTCGTTGTCATAGGGCCTTCATCTCGGCATAGGGCCCTCATCGGCATAGGGCTCTTATCGGCATCGGGTCCTCGTCGTCATAGGGTCCTCATCGTCAGAAGGTTCAGTCGCCATCGAATTCTCGTTGTCATGGGGCTCTCGTCTCCATGAGGTTCTCGTTGTCATCGGGTCCTCGTCGTTATAGGTTTCTCATTGTCAAAGGGTCCCCGTTGTCACGCTCATCGTCATAGGGTCTTCGACGTCGTCGTCGTCGTGGTTATCGCGCGCGGTCTCGGTTTTGTCGTAGGGTTGTTGGGGCAGGGAGCGTCGGGTCAAAAGAAAGGGGTATCGCTACCATCTGCGTAGTCAGGCCCTCCCTATCTCTATCTATGGCTCTCGATTACGCTTTGCCTTTCTACCTAGGCAGGTTCCAAACTAGTGTCTCTTTATAGGAGGAGAGCAGCAGAACAAACCGAGACAAAAAGACGAAGGGGCAGAAAGAGAAACAAGAAGACAGAAGGTGGACGGGCAGTCTAATGACGGAAAAAGACAAAGCAAGACACAAAAGGATAACGGTGATAAGAGAGACACAACAGAGGGGAGGGAGCGGGGAATAGTAATACGGTGCTAAGCATAGATAGGGTTGGATGCAACAGAGTGAGTTCTGGAGCAGAGACAACAGGGCACGGACGGAGAGCGAAGAGGACAGGATAAGGAAAGGAGGTGTGGAGCTGGAGGGAAATCGTCGAGGCGTCACTAACCACTCAGGTTACGGACGTCCATCGTTGCGTCTAGTTGCACACGATCAGCAACTCGCCCCTGTCGCTGCCGCCGTTGGCCGCAATGGGCAAATTAGTTTCGGCGTAATCTGAGAGGCCTTTCTGCGTACGTGTATGCATCTGCCTGCCTCAGCTGAGGTCGTTGTAGTCGTAGCACAAGCAGAAGAAGCAGCAATAGGGTGGTAGTGTTTGCAGTCCGTACGGGGCCGAACGACACTCGCTGAAACAGCAACAGTTCCAACGGCAGCAGCAGAAATAAACACAATGCCAGCGTCAACAACAATATGTATAATGCCTATATATATATATATATATATATATATATATATATATATATATATATATATATATATATATATATATATATATATATAAACATAAAATCCAGCATTAGCAACAATATGATAACTAATATAATATGATACTGATAACGCATGTATAATTCACAGGGTCGCTGCGTACAGTACCATTCGAAAGCTTCATCTCGGAATGGGAAATTAAAGTTGGGCAAGTCCGACGGCAGGTAAGAGTCCTAGATATTTTCAGTGCCTCTCACTTCTGGTCTGGTCTTGCATGTGACAATCGCCACGTCTATACCTCGGACAAAGTTTATGGCTATCATCACCTGGTCTGTTCGAATGCGAATTTCCACGAGGAGTATATGGAGTGCGTCTGTCGACTGTGCTTTTTCAGGCGTGTACGAAATGCCATGCGTCTGTATGGCCCTTGCGAAGAGATTAGTGCACTGCCTCTCGCGAGCAGCATGCAGAGTGCAGCTGACAACTGTATAAGTGCCAACGTTATATGCGTACTCAATATGAGTGAAATAAATGTGATGATATAAACAAAATATGGAAAGCCGTTTCAGCGGGATGGACTTGGTTATGACGACAAGACATTTTTTATTTACATATATTTACACATCAAATAAATGCCACTGCTTGGTCTTCTTAGAGTCTCGTTACTTGCAAGCTCGCGTTTCTCAGAATAATTTAACGAACGCAACATTCAGCATTTCCCGATTTCAAAGATACACTGTACAGATGCGGCCGCAATCCTAAGCGCAATTCAAAGCAAGAGAGCCAATCTCAAGAAGCAATCTAAGAGTTCGGTAGGTAATTAACATCGCACTAGAAACGAACTATCGTGATCTCTTTTACCTCCAGATGCTTAAATAATTTCAGTTTTGAAAAAATCACAAAATGTGTTAACTATTGTTCTTTTGTATTGAACTGACCAGTGTGGTCCCATTACGGACAGTGAGGCTTAAAAATAGTCTTGTTTATAAACTAAAATCGTGTAAGACTGCATCTAAGTTTCTCAAGCATAGACATAACTAAAGTTACTAGAGGGCTTTATATTTTTGCTGACTTTAGACTGAGCATTAGGAACTCTCGCTTGCTTTTGTCGGTACGCCAATAATCGACTAAAGGAAACGGAATCTCTTCCCCCATCATATCAGGTCTCACAGTGCTATTGATTCCCAAAAAAGCCGAGCTTCTCGCTGAACATTCTTCTATCTTGTTCTGTGCGTCCAGTCCAAATATTTCTGTGGCAAATAACCCACGCAATATTTCACATTAATATGACGTAGTTATATTTTCGGAGTAAGCAATCTATTTACTTCCTTCCGGTCTTAAGCCTTATACCTAAAACAGTCTGTCAACGTGTTATATATATATATATATATATTTTTTTTTTAGTTTATTTTAGCCGAGCCACTTACTGAGACTCATCTTTGAAAGATCTTTATAATAATAAAAGTGGCCCTGTGTCCAATCTTTTTAGACTCAGTCTTATTACTTCTGTCCAAGCGGAAAGTTCAAAAACGAATGCTGAGAACAATCGGCCTGTTTTTTTTTTTTTTTTATCAAAGATCACATTTGACAGAGTAGTTCACTCGGTTTTGTTCCGCAAATGGAAACGTCTAGGTATACACATCCGTACAGTGCGATGGATGAAAACATGCAATGAGCATTTTTGAGCGAGCGACACTTTTAAGTAAAGGTTGGTGATAAAGTCAGTCGGTCGTTATCCCACATTCTCTCTCGAGAAAGGTGTTTATCCCTTTTCAGTACACGAGTTCTGTTTCGGACATAAAAGTTCTGAAAATATCATGATTCTCTTACCCTCTGAATGCGTAGTACTGAAACACTGACTTCGGCTACCAAATTAACGACTGTATTGCACTGACTCTCTTTTATACATGTGGTCTGGGCGTATACATTACGCCTGATCTTAATTTTAGCCTGTGGAGGCATCATTGCGCCTTGTTAGTACCATCTACCGCTGCTTTATTTCAACGACTCCTCATATATCCGTTAGCTTCAAGCGTGTCAGCTGAGGTTGTTCCAAGTATAGACTCACTTTTCGATGATGACAACATATCTGCTCTACGTCAACTAACAAAATGTAAATTGCTTGGTCATTTTTTTATGTACGCTCCAATTACCTAAGGAACCAGCAATCCATCACTCCAGAAGCCGTAGGCCGGTATGAGTACAAGTATGTGACATTTTGATAGTACAAATATGTGACATTTTGATAATACAAGTATTTGACATTTTGATAGTACAAATATGTGACATTTTGTGAGTAAAGCTAGCGGTGGGAGTGGTAGCCGATGCTCGACCGGGGCATCTTATTTCCTATGTTTGGGCAGCATTTCGCACTGCGAATGTCATGCCCACTACGACTAAAATTTGCTGCGGTTGGCCTATGCATGCAATAGCATCTTGCGTAGGCGGTTTTTCACGGATTCGAACACAATAAAAGTCCCAAGTAAAAGGGCTCTCAATTTGCAAAAAAATGCGAAGCTGACCTGCTCATGTGCGGGATCAGCGAGGTGAATGAGAGCACCTACACCATCTTCCTTTGTCCAGCACGTAGAAGATGCACGTATGCAATCAGCGGCTGCTCAAGCATCCTTGGACACGGCGATGATGGATCTAGTTGCCGCTATGCTCGACTCTCGACGAGCGCAAATTGGGGCTAAGGGGTGAACCTGGAAAAGAAAAAAAGAGCTGGAGACGGAGCGGGCGCGCCGACAACGTCCCTAAGGAGCACCGCAAGGGGACGGGCGATCAGAGTTAAAAACAGAGAAGACACGAAGTGCACAGAAGAACCTCAGTTTTTCATTGAAGTAGAGCGCAAACGAAAAATTCCAGAAAAATTGTTGTGACATATATTGATATTTAAAAAAAAAACAAAAAAAAAAAACATTTTTAACATTGTTACAAATAAGGACATTTTGCAAAAGAGAGTATCGCCCGTGTCTGCATTTATACAGAAGTGGCAAGTAAAGGTGAGCTAAACTTTAGCAAAGAAGAGACATCTTGATGTTTCCTCCTCAAGAGATATTTGAGATGCAATGGCATGTGTTTATCGACCCATGTGTACTAGATACATCGCAAACGGACACCGGTATAATGTATTCTAATGCCACCACTAGTCTGCCAGTGCCACAAAAATGCGAAATACGTTCAGAAGCATGCGTATTTCATGGAAATCATGTTAGTAATAAACTAATGGTGGTGTGATACATTATCTGATTTTCGCAAAATCAGACCATTATTGGGCACCAAAATTTTCCAATTTTTCAAATTAAGTTTTCAAGTTATTCTAATAGTATACAATAATTTATATTTGTTTAACTATGGCCGATTATAGTCTACTCCGACATTCATTTTGTCTGAAATAGAAAACGCGAAAATGAGTTTAAGTGTGACCGGTTAAAGACTTAAACCCACGGTCCCGAATACAAAGCAATGATTTTGCCACTAGGCCACCTTACTCGGAATATGTGTGTTTTAGCAATATACATTTTAATGTATTCGACGTAAAACATAAAAAAAAATCACAAAATCTTGATTATTGCAAACGTAGTTAATATAACTTTTCTTCTTTCGCTTTGCTTTCGACCTATGGATTACTTTTAGACGAAGCAGAATTTTCCTTTGAACACGCTGATATGTTCATTTTCTGTATCAAACAATTCGCTTCATTATTCGTATTCGCACAATTTTAAAGCTTTGTCCGGTAAGCCATATCGATATAACACATTTTAGCAATTGCGTGGTTACTCATAAGATATTTATGTGCTCGCATTCCACTGGGCTCCAAAATTCTCATTCTAATGAATTCTATAACCCATTTTCCCTTCAAGTATGGGTAAAGCTTTCATAGGCGCGGTTGCACATTGTATAAACGGAGACAGATAACATTGCCGCGCTATCAATGCTATTATTAACTAAAGTTTCTAGCGTCAACTTAACACTATTTTTCGAGACATTTTCCGCTGACATGCAGATATCTTACTAGAACGTTTCCTAGACCCAGTAGAGACAGCCATTTATTTACCGCTCTTAGCCGGCGTAGGTCGTGACGCAACGGTATGTACTGTCACGACTTCGGCGACTGATGGCCATGACCGCACGGGAGCAAAAGTAATTGACAAGAGATTCCTTTCCGAGAGAAGGCATTGCTTTGTTGCCGTCTTGCCTTGATGACACCTTGAATACCTAGACAGAAGAAGCACAGCGAAGCATCCACTAGTTCTTCGTGATAACCGACGACTGCGACGACGACGCATGATCATGCCCGCAGTGATGGTGGTGGCTACGACAGCTGCCGTACTCGACCATACTTGCTTACGCCAGCCCAGCTTCATCGCGAACGGACGGTAACGACGCATATGGCGCGAAGCCCATGGTATTACTGCCGATTGCTGGAGCTGCTGTTGTTGTTGTCGTCGTCGTCGCCCTTGCTGCTTCTTACTGCGCCCCGCATGCTTGGCGGGGCGCTTGTACAAACGGAGGGCCGCGTACAAGATTCATTGCGTTGCATCGCAGGGACGTGCCCAATCGTCGTCGGCGTAACACGCGCGCTTCAAACGAAGGCGTCGTGGCACCGGAGGAGGACTGAAGGACCACTGACAGAAGGGCAAGCATCGCCCCACTTCAGCCTTCAGGGGCTCGGATAGTGAGCGCGTGGGCCGAACGGCGTGGGCCAAACGGCGTGCGCCTCTGGTAGGGCTGTCTGCGCCTCTGGTGGGGCTGTCTGCGCCTCCCGCTCAGTAAGTATGTGGTCTATCTAGTTGGAGGAGGCTTAACGGAGGAGCCTATTCCTCGCTCGCCGGACGGGCGCAAACGCGCATAAGACTCCGCTGTTGTGCATCTACTGCTGTTTGTAAAGATGCCACCGACGACCGGTGACGCTGCCGCTGGTCCTCGTCGATACGGTCCCCGTCCGACGAGATCCAAGCTCAACGAGGCCGGGCCGCACGCTCCCTCATGTTGTCGTCGTAGTCGTCGTCGTCGTCGTTGTCGACCTCGAGTTTGTTTCCATTAGTGACAGCCAGCTCGAGACTGAACCAACAATCCACCGTCAGCAGCCAAAGCCAGTCGGTGGAGCAAGGAAGCATGCACACACAGAGTAGCCTCACAGAGTCCCTACGGGCAGGCGATACGGAATGTTGTCCACTGCTGCTGTTGTTGTTGCTGCTGCCACCCTTCTCTTACTGCCACCACTGGTGGGTACAGCTACGAGGCCAACCAGTCGACGCGGCAGCCACGACATAACAGCTTCACGGCGCGTGATGTCATCTATCTATTTTCTTATGTCGGCCACTTGTCTTCCTTTTCCGCCCCCCCCCCCCTCCCCGTCTTTTTCCTGCTGGCTTCTCATTTTTCTCTCTTTCGTAGCAATTCGTAGCATTGTTTTTTTTTTTTTTACCTAAACAAAAGTAACCAATATATGACACACATAACACCGACAGAGCTGGCATTTATTTTATTTCATTTTTTTGTGTGAGAAATTGACCAACCTTTTGATAGTTACCAGTAGCAGCACGGATAAGTGAAAGTCAAGAAACTTCCTCTATCTAGACACCCTAGCTTTCGTCTTTCGAGCAATCTAAACAAGAAAATTCGTCTTCCCATTTTTAAATATAGGTGGTCAAAGCAGCTTTCGATATCAACTAAACTCTTGAAGTTTTCCCTCCTAAATAATGCTAAAACTAGCAGAACATAATATAATCTGAAAAAAAGGTTAAGACTATAAGGTAGATACCTATATGAAGATGTTCGGAAGCGATACGGATAAGGTACGATTGTGCACTACATCGCTGTTGTCATATGTAACACTTTGGTAGTATACTTCAGTGGTAGTGAAAAAACTTAATTATATGCAAATAAAATTTCGATGGCGGCAAACCTTGGCCTATATGCATAAAGCGGCTACCTTGTTTCTCAATTAGGGTAAAAAGCTGCTTTATGTACCTTATACCAGGCTGTGCACCGGCTGTTGAGATGTTTCGATTACGGACAAAGACGCCGCGTACAGTACCATTGTGGAAAGCATTAACTTGGACAAGACCAACATTTAGGACATTTAGGCCCTGAATATGTTCAATTCCTCTTACCTCTGACCTGATCTTGCATGTGACAATCGCCATGTCTATATTAGTTATATAGTTCGTGGCTAGTATGACCTAATCTGCTCGATTACAAAGATCTGCGAGGAGTACCCAGAGTGCAGAGAGTCTGTCGATATGCTCTAAAGCGTGCAAGAAGTATCTATAACATGCATCTGCTTGCCTGGCCCTGTACGAAGAGATCGATGTATTGAATAACATGCCTAAAGCAGTTAACAATAGTATCAGTGGCAATTTTATACACATACTTAGTGTTAAATAAATATGACGATATAGTTATTGTAAAAGGCTAATTAAATATTTTATTAAAATATGTATATATCTTAAATACATTCTATCAGAAGTCCTTTGGTCAGCTATTTATTAGATTGTTCTGTATTAGGTCTGATTATTTTTAGCGCAGTAATTATCCTTGCCTCGTTGAGCCACATATTTCACAAACGCTGTGACGAAGATAATGCTTTGGTTTACTGCATTTGGAACTTAGATGCTTGCTAGATATATCTGCCGACGTAACGTTATTTGAGATAACAGGATGACTAGCCCTAACGCAAGATAAAGGTTTTTCGTTTGTAGACTTTTGATAGTTCTTCACTATGTAACCTATAACTACTTAACGATTTGAGTGCTTCGTCGAGGCCGGAGGTGTCATTTGGGGTAGCGTCGAAAACGCTACATTAAAATACACCGATGTTCTAAGTGGCAAACCAATTTGTTTCTTAAAACATTCGTTTGTGGCCAATCGGAACCAGAGCTATGCCTTGCTTCCGAACAAAAACGGCAACAACGAGTTTGTAATATAGATAAAACGCGAATTTATTAGACTACAGATTATTATTATTATTATTATTATTATTTAGTTTCCTAAGTACACGTTCTACATTTAGGATGCTTTAGGAGAAAGTCAGATCATCTACAAATAGATTGATTTGCTTGCATCATTGTCTACTAGCACGACCTGCGTTAGACGACATCTGATGCGTCAGATATGAGAAAGCTGAGCAAAGCCAAAAAAACAAATCCACAAATGAGACAAAGAAACATGATGAAACTTTTCGATTTTAGAACGTTCAGCTTGAAAAATCCAAGATAGTCAAACGTCCGGACCAAAATCTCTTCTCCAGCTCTCTGAAGTACTTACCTAAGATGCATATATGCAAATGTATATCTTTCTTTCTAGCTTGAATAAAGCGTTTCAATCTATAAGATGCAGTTTTGGATGGAAGATGGAAGATGGATTTATTAGATACATAGAGAAAACACGCTCGTGATCGCTCGCGATCTCGTTCTCACTCAGGCGGCAAATTCCCCCGGGTATCATTTGGTAACCACTAAAGTCGCCGTAGACGAAGGGTAAACAAGGTAAGCACGTCGCAGACGTATTGGCAAATAAGAACACACCGGCAACAAAAATATATCCACCTCATTTGGACGGTCGGTGTTTATCGGCTGTAGTGCCGATGGCCATAATGGCGGACGCGTGGTTAACCGAGCAGGACACCGGTTCTCGATGTTACCGACGTCAATCTAGGCGCGGCAATCGGTACGGGAAAAACGACGGTTGACGGTTGGACTTTCAGGACGAATCGAAGGAAAACCCATCAAGTTTACGTTGGCTGGACGCTGCCAACGGCATACGTTTAGACAACTGTAATAAGCGCACCACGATCTTACGATCGTGGTGCGCTTGTTCTCAAGCACGTCCTTCTTGCGCTCAAGCACATCCTACTGTTGGTTCTTTTTCTGAAGCACAACTTGTGCTAGTGGCTGTAGTAGTACTAGTAATGATTTAGGTAACACTAGTAGGGTAGCGTACCAAACAGGCCGTCAAAACGTTTGATGATGTATATTTACATGCTTAGCGTAACATTAAAAAAATCGATATATTTATCTGATGAATTCTGCATATATTTTCGCTTCTTACAAGTACTATGAGTTCCCACATATCGAGTGACGAGTACTACATGCAGTTTGGAGCGAGCATACATATAATATGTCTATATTACACCTTTTATGTAACATTATACGCGATTTGATGTTATGTGCGCCGTAAGTTTATAGTACGTACGTGTTTTTTTTTATTAGTTTTTTTGCACTACAGAGTGAAACCAACCAGTTACTCCTTACTGATGGGCATAAGGTTTACCTTGCATTACGCGCGAAAGTGTATCTTCTAGCCAGATACACAGTTCAGAATACTTACTTCTTGTTGCGGTTTCCGCATGTTCCGCCGCCCATTCTTGCTCAAGTGAGTTGAAATGCAAATAGAGTACCGCCACTGTGCATGAAACCGTCATGTCATCTATTCCAAGCATTCCCTATATGCCCGTAATGAAATAAATACTTCGTCTCCCGAGTGGCTTGGATGTGGATAGTAAACTGCCTTTACTATCCATGCTTCCGATGTGGATAGTAAACTGCCGACTGAGAACTCTTCGGATCACGCTCATGAGTTCTGCATGTCCGAAGCAACTAAGTCAATGTAGGTTATTAAAATTTCCGGGCTTTCCACAAAAGTTGCATGAGAATTGCTCGCAGACCCGGGTACTTGTTCTCAGCGCGCACGCCATGCAATATAAATAAGGACCCAGCATGATGCCGAGCTTATGCGAGGACAGGGTCTTAAGCCAGCCTCCGCTAAAAGGGAACTGTGCCGCAAAACGACAAAGCGGTCTCTTGATTTTTCGAGGGTTTTTTGAGAACTTGTCCGACCGATTTATGTATTTGTCCAGCGCATGCTTGTTGGGGTTGATCTTTTTCGAGATCCGTGTCTAGTACGATTTGGCTGTCTCGTTCGTAATTTCTGACCACGTAGTTTCCTTAACCAGTGAATTTGCAACTGTATTTCTATACGCAGAGTGCTGCTTGTAGGTGTTTGCTAGCCAGTCGTAGACAAATCCTTAGAACAGCATCTCTGTTCGCCGATAAAAAATAAAACAGGTATTATTATTATTACATTATCAAAAAATAAAAAAATCAAAGAACGCCGCTTTAGCGTTCGACTTGCTCTCCACCCGCGCAATGAAAAGGCCACGTCTAGCCAGCTGCTCGAAAGCACACAGTGCTGTTACCCACTTCTCGACGGCGCTTCAAAGGCTGTCATTTCGCCCCAACGTATCAAAGTATTTGAGGGATGAACAACAGCAAGCTCACACTGTATTTGTGTATATATATATATATATATATATATATTCATCTAGACCTAGCGTGCCGTTCGCATGTTCTTCGGGGGCCCGTTCTAGTTGCCCCAGGCGCTATCATCATATATATATATATATATATATATATATTTATATTGAGCCGCCGTCGTCACTGTCACCAAGGTGGCACCTATGATGACTACCCGTTGCCCTGCCTTTGCTCCACCCATGAAAGGAGTTTCGTTTACCTTCTTTTACTCGAAATAGCGACGCCCTTCACCCATGACTGCTTAGTTGTCTGCGGATCTATCCATCTTACTACCACGACTAGGACAGCTATTACTACTACTATTACTAGTCGAGCCCGGTGGCGTGGTGGCCTAAGTCTGCGCCTCGCAGCCGGAGGAGACACATAGGTGCGCGGGTTCGAGCCCCACCGTTGCACATTTGTATTTATGGGGGTCCGTCTATGAAGCAATGTAAAAAACAGTTCCGTGGACGTTAAATCTTGGCTGAGGGTCAGTCCGAAAACTTTACTACTATTACTAGTACTACCGTTTTATGTGGAAAATGCATTTACGCATACCCTGTGTGATGTTACGAGGCACTATGGGACACTCGACTTACGCAACTTAAGTGCTGTGCCCACAAAACCTATTCCTACTTTAGCTTTTGTCGACGAAGATCCTCAGTACCAGTGTCACGTATTACTTCGTGGCCTATCCACAAGATGACGTGACACGTGGCTTACGGCTCGAACAAGGCAACATAACTACACTTCGTCAACTTAGCAGGTGTAACTTACTTGAGTATTTTATATTTATGTTGTTTAACCTGCATTTAAGTCGTCCAGGCAGATGCAAACCCATATTAGAGGACATTGTCGGATTGCTGCTCGGTGACTTGGTTTACAAAACACTCAATAGCTTCTAGGAGATCGCAAGAGTAATACTTTAACAAATTTAGCACAGATAATCTGAATTCGTACACCCAGACTCAGTGTCAGGGGATGCCGGTTCAGCTCAATTAAGCGGAATACCTCTAAAATATTTTGTTGTATCGTCTTATTTGCCGATGTCACACATGCACGAAGATACGTCGTTTTGTGCATCATAATTGTGTATCATTATGGATAAGGACGGGTTGGACGGGGTAGGCCAAAATTTTGCTGTACCCAGATGATATACTAATCTTTAGTTGTAACCTTTTCAGAGTAAAACGAGCAATGAATCGACTTGTTACATTCATGGATTGAAATTAGCCATGACATGAAAAAACCGTACACGGGCAATTGCCTTACGGGAAATCTTAAAAAAAAGGGATGCAAAGGGCTTAAAGGTTAATTGGAAAAAGATAGTAGCAATGAAATTTGGAAGGGGCGGCCGTCTGGCCCGGGAGTGACGTGCTTCAAATCAGAGAAAGGGAATAAAAATTTGTAAATAAAGTTACGTACCTAGGGCTCACCTTATGAACAAGGGGGACTAGCTTTCGATCACACATCCAGGAGAGGGTTAGGAAGGCCACCATCGCAGCTGCGGCAACCAAATGCCCACATATGCTTTCGGTCGGTGCAGCAGTCGCTTTTTTGGAATACAGATAGCACCCATCGCCCCATATTGCGTTTAATTGATGGGGTAAGGTTTTTCTTTCTAAAGAGGGTTTTGCGCTATCAAATACGTGCAGAAATAAGGCGTTCCACGTGCTGGAAGGTGGCCTACTGCTGACAGAGAAGCTGCAAAAACGATGGAATCTAAAGAAAATGTGAGCTTTGATATATGCGGAACTGGCAAACCAAAATTAGTGAGGTAGGCATAGGAATTTATGGGACAGTAGCAATAAGGATCACTGGGGGAGAGCTAGCAGGGTGAAAAATCGGCATTTAACCTTTGCAGCCCACGGAATTTATCACGTTCTATGCAACGTGGAGGGCTTCCATGAACTACAAGACGAATGTCAATGCAAACAATGCTGGAGTAAATGTGATAAATACCACGCCGCGGTTTGTCCGGCGGTTTGGTCCATAGCAGAACGTCCATAGCGAAACGTTACATTTCTTGTTGTGTCGAAATACTGTGTTGCAACATAAACACACTTACCCAGTCCGGGCGTTAATAAATAAAAATGATGTATCATTCTGCCTTGAGTGCCGATGTTCTTCCTATGCTAAGTAAGTTCGACGGCACGCAATGAACTGTGCACGCTGATTCCTAAATAGAAGATGCGTGCAGCAAGGCTGATCGCGGCGCTGGCTGAAGTCTTTACCGGATATCCAGACAAATACCATACAAAAAGAAGCAATCTCCTCACACATCAGCGGTAAATAGTGGAACGCTTTTATCAACACGAAGTGTCTACAATTTAAGGTGAAACGTTGAAAAAGCACATCATATCAATGGCATCAGGGCAAAACGCGATACAAATTGTTGTATATTGGTTGTTCTTCGCACAGATAAGGACAACCGTGAGGTCGCTTAAGTCGATGTCTTTTCGACGCCGATTGAGGCCGATGACTATTCATGCTTATACAGCTACTTGCAGTGGTGATACAGAAACAGTAGCGCGACCTCAGATGCTTGATAATTCTATTATAGAAGTTTCTTAAAATTACTGTTGTTGGGTAGCCTCAGCTAAATAGATCTGCAACGACACACTTACATAAACGAGCCACTCAACCAAGTATAGAAGGAAAACCAAGAATGACAGAGGTTAAAAGAAAATTGTGATATGTGATGCCTTGAACATAAATGACTGCTGTGATTGCGCACAAACGAGTGTATTGAATACCGCCGCAGCCTAATTGTTAGATTTCCAAGTTAAAACATTAATTTTATTAATCAATTTCCTTTTTATGTCCGCATAATTTCATTGACACTCGATAACGGCACCAGTATCGCCACACCGGCACCAGTATTGGTTGATTCTCACTTTAATGAATCGATTTTCATGTTCTATATATTTGGACCCACGTTAGCACAGCAACATTGCTATTAGAAAGTGTACACGTGTGAGACTTTTTTCCCTGTATGGTCGTCTTGGTCAATTAGTTGGAAATTCCTTGGAAAAGTACACAAGCCGTCCGTTACAACGCAGCAGAACCAAGTCAAAAGCAACTCTGAGTAAGTGCGTAGTCTAATATTTAGCGCGTACATTATTTTCATAACATGATGTGGGTATACACCCTGGGCTCTGAGTCTCTAATTACTTGGCTCTGACTGCGATACTTCATTTTGCACTTGTAGGTGATTTTCTACTACTTGTTTTAAACAACAACGACTGGTGCTCATCACGTGCAAGAATACTTGTCGCCAATACCAGTCATACATTGAGCATTGGTTTAGTGGTGGAGTGCAATGTACGATGCACAGTAAGTTCAACAGACTTACTGCGCTGCACAGTCAAGTTCGGAAGTATGAAACCGCACTGCGCCGCATTCAAACCAAGAGGCGCGGATCATATTTACACGTGCTTTTAAGCAGACGGCCGCCCGATCACGCTGCCATGAGTAGTAACCTATACCAGGAGTAATAGTAAATAAAGCAGTAGTAGTTTACCGTCGGCCTCGAAAGAAAGATACGTGCCAGTGGGCTGCCCCCGTTATGTGTCTGTAAGGGATCATTTGTATGATAGCGTGCCTTGAGATTTCGTTTACCGAATAGTGCAAATGCTTGTGGGCGTACAGTGTTGGCTAAATATTATTACTTAGACGAGCTTGTGTCGGAGCTGTGAAAGTAAGAGAGCGTTTGTAGTGAAGCGCCTTGCTACCAGAAGGCATTGCCTACGCGCTCGCTTTCATCCTGCCCCTATTACAGAGCAGTTTTCTTTCATACGATTCTCACCCGCCCCGGCATTTAAAACAAATAGACCGCCGGCCGGTGCTTGGCCTAATACCCGATCGGCGCTCGCGCCCTTTACCATAAGGTCCGCCTGCCCCCGTGCGAAGGCCATTCAGTGCCGCTGCTTAGCCTAAGGGTTTA
This sequence comes from Dermanyssus gallinae, assembly GCA_003439945.1. Classification (NCBI taxonomy): domain Eukaryota; kingdom Metazoa; phylum Arthropoda; class Arachnida; order Mesostigmata; family Dermanyssidae; genus Dermanyssus; species Dermanyssus gallinae. The sequence continues at coordinate 423,252 of QVRM01000574.1, read as the reverse complement.
CTACGGTGTTCAGATCCAACTGTCACCCCTTAAAGATCATCGAGCTACGAAAACTGCTAGTTCTGGGGACTTCCCTGCTAAAGAATCTTGGGATTTTAACTACAAAGCAAGAATACTTCAGCAATGGGCTGGACGCGGACTTGGGGCTTAGCAAGTCCAAACCCGTAATAGGCAGAAAACTCTTCATCGGATCGGGTCGTAAACAGCTACACTATTTTAAGTATCGTACTTCACGGCAGCTTTTAGAACTCCAAACAGTAGCATGTTTTTTTTTTTTTTTATAAATTTTACATGATATACTCCTTTTTGGCAACATACTTACCGTCGCGTATCCCTTCCAGACGCCAGAAAGCGGACGAGCTTCTGGGGTCGCTGAGGAGGTTTACTGGACTAGAAGACCCATGACCGCGGTGTAGTCCAGAAACATCTGAGAACGGCGTGCAGGACATCTTTAACCCACGCGATTTCTCCAATGTTCTGTCGCCTCGTCGACTGGGGTTGACCACCTCAGGAAGGATTGCGCTACGCTTTTCCTCGTGGCCCGTGGAGGCGGTTCTTCAACGCAACGGCAAGTATCCAACGCTGTGCGCTCTCACTTGCAGGCAAAGGCCCATCGTGAAATCACGCTTTAAAGACCTTGCCTTCTTTCCACAGGCTGCTTAAGCCAGGTGCAAAGACGCTTGACCATTAGTGCTACCCAGCGGCTCAACCGAAAACCGAGAAAATGTGACTCCTGTCTCGTTGTTTTGCTGGATGCCAAAAACGCTTTCTGTAGCCTTCCGCGGAAATTCATGCACGAGATTCGCAATAGGTTAGAAGCCTCCACTTAAAGGACAATACAGTCATTTACCTCCCTATTCCGACCTTCCCGTCCCTATTCCTGCCTACAATGAAAATCTTGCCGTCGGCTCAGACACCGGAGCAGCTAAGGGCGGTGCGAACGAGGCAATCTACGACGTCTTGTCGAGCCCGGTGGCGTGGTGGCATGCGTCTGCGCCTCGTGACCGGAGGAGATACATAGGTGCGCGGCCTAGAGCTCCACCGTTGCACATTTGTACTTATGGGGTCTGTAAAGCAATGCGCAAATCAGTCCCATGGACGTTAAATCTTGGCTGCGAGTCAGCCCCGAAAGGATTTTAATTTACGACGTCTTGCACTGAGTACGGGTAGCGGGGCTTTGGCTGCCACCAAGCGCGAGGCAAAATCAATTTTCTGCTCTTGGAACCTTAATAACAAACAAATTAACACCGACAATAAGGCAACATGTTCGAGGTAATGTTAATCGGGGTCCGTGAGATCCTCACTTGTCGTGTACACCAGACAAATCCACACAATCACCAAATGCATCGCCCTTCTTATACCCATCTCCTTTGGACACCGGTCAAGCAACGCAATCGTGTTCCTTGCCCAGTCAGTCGCTATGAACAAAGCCGTGGTTTAGCTATCTGACATTCTGGCCATTGTGTCGTACCGGAATCGCCTGCACCTAGCTCAACAGGCCTAACAGACGCTAAGCCACGGCACCTATACTCACCGGAACGATTGCTTGGGACCTGTGGGCGGAAAAGCCCCGCCGCCCGTGGGAAACCTTGCATGCAACTAGTAGGCCCAGCGGCAGCGTAGCATTGCTTTGTGACAGAAGGAGTGGGACAGCCCGGAGGAGGATATTTTTGTGAATTCATAAATTTTGCATCTCTAATGGACCACATATGTGAAAATATCGAGGATTTTCTAACGGTCATTTGTGGTAGCACGGCCGCTGGCTCTCAGTCGTAAGGATCATTATCTCTTCTCAATGAGCATCGCTCAAAGGAAGTTTGACAACCGGCATGGATCATACGAGCGAAACCTCAGTAGGTGACAATGACATGACTAACGCACTGGCGCCTCCCCCCGCCTCCCAGACCACGCAGCTGCACTACTGCCGGCGCTAGCATCTGCAAACGAACACCCAGGGCGCAAGTCCATTGTTCAATTCATCATGTTGCTACTAGTTGTGCTCTTGTTGCAACTGTCATTAATACGAGCTCAGACTGCGGCGTCAGGCACCGGCAGCGGTCGCGTCCGAGAGATGCAGGACATCTTGAGATGCAGGACAACTGAATGACCACCACAGAGCAGATTTCTGGCAGGGCGTGGCCGCCATTGCCACTGTACAGCAGCGGTACATATGGTCACTTACTTGTCGTGTGTATGTGTGATGAGTGCACGTATAAGTCATACAAGCCAAGAGCCATGAACAGGGTTGCCGTGCGAATACGCATGACTGAATGCTAGAGAAATTAAAAAATGGGAATAATTGGGGCAGAACCATATACTATATATGTGCATGCATATATACACATATATATATATATATATGTTAAATATTGAAACTGCATCCTACAATGCTATATATATGTCGAGTCAGATAGAGAAATAGATACAACCTCAAGGACGACGTGGCCGAACACGATGACAACCGCAATGACTGTTGTGAACAGAGTCTTATGCAGGGCCGGAAAGCAAACAGAGCTGCTGCTGCTGCGGAATTTGGGTCTGTTCAGTCTGTTAATGCCGCTTCTGCTACCGGTACTACTGGATTGTTGTTGGTTTGTTGGCTTACTGGCTCACGGCTGCTAACTCTTGCAGCTGCTCCAGCCACAGCTGCCTCTGGTGGTAGTGGTCGCTCTCGTGTTGCTGCTGCTACAGTTGCTGCTGGCCACGTGGGCACCGGGCAACGGCAACGGGGGAACACATAGACGAAGGGCCGAAATCACCCGGCGAAAGCGAATGCAAACTGGGCCCCGTTAGCGGGCCCCAGCCTGCTAGGTTTAGCGGACATGCAGGCAGACGGGCAGACGAGGGAGCGGGCGAGCAAGTGGAGAGTAACGGAGAAACTTGGTTGCATCTTTCATACTTTTGTGTTTTCGCAATGAAACTACGCCGTCCCACACCCCTCCTCTATCACAGTTACAGCAGAAAGGGCACAAGTGGAGGAATAGGGCATCCCGGGCGGGAGGCGGGGGCAAGGGACGTGGGGTGGGGTGTGGTAGTTGTAGAGGGGGGAGGCGCAGAAGGGACGGTGGCGCAGAAGGATCGGAATCAGCGTGTGTCCGCCGCCTCAATCTTCTGCCTCCTCTTCGTACTACTACTGCTGCAACTAGTACAGGCGTAAACATCGTTGTCAGTGCTGAAGCTACCGTCGTCAGGCTGTTGCTGCATCAGGCGCGCGCCTCCTCTCTAACAAGCGAGTAAGCGAGCGAGCCAGTAGTGAGCCGCAGGGCAGTCTGCATTTCCGTTTCGACCGACCCAAGTCGTTGAGCCATTAACAGCTAGTTGCCACCATCCCGAGTCGTCCTCAGTCGGGCTTAGTTACGTCGTTGTCGTCGTCGCTCTCTCCTCGGCGACGCGCATAACAATAACTACTACTACTAGTACTACTACCAGTACTATTACTATTGCTACTACTACTACCACGACGACGACGAAGATGACTGCGGCTGCCACCACTACATCATAATGCAGCGAGATCGAGGGAAGGAAACGCGAAGAGGCCTGGCATTACCAGACACCGGGGGCCACACCAAGCCAGTCTGTGGCACCAGTCAGAGCACATGTCCGAGTCATGTTCTTTCGTATCACTGCCTTCGACTTGCGGAAAGCCTGCTCGTATTGTCGGGACGTCGTCATACACTGACTAATGTTGTCGCGTGCAGCGGTATCAACGGCGACTGCAGCAGCAGCAGGAGCAGCGGAAACAACAATCAACAACAAAAAGCATGTCAACAGCCGTCGTAGCAAGTAACGCAAGAAAAAGGACAACATCAGAGAAATATGACGACGACCACGACGACGACAACAACAACAATAACGACAACAACAACAATAACGACAACAACAACAACAACAACAACAATAACGACAATAACAAAAGCAGCAGCAGTAACAGTAATAATGATAATGACGAAGTTTTTGTACTGACGTTATTTTCCCTATAAAGGTTGTCTCCCTTGCTTCTCTTTTTTTCTTTGTCAGACTTTTTTTGTTAAATAGAGGCTTGTTTTTCTCGTAACGTTAGATTGAAACGAATAACAGTGTGTTGCCCTTTTTCGAAGCAAATAAGCGACCAGCCGCCTCGCCGGCGGTTTCGCCGATGGCCGATTTCGAACAAAGACGACGACGAACAAGCAGGCTTGGCAGAACGCGAGTTTGCCAAGTGATAGTATGCGAGTTAACGACGCGTCGACGATGCTATCTGCAGACTGGGCGAGGCTAGATTTGAATTTTCAAATCAAAGCCGATCAAGGACGTTGTTTGCCGACGCCGCCGAGACGACGACGACAGCAACATCAACAACAGCATTAAACGATTGGTTGGTTGTCGTGCTCAGCGACGTCGTCACCATCATCACGAGCTTTATCATCATCATCATCATCATTATCATCATCGTCGTCGTGTACCTCATCACGAGCATGATCATCATCAGTATAGACAATATGACTTCCAGCGCCATCATTCTTGAACTTTATCATCATCATCATCATTATCAATGTGAATTCCGTCACTATCATGGTGAACCTCATCAACATCACCATCATCATTGTTATCACGAATTCCATCACCATCATCTCGACTCTCGTCACCATGATCATGGTCGTCATGATCACCATCACGATGATCAGCAGTGCCATTGCGGTCATGGTCGTAACAGTAGAGGCGGCAGCAGCAGTACCAGCAGCCAGAGCTGCGTGTCCAGCACGGGGAACTGCGCGCGCGCTCGCACTGCGATATCGCTGCACGCTGGCGCGCGACTGCGCGCAATGAAGTGGGCGACCGAGCAGTTATTATGCAAACGATGCGTATACAGGCGTCGCCTCCTCGTACATATGGCCGGCTGGCTCGGATCCTGCTGCAACCCCCGCCGCCGCCGCCACGGCCGTTATTGTGGGGGGGGGGGTGACTGTTGGACATGGCGGCACATTCGCCGGCCCCCGGCCGCCCGCTCCCCCGGCCCCCCGCTCCCCCGTCAGCCCGTCAGCCCGTCCTTCTGCCGTACGCTCCTCGGAGATGGCTGCGTGCGTGCGTGCGTGCAAGGAATGTATGACTGAGTGAGTGGGTGGGCGGGTAGGTGTCTATGTATGAGGCTGTGCAAACGGGCCTGCCGCCAGCTAGCCAGCCAGCCAGCCGCATGCAGCAGCGCAAGACCAGAAGAGCGATGCAGTAGTCGACCAACAAAGTTCTTATCGTACCGCGAGCAGTGAGGCAGGCCTCCTCACATCCTGGAAAGGTCGCCGCCGCCACAGCCGCCGCCACCACCACCACTACCACCACGCTTACTATTGGTGCTACTACTGCGTTGCTCCTACTTCTACCACTGCTACTACTACTATTACTGCTAGAAATATTCCGACTACTTTGGTGTGTACTACTGGCTCTAGCACAGAGGCCGATCCGACCGCCAAGCAGACACGCACGCAGCAAAAGGCCTCATTTAGCTCTCCCTTCCTATCTCTATCTCTCTCTCTCTCTCTGTATATATATATATATATATATATATATATACTTATTTATTTATCTCTCTATCCCCCTTTAGCCCTTTCACTGCTCCCGTGTCTCTCTCTCTGTATATATATATATATATATATATATATATACTTATTTATTTATCTCTCTATCCCCCTTTAGCCCTTTCACTGCTCCCGTCTCTCTCTCTCTCTCTCTCTCTCTATTGCGCTGTCGGCGTTTTCTGACGCTGGCGGATGCGATAACTGCCAAGCGAGTCGAGTCGTCGTCGATGACGCGCTACTGAGGTCATGGAAGAGATTGTCGAAGTGTGAAGTCGCACGGGCCGCGGCGGTGCGCGAAGCCTAGCTGCTGAAACGAGGCCAGGGACGACCGAGCGGCGCCGGCGACGAGGAATAGTGGGGAGAGAGAGAGAGAGAGAGGGACGCAAAGGGTAAGGTTTTCAGTGAATGGTGACTGCACATTTGCCACTTATTGTTGTTGTTGTTGTTGAATGTATTTATACATGGCTTGCCTAAATATGGGTGGCCTAACTTTGCGCGCCTCGCAATGGATCGCACTCTGCCTGCGATTCTTCATTTGCACAATGCTTACTTCAAATCCATGTTTGAATAACGCGATACACTTCCGGCGGACGCATCCGTTGTAAAATGTCGTTTAGTCTGCTCCAGACCAGCCGCAAGCAATAATATACTACGTTATGCGCTCTTTGACGTATGGATTAATATTATCATGTTTAAGCAGGAACACTTCACTCGTGCAAATGCTATGGTTATGTGGACACTTTAAAGATAAGGTATGGCATAGATTAACGCTCGGATAGCTGCATAGGATTCATTTTTGCTTCTACTTCATCACCTAGTGAAATGCTGTCAAAGAACCATATTTACGGAATTGGTTGGATCTCACTACACCTTGCGCATGACGGAAATTATTGCTAACCATGACTGTTGGAGTCAACGTAAAAATTGCTAGAGAGGGCATGCAGTCCATAAAATGAATGGTTCGTACCACTCGATATCTTTGACTACACGGATTATACTATGTAACGCATGCAGAGCGAAACACGAGAAACAGTAGAGAACTGCTTCTGAAATTCACAGAAGACAACAAGTGGACTCCAAGCGGCGACAAAGACGCAATCTTTGCTAGAGCATCTTTAGTAGGCGTACTGCATGAACACAATAGCTTAGGCTTATGTCACAAAATTCGTTCGGTCTTTAAGGACTCACACTCATCCACACAGCGGGAAAGGGTGCACTGATAATATATTGCGAGAAGAATCATTAGGATTTGCCTAGCAGCAAAATACAAACCAAGTTCAAAGCTTTTAGAAATTGCATGTGAGGGGCCGATTGTAAGCTCTGATTTAAAACTTTCGTATAATTATGGATCAGAAATTCGTGTTTGAAGTTAGCGGCGGCATACCGGTACAGGTGATAACACTTTGAGATAATGAAATAATGGTCGTAGCAAACATTTACCAGGGCCGAGCACCAGCGACTGAGCAGAATACAAAGTCATCTTCAAATACCGCAACAACATAAAATAACTAGAGCCTCGTATATATATATATATATATATATATATATATATATAGGTAGACTAGGTCTTGAAGAAAATCATTGTTTGTAAGTCACTACAGTTCAGCCAGACAAGATAAGAGCTTGTGCCGATTTCCATGACTTGCTCTTGGTGCAAAGACTTATGCGGTCAGAAAGTAATCGAAATCGAACTCCATTTTGTTGTCTGAACACAAACAGAAACGATAAGGAGTACCATGATAAGTTCAACAAGCGGGTGGCTAGTATTTACATGGGTTCTATCAAAATGTGAGCCATTGGCCCCCTACATTGCTACAAATATGGACAAAAATAAAGTTGGTGCCGAAGGATGTCCCGGGCGCTGGCCTAAATTGTAGAAAGCCTAGAAACAGTTCTAGGCAGCGAATCGCCCAACAAGGCGACTTCGGGAGCGTCATTGCCTACCTAGCCTCTTGGTCACCCTTTATTCGGTAATTAAAGACGGGCGACGGCCCAGTTATCAACAACACATTTGCCTAGATCTATGATAATTCCCGGTGCATGGCGGAACTTGCAGGATTTCTAGAGCAAGGTGGCTTTTAAGGAATCACGGGCGCCCAGGTGGCTTAAACCTCTAAGAGATGTAAAGCAATGGATTGGCACATGACCAATTTCTTACCTCTCCCTGCTATCAGCCGTGGTGTATTCCGACGTGGGTACGCGCCCACGCAGACCGGGCAAATAGCTTTCAAAGTCATGCTGCTGTGTTTGAGACGCTGGATGGCCCCAGTCAATTTATCACGCAGGTTCCTCACAAAGTATCAGTAAGGCTAGCCGCCTTTATGACAGTAACGTCGGTTGTCGATGGTTTCTTCGCGTAATTAAAAGTCTTCCTTTTTCATCATGTATTATTGGCGAGCCGCCTGGGCCGCGTTCAAAGGTTTCTCGCTGGGCTTTTTAGGACGCGCCCATTTTCCTACCTAGTTTCGGCATTCGGTGGGTCGGCAGGATCCACAGGTCAGCTATAGAATGAGGCCTATCGAATCGGTACCCAGCTCAGCGGGTTGGTCAAGGCTACTATTAGGCGAACAATGACTAAGAAGAAAGGAGAAAACAAAAGGTTTCTCGTCAACTTGTAGACTAGGCTACTTGTCTGTCAGAACATTCTTCGTTTTTGTTTCTTCCTCGCGGCCACCTGACACTCTGGGAAGCTCCGTCACACTGAGCGCCAGGGCGCACGAGCCGAACAACGGAGTATGGCAGTTTCACATGGCGACGACGGCGACTCCGCCCGCGCACACACCATTGAAAAACAAAACTAAAAGTACAAATTGGAGAGAAGAAGCAGGAAAAGAAGATATTAGTAATAATTAAAATAGTTGTGATGAAAAAAATTTGAAACAAAATTGGTGACCAATAGATGGTGAATAAAAAATGAACCAAATAAACGGAATAAGTGCGCAGTAGAGTTCAAAAACTGTATAAAGAATACGCTCTTGGAACAACATATCCTACTTTGAGAGCAGTATTTTAAAAATTGCTATTTGTTATTTGTTTTCAATCAGTAACGTGATTCATTAATGGAACGCACTAAATATCACTTAAGATATATATATATATATATATATATATATATATATATATATATATATATATATATATATATATATTGCATCTCCCTCCTGTTGAGTATAAGTCGTAACGCTTGTTTTTAATAAGCGACGCCAGAGCCTTCCTAGAGACTACCGTCTTTGCCCAGGCTCCTGTTGCATATCCCACAATGAAGTGAATATGCTTACATTAAATCACCTGCTTCTTAAAAGGGCACCGTTTACTCAGCCCACAACAATGGGATTTAGATTGCATGCGCGTGTTTGAACACGTTGATTACAGAAAATTACTAAACAATCGAAGCTGTTGAACTATAACTTCGAATAATTGCAGTTCCATATGTTATACGCATATGGTCGAGCTATTCGTAATTTTATTTAACGAATCTATAACGTGCAATCGGTAAGCAGGGAACCAGACCACTATATGTTCGCTTATATTTTTCTTTGGTAGCAACCTCAAACTTCGAAACCCCGACAAGCGTTGCGATGAGATAGTCAGGACTATTTTTCTGCTTTCTAACCACGTATAAACAAACTTAATTGATTCTATCCGCTAGCCCAAAAACACGTCTAAGTTCCTTTCACCGTGTTGATTGTCAAGCTGACCTCTTTCAGGTACCTTTATAGCGTTGCTATAGTATGATTGATTTTTACAGTAAATGACGCCGATGTAAAGTGACCTCAGCTAAATAGAGCGTGATCGTAAACATACATCTGCGGAATTTATAAAAATAAATTATTTTATTGGCAACTTTCGCCTTTTTCGGCCAGAATGGTCGCCATCGAGAATAGCAAAATTAGTTTATCTGAGTTATCTCTATGAGGGAAGCCTGTAGTGTGATTATACCACAAAACAATTGCTTAAATTAATGTGGTATCTCCCTGACGAGTTCCCATGTTTTGCTCCACCCCAAGAACACCCCACGTAATGACGCACAACAGCTTGTAGGTGGCGATCAGTACACGCTTGCAGGCAGCAGTCTCCAGCACGTCTAAGCCTTCGAACTGGCTGCTTGGCAGAAAAAGCTTCGGTCTTTAGTGCTCCTGCCATTATGGTATTAGCATGTACGGTCATCGCATGCTTTAGCGCACGCGAGACTGACATTAACTGTCAGCCAGGAGAGCACGTCAGAGTTTCATCATCACCAGCCTCCCTTTGCTGCAAAACTGCTCCTCCGCACCATCTAGCCATCTACAGTTTGGCAAAATTCTCTAACGCTCGTACTAACCTTGAACACAGCTTGTGTTAAAGCACAACGTGTACAATGACTGGCGGCCGCTCCTTCGAGCAGTTCCTTTGTTGACAACAAAATGAAAAAATCATTTTGAAACGACATTAATTATGTGAACAGATTTACGAGAGATTCTAATAGAGATCATGACCCCAAAAGCGTCCTCTTAAAAATCTGTGTCGTATTACCGTAATGCTGGTATTTTAAGATTTGTAAATCGTAAGACTATTTCCCTTCTTCTAGTCAACTTTGGGTAGCTTCAATTTCTCTAGCGAATAGTTAATCATTTCGTTATTGCACATTGGTGAAACAAATATTAGTAATTCCGCTGTCACTTATTAACAAGACATTTTTTTCAATGGAAAACATGCTTATTTCACCGACTTCTACAAGACTTCTACTTCCTAAAGGTTTGTGCGTCGAATTTGATAACAGCCCGCACACACACACATATATATATAATATCAGGGTTAACCAGGCTAGGTGTGCCCTATTTTTTTAAGTTTGACGCCCGCCACACAAATCAGCTGGCACCTATCTTTACTCAGTCTGATCATCTTGCGGCGACTACGCTGGATTCGTTATACCAGAGACCACGGAAATAAAGCGACATAGCGCGGTAGCGCTGCATTTGGTAAGCAAACGTGTCAAATGATTTTGAACAAGCTAGATCTTGTTTGATCTAGCTGAAGGCCAAATTAAGGCCAAAAAAATATTATCACAAAATGTAGGTATACTTGAAGTATACCTACATTTTGTGATACCGACTATTAAACCATACACGGATGCAGGCTCTGTTATGCGATACGACGGCGGACCCAGTGAAACTAGCCAAGAAAATATCGGAAAACTACAGACTCGGTTGAAGAGCAATCGAGAGCAAAGCGCTGCAAAGATTGGCCTTACCTTAAAAGTCTCAACTAGTAACGTGATGCGGATTATGGGAAATCATATCAGGGTGAAAGCCTACAGGATACGACAAGTTTTTCCGGATAAGCAAAAGAGACGTAATGCAATATACGAACAATAAATATCCCACCACATTGTCTCGCCCTTTAGCCAAGCCCAAAAAAACAAAGAGACGTTGTTTATTGCAAAAGAACTAACGCCATTTTTGCCCGTCACGCTCGTGGTTTTTTCTAAAACTTAAACTGTCATTAGAGCATCATTAAAGCTTAAACTGTCATTGGTAGACAGCAATCTCTAAACGGGCAGAACAATCGGGTATGGCTGCAGCAAGGTTTCAACGACGTGCAAGAGCCACGAGCGTGGTGATGTAGGTCGGGATAATTAATAACGGGTGGCCGCTGCTCACTTTCATCTCTTATGAAAATAAATTGACGGGGCGAGACATCGCCAGCAAACTTTAAAGAGCCATCAGTGGTGGTTGATGTTGTGGACCAGAGAACGCCCAGACGGTTCATGCACTGGGTCAATCACATCTGAAGAAGGGCCAGTGTACTCACCGCATTAGAGCCTGTTTGACTATCCTGTGGAGGCTTTTTGGTGCCAATGTTTGCACTGTCATATACAGTTTTGTCAATGCAACGAGCTCTTGTAAGTGAATGGGTTAAGATACCACGAGGGACCCCATGTGGTATCTGATCCCGGTTCGTGATTCGTACGAGGCCTTCTTCGGCAGGCTTCGGGCCGGAGTTCAGGCCGAAAGGACATATATTGAAAACCAATATATATATATATATATATATATATATATATATATATATATATATATACTAGATTAACTAATGTGTATTTATAAGTGCCAATAAAGATCATACTTGTGTAGATATACCGACCAAGAAGGCTTAGTGGCTAAGCCTTTGTCTTGCATTCGGGAGGACTGGGTTTGAGACTCAGACCGGCCACTCTTAAATTGGTTTGCATGGTTTCCAATTTAGACAAGGTAAATGCCGGAGTGGTTTAAATATTAGCCATGGCATGGGCATTAGCCTTACGAAAATAAAAATATATATATATATTTTTTTAATGCATTGTCTATATATGTATGATATGTATTTGAGAAAGTTCTGTGAGATTAGTGAGCGCTACTCCAATTAGCGGATCCTAGAAGCGAGCGTTCGTTTTCACTAAGGGTCGTCGCCTATTTTTCTGGTACGTGCCTCTGCAAATCCAAACACTCGCACATACTACAAGAACAATAGTACCTACGAAGGCTTACTTAAAATTAGTTTTTTTTTTACTACCACGAAGGACTTCGTTCACAACGATCTAGCCATGGGTAGGTGAAATGTGGCGAACTACTGGTGCCGCATCAAGCACGAATACGTCGAAAAAAGTACTAAGTCCGCTACCGTTGCGCCCGCGGACATGTTTTTTTGCTCATGCAAAGGTAGAACATTCAATGTGTCTGCTGGGATTTATAAGGCACATGAAAGTCGCATAAACTCCTACAGAGCACCGAAACAGTTAACAGAAAACCGCCCGAATTGTGCAACCGGCATACATCACTGTCGACGTGCCGCAAACTGCCGGATTTTGCTGGTACGCTTTATCCTACCCAATCCATCAATCTGTCCTTTGCTTTCAGATTAACCGTTCCGTTGTCTTTAGAATTCATCATGAGACGAAAAATGTTGCGAGCGCACAGAGCACGAAAAACCACTTTGATTTATTTTTGCATTATGAAACGAGAGATTACGGAAGGATAATTTTTTTTAATTACTAGTGTGAGTAACTGGTATTAGGTGAAGTAGCATCGTATACATAAAAACACTTTCAGAGTGTTTTTAAAAAAATCCACATACTCTGAAAACCCTGATTATATATATATATATATATATATATATATATATATATATATATATATATATATATATATATATATATATATATATATATATATATATTTAATTTATTCACTCGGCAGTAATGATCTTTAGCAGGCTAGATGGAGCCAGTTGAATTCAAATTTCTGTTTTTTTTTAATTCCACTTGAATTTGACTAAGCTTTTTAAGTATATTGGCGCCAGAAAACTGGCGACGACACAACTAGAAGACTAAATTACATTATGCCCGCGCATCGTATAACACGTATGCAATTGAGAACAATTATCAAGGACTGTAAAGGCTCCTGCTACTGGACGAAACTAGCAGGTAGGTAATTGGAATTAATTCGTTGCGCGCCTGTCGTCTGCATGCGAGCTAGAGGTCTTTCAGTTCTTGGGGGAAGGAACAATTTTAGCCAAACGCCAAGGCAATACGAAACCCATTTTTGCCTATTTGTTGCAGCAAGTTGCCCGCGTTTGCTTTTGCGTACTCGCGTTTCCGCAAACTGTATCTACGAGCTCAAGTTGATAGCGCCGCTCCCCACCCCACCCCGCGTTGTGCTTTCTGGCCATTCTTATCTCTACTCTGGTTGCCGGAGCGGGCCGTCAACGCCACCATGTAATAAATGCATTTCAATTTTGCTGACCGACCCGCCGCTGAATCGAGAAGGGAGTCGGGGGTAGTTGCTCTCAGTTGTGCCGCCACCTGCTAGAGCGGCTCTTAGTCGACGCTAGGATGGAAGACTCGGACGACGACGCCCCCCGCCGGGCTGTTGTAAAGTTTCGACCCTCGCAAGCTTCCTCCACCTGTCGAGGTGCTTTCAAACGAGAAAAGCGGCTCTCAGCTGCTCTCGGCTCGACGTCAAGAAGACGACAAGCGCAATGTGAGCGCAAAGTGTTTTTGTTACGAAACCGTCCGGCCAACCCCATCTACATCCACAGACAGCATCTGCGATGCTTCTCCAATGCGCAATGCGGCAGGATAGGTCAAGATTATACAAATCAAACGGCGGCTGTTGCCTCTACCACCGCTGACAATGAGAGCGAGCTATGAGCCTATCCGCCACCTCCTAAAAGGTAGAGAGCGAACGTACTATACAGATCGCCTGTCTCCTCTGGGAAAGCCAGCCAGCCAGTCCTTTGTGCTTCGTGCCAGCGCCTAATTTAGCCTAACAGGCCGATAAAAACAGGTGTGCGATTGTAATTCGGTAGAAACATATCGACCTGCTGCCGCTTGATGCTGCTGCTGCTGCAACAACAACACAATGAGTCAATCGTTTGAGATCATGCACTTGTCATAGTGATTTCGACAATAGTTTGCATTTTTCAAATGTTTGATGTTGGAGTTCACCTGTTCCCAGGTGCTTCATCCGAAATGCTGGCACATCGTGTGCGGTAAGCTTGCTATTGTGGTACTAATACACTAGCAGAGCACATACAATAGAAAACATTCAGTTTGTTAGGTTTTCTATGATTATTTTCTTAAAAGTAATAAGATTCCGTAAAGAAGTGCACCTTACGGACTTGTCGAAGACGTTTTGTACAACCAAACGAAGCAAACACAAGAGAACTTAAGATAAGTCCAACATTGCAGTTTAACCTGCAGTCAGGATTCTCGATTTCAACGAGGCAGTCCTCATTGACCACGTCTGCAAGTACAGCAAAAAATGTGAGCCCTCCTATAAGTTGTCTTCTATACTAATAGAAACTGAATATCCACAAGCTTGCGGGGTGATCATTTTGCAGAGCTATACATGCACAAAATAGCGAGCCAACATTCTACGCCTCGCTGAAGCCTCTCAGCATCTACCGCTACATGTTATTCCCCTCGGTACGAGCAATTTCTTCAAGGCTTGTTGGAGGACAGGGGGGGCGTTCCAGGTATAATCGGATCCACTTGTTCAGGGTGTTGACTGAAGAGGTGGGAGAGTTCTATATATTGCGGATGTACTCAAATTACATCTACTCTCAAAGAAAAGAAAGAAGACTACTGTGTTCTATTACTTCGTCTTTCCCGTACAATCCAACTCATAGCGTGCTAATACTAGACTTATTCAGCAGAAGAATGTAATGGTGGAACAATATTCAACCCGATATACCAATCAAGGAAGTAAAAACACACGTGATTTGATTGAATCTACGCACAAACGTTAGGTAGAAATGGTTCTGAGTAGGGCGTCTAGTACTTCGTTAGGCTCTCTCTATCGTTCTGAACGCTGTAGCTTGCCTTACATTTACTGATAGTCTGTTTGCATGGCAAACGCTCAGGTGGATTCTTTTTCAGGTGGTACAATCTATGCTCATCTCTTTTCCATGTAACAGTAAAATCATTTTTATAAATATATATCTCTATCTAATATATGTATACGTTCGATTCACAAGCGCAAAAACTGTTTCACATAGTCGTAGCCCGCCAAATTGCCGTTCAACTCGAGCTATCCCTCGCGCTCGAGCTTTTCTCGAGTTTCGGTTGAAAAATGCCCTGTCGAACGCAAAGGACGAAACGGCCTTTGACGAAACGAGTCACTGAACTATGGGAGGGAGCGCTGTTGACACGTAGGAAATGGAACTAGCCAAAAGGACGTTTATCTACGAAAAACAGAAGGCCTCCGGAGACTCAGCGGGGATCACGCTGGGGGTGACGTCACCCCCCCTTCCTTCGGGTGCCTTCGTTCGTTCTAGCGTCGCGGATGACCACCTGCATCGGCCATCAACTGGGCCTACAGCAGCGACACTCGTATATATCTACCTAGACAAAAGGCGACGACTTCAGTCATGCTAGGAGACCCCGCGGTGAAAGGTTGCTCAAGACCGCTACAGCAACGCTATATTGTTGTTGTTTTGCTAACGGCTTCCGAGATTGCTAGGGATAATGGATGGAAGGACACTAACAAATATTGTTACAAATCGTTTTAATTTAATATTACATTTGCCAGGTAGACAACATCTTTTAAAATTCAAGTCGACCGCAAGCAGGCCGAAATCAGCCGATGAACTTTACAGCTCGAGCGCTGGATACAACGCATTATCTCTTAGTTATCGTCGTAAACGTCACACAGCAACAAAAACAACAACATGTCAACAAAACAACAAAGAAGCAGCTCACTTAGGGAAAGCACCAACGGACGGAAAGCCCACAAACAATACTTACCTTGTGCCGGGACCTCCGTGATCAAGAAGGGGGTGACCCCTGGAGGAGAGCTTGCCATTGCACTTCGGCAGGGCTGAGACTTGTCACTCTCCTGCCAAACTGGGAAAGATCGGGCATGTAATTTTTGGCCACGGCCCTTTCAAGTGACTGACGAGTATTCGGACTTTGCACCGAAAAGTTGCTGTGCACGCGCGATCAGACTGTAACGTACAATAGGTTGCGACTAGACTGTAACGTGCAATGAGTTGCCACATACTCATAGACAGACTGTAACGAGCAACAGACCGTTGTCAGAACAGAGCCATTACTGAGTTCCTCCCTCCGCCTCAGCTCTGGTTGCGTTTCGCTTTAGTTGCCTACATTCGCTCTCTTGATCTCTCGAGTGTCACGCCTGTTACGAACACTCCGCTCTGACGGGCAAAACAAAAGAATTAAGAAATGCAGGACAATCATACCAGCCAGAAGACGTGCATACCATACAACTTGTATGTGAACGTGTGAGGCTTCTGGAAGGTTCCGGCATTTCGAAGAGCGGGAGCTAACTCGTTGTCCGTTCTGCAGCAGCAGCAACAGCAGCAAAGGCGGCGGTGGCGGAATATTAGTATAAGCAGCAAAAACATCCGCTGTTGCTGCGACCAGAAACAGCAGTAGAATTACAGACTTGAGGCTATTTACACATGCGGCAAGCAGACTGTACGCGAACGCTGTAGGCAACCGGCAGGCGAGATGGGGCGGGCGGCACGCTAGATGATCAGCTAGCGTACATAGATAGAGTGCCAGTACTGCACGTAGATGAGGCAATCATCTGGCCGCCCGCACGTCCGCCCCCCAAGCACGAAACGAACCAGAACCCCAACGCCCAGCATGAGGTTACCTCGCACCGGCCATATGGCCTCCACAGCAGGTCAACCACGAGGCAATCTTGCAAGGCAATGATTTGAGCCCGTCCAGCGACGGCAGCAATGGCAAGCAGGCAAGGGAAGGGGCTATGCAGGGAAGGGCCTATGCAGGCAAGGCCTATGCTGCCGCCTAAGCGCTTCTGATATAAAAGGGCAACATGTGCATTTAGGTATACATGCCAAGCGAATATTAAATCAGTCAATCAATCAAAGGATATTCAAAAGCTGGATTGTTAACTCGATTGTGAACCAGCAACAGACGACGCGCTGAGACCGACTCAGGCATTGACGACACAGCCCCGACGCAATGACTGTGTGTTGGCACGATGTTTAGTGGTAACTTACGTCACAGTTACATGTAACGCTACATTGGTGATGGTTGGCCACCCGACTCGATAGCCCGTGGACCGTGGACAAGTCCTGATATGATTAACACTCAGGCCGGCTATGTTATTTGGTAATTATTGAGAAAGTTCAACAAGTGCAGCTTCGAGCTCTGCGCGCTAGCTACAAACGTCAACATGTGCGACAAATTGTGGTATAGTGTGTCAGTCAGTAAATGAGTAATTTTCTTAGACGTATTTATTAGACTAAATAATAATGTTAGAGAAACTGCATGTGTGAACAAAAATCTGTTGATAGAGACAATGATTATATATATATATATATATATATACATACACGAGGAGTCGGCCACTTTGCAAACCGCTTAGCCTAGCTTCAGTAGAACTTTGAAGCGCGGTGCGAAGGCAGACCTGACAACGTACTATTCCAACGTGACAGAAGTGCCCCTTTGCACGCTGAGGTAAAACGACGTCTCTTTAAAGAAGCTGCCGACTACACAACCAAACCTTGCCTAAACGCCGTGTCCGCCAAGGATTCAGGCGCCTGGTTACACGCGCTTCCCAGTGCACCCGTAGGTGCCCTTCTTGATGCCGAGACGATTCGCGTAGCAGTAGGTCTACGACTAGGGACAGACCTAGTTGGCCTTCATCGGTGTCAATGTGGTCACCCCGTCGACAAACTGGGACATCACGGCCTATCGCGTGTCATCAGCGCAGGCCGACGCCCTAGACATGCCGCTATTAATAAGACCTTCAGCAGAGCCCTTAGGTCATGCGGTCATCCGTGCATCCTTGAGCCCCCGGGGGTCCGTGCATCCTTGAGCTCCCTCCTCTGCGCGGAGGACGGCACGCGTCCAGAAGGGATAACACTTACACCATTCGAGCAAGGCAGAATGCTGGTTTGGTATGCAACCGTTACCGACTCCATAGCACCTTCTATGGTCTGGCCTCTCGCGTTTGAGACCTTGAGTGCTCCTGGTATTCGGACCAGACAGCTGACCCGCAAAGTCGGTACTTTGTTAATAAGTCAACTGGTGATCGTCTTTTTTAAACAACGTCTGGATCTTGATAAACAACGTGGAAACGCGGCCTCCGTTTGGGCCACACTTCTGAAGTTGTCACGGCCCAGCCGAGACGAAGCGGTCACGTGATAGTAACAATACACACCCGCTAAACACATTGGCTTAGCTAATCGTTCGTATATGTGTCTCACATACTAATGTAATATACGAAAAATGAAATAAACCGTCTATATATATATATATATTGACAGCTTAGTAATTTTTGCTAACGTTCACCTGCAACTTATCTATGAGAAGCTAATCGTTCGTAATATGTGTCTCACATACATATATAAGAAAAATGAAATAACCGTCTATATATATATATATTGACAGCTTAGTAATTTTTGCTAACGTTCACCTGCAACTTTATCTATGAAAAGCCTTATATTGGCGCTACAAAACAAATTGGAAATCAACATCTTTAAAACTGAAGTACCACGATTTGGTTGAGATAGATTGTACGCCGGCGACGATCGGTGCAATATGATTCAAGGAGGAACTTATTTAATCACTTCTGCTATCTTGAAGTAGGAGTGACGCGCTGGCTATCATTCAGCAGACATATAAAAAGAATACGTAGCAAGGCCGCGGCGGCCGTTTCTATTACTGGCATAGAACTAAAAATAGCGCTAAACCCATTTAATATAATTAATAAATTGGATCTACTGTGAGATACTGTCTTCACGTAATTGCCCCTTAGTTTACAAGGTCAGATCTCAAGACAATAGATAAGTTCTAGAATAGAACCTTACTTCGTAAACCGCACGTTGGGTTTGCTAAATAACGCAACGAAGATGATTGTACTGAAATAGTCTCAAAATGGCAATTGTAATGAGTCGCTATGCCAAAGGGCCTGCTTTTTGCAGTGCTAGACGGTAATTGTCATTACAGATCAATATATCTTTAATATGTGGAACAACTTGGCATGATTACCATCGTAGCATATGCTTGAAGAAAAATTGTTGTGAACTTGACTAGTGCGTACGTGAATATTGTGGAGAGTGCAATACGGGACGCTACTGCATACCTAATTGCTCGTTTATTGTCGTTATTACAGGGCCAACGATGTTGTTAACCTACAGACCTTGCGTAAGAGAACGTATTAAACGCGTTTTTGATATCTAAGAGAATGGTCAGTTGGCGCATTTCCCTGTATTTTGGCTATGTTTTGAACTGTGGTGATAGTTGAATGTGTGGAGTGTCGGGCCCGAAATATGTGCTGGTAATCCAACAGCGCCTCCTTGTTTTCTAGTTCTATTACTAGTCGTCCTTGATAAGGGGCACACCTGCTTTTGAAAGGCAGGAGAACATACTTGTATGGCGGTATACCGAAGGGTCACATTGCGGTTTACCTGATTTCGGTATAAGGGTCAGACGTGTAGTTTTCCAAGGCTTAGGCTAGTCTCCACTAGTGAGCGTCATATCCATTATGCGTTTGAATACCTTTTGGCAGTTACTTACAGGCACGCGTACTGCTTATAGGGGACCGCATCTGACCCCGGTGCTTTTTGTAGCCGTGTGCGTTGGGCCACGATTCTGGTCTCTGTGATTGAGATTGGCTTGAAGGCAGGTTCTGAAGTCTCCTCATAGAGCACCGGCTGTGGCCGGCGTGATTGCAGCAAAAGCGTCGTTTCTAATAAATCAAGTTTCTACCTACGAAGACGTAGACTATGCAGTCACTGTCGGGGTCCGCCAAGGGTCCTTACTAGGGCCAACCCTATGGCATATAACCTATAATGGTGTACTTAGACTCCCACATCGTCCGGGAGTTTATTACGTCGCCGACAGAGACGAGCGTAGCACTAACCGTTACAACCCGTGACGAAGATCTGCTTGAGGGATCAGCCAACTGGCGGGCATCTGACACTACCTCACATGCTAGATCTCTAATTGGCTTCTCAAAAAAACAAAAGCAGTTAATTCGAACGGCTTAAAGCGCCCTCCACAGAGCCTAAGCTTGCTTGTGGAGAAGCACCTCACAGGAATACCTCATGTGCGCTACGCAGCAAAGAAAAACTGCTAAAGCCTTAGCAGAGCTGCAAAAAATCCTCCCACGGACCACAAGAGCACGGCTACCAGTATTACAGTACAATGCCTCCTAAACAACATTCAAGAAACGATGGCGCTTTACATAGCACGGCTTTTACAGTAGCTATGTAAGTCCTGTCTAGACAGATCTCCTGGGACCTTAGATTAAAACTGAATAAATTAGATACAATATTAAAAGCTTTAGGAAACCCTTCAACGGAAGGACTACTGATTAGCAAAACAGACATGAATACCATCCAAAATGAATACCCCCTGATCTCACAGTTTTCGGCAATATTTATACCGCATTGGTAAAGCTTACTCTCCTTTATACCGTACGTGCAACTCAGCAGAGGTTGACGGTATAAAGCACTGCTACAAGCGCTGCGTTTTTTAACTGAACAAGAGTTACTGTCCTGGCATGTCAACCCCTTGTAGAGGCACTTCTCAAGTATCATGAATTAGTTCGCTTAAGCATACAATGCTTCTATCGGTCTACAGTTTTGTTTGTTCAGCTAGCGTGATACGAAGCGATGCCTAGCAGTTACCGTTCCATGGGGGTGGGGGGGAGGCGGGTGTTAGTGGGTTTGTGAGTCCCACACTAGTCACTGGCTGTGGTGACGCATGTACATCACGATTCCCGTAATCCCCCATATTAATGCTGAGAGTTTCAGCATATAAAAAAAAGCTTGCGTGAACATTCTTGATGAACTGGTTGCATGATGGCTGGCTCCACGGGCACTTTAGTACAGTAATAAACGACGCTTTTTCCACATCTTGGGCACTAACAGAGCTATCATATTTATCTTTTTGTTACGCTGTCTTTACCTCCTTCATCATTTTTTGGCCTGCTAGGAAAAGGGCGTTTTATTACAAAATGGACCGTTCTTGTTACACAGAAAGTGTTTGTTTTTTGTTCTTCTTGCATATATATATATATATATATTATTTTTATATACTTATAGTTTTATTTCATTTTGTGGTTAATATATATATATATATATATATATATATATACGTCTCTTTTTTTCCTTTAAGGCTGTCTCAACTTTTGATTATGTTTCCTTACTATTTATGTTCCTTTTCTGCTCTCTCTCAATTTTTTCTACTAGTGCTTTGTCTGAGTCTTCTTCCGAAACCACTATTTGGTGTGCTGCTCACATTGCTGGTACGCCCGCAACTCCCCGGATCATCATCACTCGCGCGTCTCTTGCGTGCTTTGCCTTATTCTCTCGCTTTCCTTTTGGTCTGTTCTCATTCTAACGTATGTAGCTATACTCCACAAATAAATACATACGTACATGTACCTCTTCGTGTCTCTCTGCGTTTCTTGCTTACCCGTTGCGTTCTTTCTGAGTCGCTTAGTCTGTCAGACGCTTCATGCACGTCTTCAACTCTCCGTAGAAGCAGCCCACGTATCTCTAAATGCTGACACTCGCAGGATCGCGATGTGCGCAGCTGCACGGAAAACACGAATACCTGTGCATGATACTAATAAAAAAAAACGGAGAGAAGAATAAGAAGAAGTTCGTGCTTGGTGGCGAAAAGATCGGGGTTGCAGACTGAGCGGTTCGCAGCCACTAGCTCATTCAGTCATGTGCTCACGAGAGTGATGCCTCAAGGCATAGAAGCCCCGCCCAGACAAGAAGCTGCGGAATGGAGTCGAGCAAGGGGCAAAAAAGGGTTGGAAGAGAAAACAAAAGAATGAAGAAAAATAGAGAGACCTTGCGATAGGCGCTATGCTGTTGGGATAGGTGCGCCGTCGAGTACGCTCGTAGCGTCGTTGGAATTTCGCACGGGTCGGAGGCGGCCATCTATTCAGATGTTTCGCCAGTGGGCCTCGTGAGTTCTATTTGTCTTCCGCCTTCTCTCCTAGTGACGAGAGTTGCTAACACTGCCACTGTCTCTCGTACTGCTTTTGCTGGCAGCGTTGCGTATTTTGATTCGATCCCGACACCGCTGCGGCTTTCGTAGAATATATATATATATATATATATATATATATATATATATATATATATATATATATATATATATATGTTTATATGAGCTGATTGGACCGTGCGTTGATCAAAGTTGTTCCTGTCGTGGTAATATTAATTCGATCGTATATTCCTAGAACCATACAACTGAACAATAAAATAATTATATTAATATTATATATATATATATATATATATATACATTACGATTGTCGTTTGGATCTAATTAGTTCTGTAATCGTTATTGGTGTCGCTCTTAATATTCGCTACCTATATATATATATATATATATGAATAAGTGTGCTGCGTATATAAAAGATAGTGGAACGTAATAGCGACATCAATATATATATATATATATATATATATATATATATATAAATATATATGCTTCCTTTGTTTAGAGGATTTCATGTCTGGGGTCGTTTATAGCTTC
Organism: Dermanyssus gallinae; assembly: GCA_003439945.1. Taxonomy (NCBI): domain Eukaryota; kingdom Metazoa; phylum Arthropoda; class Arachnida; order Mesostigmata; family Dermanyssidae; genus Dermanyssus; species Dermanyssus gallinae. Next base: position 400,686 of record QVRM01000574.1, on the reverse strand, counting down.
ATCAGTGATGCTACGGCAGCCGCAGCAGCGTAATAGTAGTAGTAGTTCTCATCGTAGCAGAAGACCGAATACAAACAGAACGCACGGATCTCACTGACGAAACATCCAAATGGGCGGCCGCCTCTGCCCCCCCCCCCCCCACGCGAATTCCAACGAACATACGAAAGCTTACTCTGTCGCGCACCCCCCCCCCCCCCCCCCCCAACAGCATAGAGCCTAGGGCCCACCACAGCCGCAAGGTTTCCTTTTTCCGTCTTGCTATTCGTTACGCTTTGTCTTCTACATCTTCATCTTTGTCCGTTTCTTCATTCACTCTGCTCCTGCTGCCGCTTCTTCTTCTAACTCTCCTCCTCCTCCCCCGTGTTCTCTCCCGAGTTCGTTCTGCGAGCTTCTTGTGTGGGGCTTCGATGCCCATAGCCATCATTCTCGACGCACCCAGCAGAACCAGCAGCGGCTCAATTGCCGGCGTCCGGTCACGGCACTGGCGTAATACGAGAGTGTTACGGGAGAGCGAGCAAACGAAACAGCGAGTTTGTGCCCATATACCTGCTCAGTCTGCGCCCCCAATCCCCCTTTCCGCCGCTAGGCGGGAACTACTTGTTCGTATTCTTCTTCTTCTTCTTCGTCTTCCTCTTCCTCCGGTAGTACCAGGCACAATCATTCGTGTATTTCTCATGCAGTTGCATTTTGTAGTCCGGCTACGAGCGTCGGCACTTAGAGGTACGTGGGCTGCCGATACGAATAACTGAGGACGTGCACAAAGCATCTAGCAAAGCGTCCATCCACACAGAATGCAACACGTGGGCAATACACGCGAACAGACACTTATATATATATATATGTGTCTGTTTATATATATAAATATATAAATATAAACACAAATCTATAAAAAACAAATATATATATATATATATATATATATATATATATATATATATATATATATATATAAACAGACACAAATCGGACAAACGGGAGAGAAAGTGCGACAGATGTGTTTGTTGGTAGCGCATACGTTAGAACGAGAACGAACTAAACAATGAAAGTAAAAGAATGGGGTAAAAGCGCACAAGTGATAATGATGATCTAGCGAGTTGTGGGCATAAGAACAATGCGAGCAGCAAACAAAATAGTGGTTGCGGAAGGAGATCCAAACAGACGAGTAAAATAAAAAAAACAATTGAGCAAGGCAGAGAGAGAGAGAGATATTGCTGAAGTGGAAAAAGGTAAAAATCAACAAAAGTTGAGTTCGGCTGAAAGCGAGAAGAAGACGAACCGAAAAATATACACTTGTATATATTTTTCGGTCCGTCTTCTTCTCGCGCGAGCGCAGAAAAAGCGCGCGAAACTTTCTGTTTGCTAGGAAATATTTATTTTGTATAAAAGCGCGCTTGTGGTCATGCTGGGGCCCGTTCTGAAGATGACGAGGAAACTGAAGACTTATAACAGGAGAATACACACGATATCCTTCTACGTTCACAAGAGATGGAAGACCCGTTGTTTACTTACTGTAACGTTGTTTATTACCAAGGTACTCGTACATCCAGACTTGTACATCATGTAGGCAATTCAGCAGGACGTTCACGCCAGCTAAATAAACGGAACTATACGCAAACAGAAGCGTTACATAAATCAAGCAACAAATGCAAATAATGATTAAGATACAAGCATTCGACTAGACGATTTGGATCTAGTCTGTGAGTCAACGAGTGAGTAAATCACTCATAGGTCGAGGATTGGACATCTAATAACAATAAAGTTTTCGGGCTGACCCTCAGCCAGGATTTAACGTCCACGGGACTGCTTTTCGCATTGCTTCATAGACGGACCCCCATAAATACAAATGTGCAACGGTGGGGCGCGACCCACCCGCGCACTTATGTGTTTCCTCCGGTTGCGAGGCGCAAACGAATGCACCACGCCACCGAGATCGACTACGATTGAACATCAACATATGCGAAAACAAGAAATTGGTGGTTTCTTATTTTAAGACAATAACTACGGACCTAGGCCCGCAAATAAAAAATATTAATAATCAAAAATAGATTCGGCAAAAGCAACGTATATATATATATATATATATATATATATATATATATATATATATATAACGTCTCTCGACGTCCCTTCACCCGCGATTTATAGTCCACCGTCTTGCTGACGGATTGGATGGATGTTCCTTTACTTTTTAGTATCGATTTCCTGTTACGTTGATCAATTGGTAATTAAAAAAAGAGAGACACAGAAATAATTAAATAAGAAGCAACACTGTCAGTCCTGCAATATTACCGCCAGCATTCCAGCCAGATGAAGATGACGCAGGGATGGCGAAGGTAAGCATGCTGGCATATGCTCGTAGACGAGACCAAGATAGATAGAATAGGAAAGAGACGGCATTCGTAGTTTTGACGTACCGGCAAACAGGCCGTGATAGCCGGGGTATAGAGGAAGTTGGTTGTAGGGCCTAAGAAGAGTAAAAGTAATACTCGTAGAACATGAACGGAGGAAAACAGATTGGGCAATGCACAAACATCGTCTTTGCAAACAGAACACCGTGTCTGTTCGTTACTGATGAGCTCAGGCGTCCTCTCGCATACCTACAACTGCTATGGCGCACGAACACACATACGTATGCAGTTGTGTATACATCCACAAGCATATGCATATATATATATATATATATATATATCGAGCAAACAGTGGTCCGGCCAGTAGTAGTAATAGTAGTAGTAGTATGCCAATTGGCTGTCAACGAAACCATGGCCGGCAAAAACAGAAATCCGACAGTAAAACGTATTCCGGATAGCGAGTAGGTTACGGGTGAGCGACGATTCGAGATCGAACTACGAGCAACGCACGTTTGTGAATGCACTTTGTTTTAAATTATCATTATTATTATTATTTGTATTATTATTATTATTAGTATTACATTTGTTCAAAACGCATCTTTATATTTTTTTTAAAGTAATATACACTAAAGTACACACACAGTCTTTTGGCATTCGTATAATAGGGAAACATTGGTGTGTTCGATAAACGTTTAGGCTGTTATTTAACATTTAATTTGCTCTGAACCGAATCGATTTGACCAAAGATATAGCACTGACCACTGTTGAGCAGGTTACACGTATATATATATATATATATATATATATATAAACTTAGCGTTAGGCTATGTGTTCATAACAGGCGGGCAAGTACAGCTAACCTACAACTTTCTAGCAAACTGATACCCAAGGCTGTTTAGACCCAATCAACGGAGAGGCGCCGAGCAGAGTAAGGTAGCAGATGACGAGAACGCCACTAACACGATCAATCTGGCTCTGAAATTGTAATTAAAAACTAAATGATGTTAACAACTTCTCTCTATCTAAATATTTAGATTCTCAGAGGCATATATCATGGAATAATCGTATACATCACTCGTGAGCGTGTGCGTTTCCCTGATGATGTAAGGGCAGATTTTTATAGGGATTACATAAGGCCGATTTTATTAAGGACTTTATATGACAGATTTTATTAAGGACTTTATATGACAGATTTTATTAAGGAATTTATATGACAGATTTTAATAAGGATATATAGGGCCAATTTTTTATATAATAAGCTTTGCATTCTTAGATAACATATGCGTAAACAAGGCTTAGAGACTATTAGGTATCTGAACAAACTCCGCGGTAGCACATCAGTAGAGGCGCTGAAAGTCGTGAGTGAAATAAAGTGGATAAGTCCTCAGCTTAGTTTAAGCCATCTTACGAGTTGATCTTTTTATTATGTGTCTATTTAATTTAGTATTCTGTGCGTAGCAATTCTGTAGCACGAAATTGAGTGCCATGGTCCAAACTCAATAAGTGTTACAGACCTATAGCTAAGGCTACAGGTTAACCATCTACAGTGAACTAACGGACTAAATTATTTGGATCGTTTTTCAAAAACTGCATTAACGCTATCACTTATAAAGCATTACGTTTAGCTATTTAACGTTCAAAAGATGTGCAAATATATATCACTACAAAAAGAGTTATGATTGCAAAACTGGCTGCCCTTAACCAAAGCTGTATTGTAATCGTTCCTGTAAACAATCCGACGAGGGCCAGGTAACTGAGTGGCTGACACTGCCTCGTTGTCGGAAGCACAATTTTGTCTTTGTCTTAAAAGTCTATACAATTGAATTGAATTTTACGAACGAATTATAACCGGTTATTGTCTGAAGGACTCACTGATAGGACCCGATTATTCAGAGCTAAGCCACAAGGTTTACTAATCTTATATTGGCACCAATCGGCTGAATCGGGTCGAATTCACTTGAAAAACTCTTCAGCACATTTTTTTTTTTTAGATTTTCTCGTAAGGCAATTGCCCGTGTACGAATTTTTCATGTCATGGCTGTTTACTCCACTCCGGCATTTACCTTGTCTAAATTGGAAACCATGCAAACCAATTTAAGAGTGGCCGGTCTGGGTCTCGAATCCAGTCCTCCCGAATGCAAGGCAAAGGCTTTGCCACTAAGCCACCTTGCTCGGTTGCCACATTGATCGACAAGCAGCTAAGTCGCATACATGGCAATGATTAGTACATTGATTCGTCTTGCCAATTTATTGTTTTTACGCAGAGGTGTTCAAAGCTGAAAATAAAGAAGCTAAAAACGTGCTCGCCACCTGACGCCGACGCTGCAGCCTTCTACGCTTTCGAATGCAAACGAGAGACGTACTTGATAACGGCGATAGTAGATTGTGAAGATGTCCTTGAGCGATGCGCACTGAAGGTAGATGATAAACCATATATTGCCAAGAGTCAGTTGGCCATGCTGCTCCTGCCACAAAAACTGCTGGCAAAAAGCTAGATACCTCACAACATGTTTGGCTTTCGGTGCATTGAAGGTATGCCATACGGCGATTCCAAGCCCATAGGGGACAGATGATGGTCTATATAGTGGAAATGATAATAATAATAATAATAATAATAATAATAATATTTTTTTTTACAATGGTTTATTTTATCAATGTGTACATGTATCACAATTATCAATATATTACTTATATAATATCTACAATATTGCTTATATTATTATTATTATTATTATTATTGCTTGAGCGTCGGTGACCACTCAATAATAATAATAATAATAATAATAATAATAATAATAAGCATCATCATTATGTTGCTGCTGGTACTGACGATGGTGAGAATGTGGGTGGAACATGCTCGCTTTAGGGGATAATAGCAATTGTGGGTTAGGGAATAAACTGATCCTCGCTTGTTTGGTGGTTTATGCCTGCCCGTTCACCCTGTCCCTTCCGTCGGGCGGCTGTGCTGTTCAAGAACAGTGAACCTGGTTCCGTATTAATCTATGATTTGCATATTCTACCGCGACACTGAACAAGACGAAGCCAGCGGAATCGGCGGGACCAACACTAGCTTTAGCAGCAGCAGCAGCACCACCACCACCACCATCATCATCATCATCATCATCATCACCACCACCACCATCATAACCAGGACCAAAAACAACATCAACAACAACAGCAGCAGCAAACAAGAAGGAAGCTGCGTGGAAAAAGCAGCGTGTCAGAGGTGTGGGTGCGATATGACGACGACCAAGATAGATCGGATATGAGGAAAAGCCAAGTATGAGAAAGAAGAAGAAGAACCAAAAGGGTAGATAGATCGACCGCCACAGCCGATTGCACGACAAGGCAGGTTCACGGTCAACCAAGTGTCGTCGTCCATAATTGCATGAATGACTTCCGGTAGTCACAGCGTGCTAAACCTAAGACCTAAAGCTTTTGAAGCTGCTGCGGTTGCTGCTGCCGTTGCTGTAGTCGTTAAAGCGCGGCAACGAATAAAACGAGGGTTTTAGCCCCTGGCTACCGTTATGGAATGGTGCCACGACCGACGACGTTGTAGTTGCTGCAGTTGTCGTTGTTGTTGTTGTTGTTGTTGTTGTTGTTGTTGTTGTTGTTGTTGCTGTTGCTGTTGTTGTTATTGTTGTTGTTGTTGATGTTGTTACTGTTGTTGTTGCTGCTGCTGCTGCTGTTGTTGTTGTTGTTGTTGTTGTTGCTGCTGTTTTTGTAGTCGTCGTCGTACATCTTCTGACCATACACCGCCAAATCAGAATCGGCTGGTACAAAATTTACGCTAAGGGATTTTCGGGACGGCTCATGCGTAACGCTAGGAAGTAGCTGACTGGCTGCTTGGCCGGTTGGCTCCGGCAAGCCCCATTCAACGATCACGTGTCGTGGGCAACACGGCAACACCCTCGGACAAAACCAAAACAAGAATCTGACTAGAAGATTCTGAATATATATATATTTTTTTTTCGTTTACGCCGTATGTGGCATTAAGTTCAGTTCAGTTCAGTTTTATTAGTTTCAAACACACGTTCCTTACAGAACATCCGTGTTTCATACATTGTTTTACTTGTCATTCCAGTTATTTATATGTCATTAGTACTATTTGGTAATCAGTTTAATCTGTATATAAAAAAATATAATAATAATAATAATAATAATAATAATAATAATAATAATAATATATAATAATAATAATAATAATAATAATAATAATAATAAATAATAATAATAAATAAAAATAAGCTATCTAACTAGCTTGTTGTTGCTGCTCATTTATTACACCAATGGTAATTTTCGGTGTAACCTGGCCCGTATAGTCCAGACGTGCAACAACACGAAGGTGCCAAAAGTCTTCACTGCATGGTGCATCCGTAAACAATCCTCTTAGACGTTTCTGAAATAAAGAAACGTATCAACGATTAGACCAACGTAAGCGCCATGCTAAATCAATAGTTGACACTGCGTAGATGTAGTGCATTAATTGTCGATTGAGGACAGTACAAGTTTAGCTTATGCAAACGGAATCGTGGGGTCATGTACGCATAAACGTATAATAAAAAACGATTTATATGTATATACATAAACCCTCAAAGAATTTATATATATATATATATATATATATATATATATATAAAGGTTTATTGCTAACTAAATACAAGCACATATTCGCCTTGTCATCCAAGCCCAGATATACTTGCGATGACAATCAAATGTGCTTCACATGCATATTGTAATATACGAAAAATAAACTTATATATATAAAAAATCAAAGTATAAAAAAGGGAAGCCTAGTAACGACGCGTGGGATGGCTTAGGGTGTCAGTGGCACCACTCGGAGCGTGAGACCCCCATTTGCGAGGCAGGAGTGTCTGCAAGCTAAGTCGGGCACACCTGAAACGGTTGTATTAATTGAATTCGATTTTCCGGCGACCTTCCTCTGCCCGTAATACGAATTAATGGCTTACAGCTTAAGACTTAATTATTTTATGAACACCCAAACTAGCTTACAGCTTAAGATTATAAAACGTATTATTTTAGTGATCAAACCGTAACATGATTTGTCAAGTTGTCTCATTCTATTCGTGCACAATCGATCTTTAAGCCATTTTTCGAAGACGCTCTCGGTCACATTATCCTGTATGATTACAGTAACAGATAATTAAATTATAGAAATACTGATTTAGAACGGAACTACGTAAATTCAGAACTGAATACACCAGCCCGCAATGCTTTCTAACGAGCGTTGTTTGCTAGCAGACAGCAATATTGCATATGCGTTCCTTGCGACCAGGAAAAGTGGGCTTGGTTGGGGGGGAGGGGGATGAGGAGAAGGTAAGCTTTAAGAGGGGTGTGGGGATACCCATCGTTACTATATCGGGTTACTTGTTTTGCTCGGTCTTTCCCGGTCTCTCGCTGGCTTGCTCGCTCTATACCTCTACGTTCCTCAGTCGTATTTTCTGCCTCCCCCGCCCCCCATCTCTCTCTCTCGTTCGCCGCTCTATATATCTCCATATTTTCACGCTTTCCGCTTGCCTTCCTCCCACTGGAACATTGTCTCGACGAACAAAACAACAACGACGATGACGACGACGTCGACCGCTCGCCACGACGAGTGGTGTGTTCTGGAAGCCCAAGACTTGCGAACTTGGCAGTGGCAACGGCAGCGCCAGTTGCATTAAAGGGGTGCGGGGGTGGTTGGGAGCGGGGGAAAGGGGTGCGGCATTGCGAACTACGAGTACGCGGAGCCCCACAGTCCCAAGAGCGCAAGCGCGCGAGATCGCCGCAAAGCGTGTGCCGAACAAACTTCTGCAAGTAAGCGGCATGCAGCTGTAGTAGTAGTTGTAGTAGTAGTCGCATCAGCAGCAGCAGCAGCAGAGCTCCACATAGGACAAACCTCCACCCACCCAGGCAGCCAGCCTGCCAGCGCGGGACGAACCAGGGACGAAAGACAGTGGAGAGAGATGGCACAGAGAGGACGGACCGCCGATGGCAGACCGACCGAAGAAGAGTGGGGAAATGATTTACGGTTGCTTCTTTGGTCGTCGTCGTCGTCGTTTTCCTCGTCGTGCTCGTGTTGGGCTCGGGATGTAGGTGCTACCGGTGGTGGTCAAGGCGTTGCAGCTTGTGCCGGTGTTACTACAACTACTACGACTACTTCTGCTACTGCTGCTGCTGCTGCTGCTGTTGTTACTGCTGCGACTCCCACTGCCGCTGCTCCGACTGGTAGTGGCGGAGAACGTTCGTCGTTGAAGAAGCACCCAAAGCATGCGCTCACATCAGCGACGAGCTCTCCAGCAAGACAACAACAACAGTAACAACAACAACCACGACAACAACAGCAACAACAACAGCAACAACAACAACAACAACAACAACAACAACAACAACAACAACAACAACAACAACAACAACAACAACAACAACAACAACAACAACAACAACAACAACAACAACAACAACAACAACAACAACAACAACAACAACACAACAACAACAACAACAACAACAACAACGACAACAACAACGGTAGCGGCGACGGCGGCGGCGGCGCTGACGCTAGCTACCAACATTGTTATTCCCGATGTCGACGGGCAATGGGCGGGCACCGTTGCGATCGTCGGCGTCGTCGTTGTTGTTGGACCAAACGCCGTCCAATATCACTCCAGGTGACGAGCAAAGCGAGAAGAAAGATGGAAAGTGGGCCACGTCCGTGACGGCTGCTGGACAGGCGGAGATCGCGCTGTTGTACTTTGTCTTTGTCCAGTTGTTATTGTTGTTGTTGTTGGTGTTGTTGTTGCTGTCGTCATTAATGCTTCTGTTGTTGCCGTTGTTGTTGCTGTTACTTCGGCTATGGCCATATACGTCTTCCCACTTGGTGTAGGAAATCTGTGAGTACACGCGAGTGCATGATGCAGTCGGTCATACGTATGTGCAAGCATGAAACGGTCCGCCAAAAGAGAGGCTCTGTGCGAGATAAGTGTCTTGGCACATTGGCGCTGCTGCCTTGTTCTTCTCTGACAAGCAAACGAAAAATAACGAAACAAATTCTCCGCTGCCTCAGACCGACCCTGACCGTCGGAATTGTAGGGGTTGTGGTTATTGTTACTAAGGTTGCGCTTATTGTTGCTATTGTTATAGTTGCCTTTGTTGTCGATATAGTTGCGCTTGTTATTTATTTATTGGTTTGGTAAGACAACACGGTTGCCATAAGCGTTGTCGCTGCGGTTGCTCCGCTACAGCTTAAGATCGTGTGAGATGCTTTAGAGGGTATAATTCCCTATATAGAGTTATACCTTTATTTGCAATTATGACGATCATTAAAAGGCAGCAAAAATAAAGACTTCGGTGAGTGCAATACAATACAAACTTCGGTTATTGACGCAAAGACGCCTCTTTACAAAGCTTAAGTTGCTATAAAGATGTTATGTCAGGGGATTGTCTTAATGAACAGGACATCTGTATACATCCACTAAACAAGTCTCGTCGCATTGCTGGGTGGGAAATGACGCTTCAGAAATACTGCCTTGGGGAGTTGCCCCGATGCAGGGTTGCCCAGGAGGTTGCCCGCTCGAGCCCGGTTAGCGTGGTGCATTCGCCTGCGCCTCGCGATCGAACGACACACATAGATGCGAGGGTTCGAGCTCCGCAGTTGCACATGTGTATTTATAGGGGTCCATCTATGAAGCAATGCGAAAAACAGTCCCGTGGACGTTAAATCTTGGCTGAGAGTTAGCCTGAAAGTTTAAAAGTTTAAGGGTTGCCCCTAAGCCTAACGGCAAAATTATCTCAAAGTCAACCAGGTCGCAAGAATCACACATGTAAAACACATGTATGAAACTACATGAGTAGACCGTCAGTTGATGAGAGCGAATTTGTAATTAGTACACTTTCTCATAAAAGAACTTATACGAGTGAAACTAGCATCCAACTACGCAAAGTAAGTATGTTGCAGAAAAAGCTTATTTCTAACGCGTTTGCTACTAAGTAATTAGCTTGAAGCGACTAAGCACTGAACGTATGTAGGATGCAGCTGCATGAGCATAGTATGCAAAACGCTCAGCAGTATAGAGTGCAAGGGATAGATAACTTCAAGACGAAAGACGGCGTCTGTTCCAATACGCTCTTTACGCTTAGCTAACGATCCGCCGTGTAAATGGCGGAAATACGAAACGGTGATTGGCAGAGGTTTTCAGTCGTCATTTTAGACTACCTCTGATTAGAGAGACTATACGCAGTCATATAACGCGTAGGTGCCTGTATCTTCATACGCAAAGCGACGACAAGCGGCTTAATAACGGGTTCTGTCAGCATATTTTATAACACTTTTCGTGGCGTACAAACCTAAAAGCACAGCCAAATCGCAAACCCGAGCACTACTCAGACGGTCGTATTCGAATAACCAGCTTCCTCGCACGGCAAACACGGTTCTATCTTTTTTCTGTCTTGTTTTCAGATTCGACTCCTTAGCCGTTTCTGTCTTAAAGGTTTCTTCGCAAACGTAGATTTTCTTCGTGTGCCACTATGACTTCGTGCGTCGCTGTACCGCGTTAAAGTTTTCTTCGCTGCCGTCGTTGGTATTACAGCATGTCGGCCGTTGTAGCGTTGATATTCGTATCAAGGTTCGCCGGAGCGTGAAGCGTGCACGCAATCTGAGATCGCCGACACCGCCGCGGCTTTGGTACCCCCTCATCCCCCCGCTCACCGGTTACGTATGATATTCCTACAGACAACAACAACGACTGTTGTCTACTTTGTTAAACTACTTCGAACTTGACAAACGGTTCCTGACGAACTCTGCCGCACGGTATACAAATTAAAGGTGGTGGATACACACCAATTTGAAAATAGGCATATATATATATTTTCTTGCTCTAGTCTAATCCCTAAACGTTACATATTCTGCTTTGTTGGCTCGCATGGTACAACCGCGACTTACGTCAGTGGTGCTTATGTCTCTACATTTGCTTGCTTGCCCAAGGCCCGTCTCCCGGGCCTTCTCTTTTCGAGATACGAGCCGGTTGCCGGCAAAACGTCTACGACCTCCTTTGGGTTGATTGGCGTGTGTTATACTCAAGCTGAGAGTCTGTATCGTAAGCCGCCAGGCTCCTTGTAGTCTGAGCTGCGTGTGGATGTTCGTTGCCTCCCGAATTCCGACCACCACCACCTTTTATGCGTTCTGCGCTACACACCGCTGGCGTTTGCTTGTCTAATATTCATGCCCCTTCTGGCGTGCCTCGACTCTGGTGATAGACACTTAGCCTTCACTTTACTAACCCCACAAAACAGTTGTTGCTGCTGCTGCGGCTGCCGTTAACTCACTGACCAGATGCTGTGTTGTCTATCTTCCGCAGCTCGGATCTCAATCTCACGATTGCCATTCTGCTGGGTGGACTATGTTTGACGTTGGGGGTTTGGGTCGTGTATGTAGCAATGTAAAATGTCAGTTCACAGCGTAGTATCTTAGTTGCAGCTGCAAATTTACAGCAGCCATGTTTTATCTGTTGCTTTGAGTGGTCGTTGCCTCGTTGGCAATCTGCAATCTGCGAGATCTGCCTATTATTTCACTCCTCCAATCAACCCGCTCCGAAAAGTTCGCAGCGATCTGATTCCATGTTTAACATTGGCTAACCAACCGCCGCTGCCGAATTTCTCTCTGCTTAAACCTATTCTACAGAAATTACGAGAGACGCTGCACACCGTGTGTGTGTCGTTTTCTGCCCTATTCTGTGGCTGCCGGCCAACGTCAAGTGTACGAAGCAAGTAGAAAAAACTTCTTGTTCTCTAGGACTGCTTTCTAAAAGGTAGATACTACTGATTATCTTGCCTGCGTGAAAGCGTAGCGTGAAAATGATGAATGATCATCAAAATGTCACCACTATAGAACATTATAGTTACTGCGCTGGGCCGATGTGTTGGGATCAATAACGTCTCCGGGCAGCATGCGGGCCCCACCTTCTGTTATCTGTCGCACGTAGGTGATCCATAAATTGCACGAAGCTCGTGAGGCTCGCATAGGCAGTATAACGGATTGGCGCATATCGAGTATTACCACCTAACTAGGCCCGACAGCTCGTCTACTCATACCTTGTCAAGAATAAGCGCGAAGCCCCGCCAACGAGTGAGGCTAAGCATAGGCTTTCTACTAGCACACAGATAAGCGCAGAGGAGCTAATGCTACACCGTAGGAAGAAAGACAGGCGCCGACCCGTTAGTAACTTATTGGTGTAACTACAGTCAAGAAGTGTACACACAAACTATCCTAGCCCAAAAGTGACGCTTAAGGCTCGTGGGCCGGTACAAATACGGTATAAAGAGGTCATGTCGTATAATACGTTTTTCAAGTGCTGTCTACTGCGTAATAAAAGCTACTGCTACTTCTTCTTTCAGTACACGCAACTGCTCATGGCCTGCCAAATCGTGTAACTGTACTTTTTGTTACCACTTCCAGTGTATTGGCATGCCAACAGAGTGCGATTGTTACATATAGTTTACACAATGGTCACGTTTTATGTATACAACCGTAGAATGATGGCGTGCGAGACGTCGCCGTGATTTAATGACTCTATTGAGTCCCGACTTAATGACTCTATTAAGTCCAAGCTAGTACAGATCTGTAAATATATCGAGGATCTGCTTAGCTATTTTGCAAATATCGATACGTTTAAACCAAGATGATACTTTACGTGACCTCAGTGGATGGGGTTGTCGAAGAATGGCGAACCCGAGTGGGTAGGGGCGGGGGGGGGGGGGGAGGAATCAGCGTTTAGTGCAAATGAAAGGCACCTGCTATCTGCCAGTGCCGCACCATGCGTTCCCGAAGCTTTCCATCAAAAAGGAGTGGATGGGAAAACGAGCATAGGTGTTACGACGGCTGCTCTCTACTCAACGCCATGTCGACATGCGCAAGGTGAAGCGCTGTGAAGTTGGTCGGTGGCGTTTATGAGGTCGCTGAGGCCGTGTCGCACGCAGAAAGGCCAAACCTCCAAAGTAGAGGGAGGTCTGTGAGGAGAGAAAGAGCGATAGCGAGAGAGAAAGAGGGGGTCCTAAACCAAGGTTAAGCCAAGAGCGCAAGAGCGCAGATAACTGCCAGCGAGTGTGTCAATTGGCCAAATTGACGTGGTGATATGCCACGACCGCACGTAAAATGGCTCACCTGGCTGCAGGTTGTCAGTGAAGCCAAGCTAAGCCACGTTAGCCGAACTAGCGGCCCTGAAACGCGAACAGCTGAAGGCGCAGCAATAGATAGACGCCAGGAGAGCGTACGGCAATTGAGGTGGTGGGCGGTAGACACTAGCTACATCATAGGGCAGAACGCAGGCCAGCAAGTTTGCCTTAGTAAATGGGGGCGGAACAACACCTCGCTGAAAGCTGTGTGGTTAGCTGGAGCGTTGCTGCTACTGTTGCTAAGTGGCATACGAGCAATTCGTTGCAAACCACCCGGCTGCCAGACATAGGGGCGGCGGAAAGTGGCGTTTTCGCATATTGCAAGTGCCGAAGGTAAGACCTAATTTAGGCACTTTGACGCGATCGACGTCTAACCACGTATCGACTGGGAGTTGCTTGGGCAGAAGTAGAAAAGCGGAAAGAAAGCCAGCCGGTGGCGCTATTCGAACTCACCTCGATAGATCTAATACTCGTGGTGCAATAGGGAAGGGCGGCCTGTAGTGACCATGCGATGTGCACTGTGAGAGACTATTATGAGGATTTTTAGTTCTGTTACTTACAAAAAAAAACATTCATATAAACGTCATTCATAATATATACAGAAACTTGATGATTTTACCTAAGATCTGAAACATCTGCTGGAAGGACTGGCCTCTGTAATAGAAGGCGACACCATGCAGCTATGTAAAAAATAAGCCTTAGGAAGAACCAGAGACAAACATTATCACGCATACATATACCAGTTTCGCACGTACAGCGCCGCACTATGCGTCGCCAGACATTTCTGAATCTTGATTTTTTTATAGTTGACCATAATTGTATTCTGCTTTTAGCCAGATAGCAACGAGTTTCAACGTTTAAAATTACATACCAAACTGTTCTGAAAATAAATATTATACACCAGTATTGTTATCCTTTACAATTTAATTTGGTCTTACCACGCTATCACTACGCTACCAGCAAACGTTGTGTGAGTATTCCCATTTGCCTACAGCGACGTCACCACTTGTCATCTGCTCTACATTGCGTGAGGAAAGCATAGCTTAGAATTGTTATTTGTGAAATTTTGACTTGTCAGCATCGTTTCGATAGCTGCTAGTCGCCGTCGCTGTTGTCGTCGTCGTTTGTTGAATTGTTACACACGTTTGGCTATTTCGCTATGTTCCCATGTAGTTAACTGGCCTTAGCGTGTCAGCAGTAGAGATAACCAGTTCCCCGTCCGGTTCAGCGCCATCCCGGCTTGGCTCAGCCCAACTCGGCCTAGCGCAGCATAGCCCGACTCGGCCCGGCCCAGCCCATCGCACAACAAACAACGTAGAGAAGCCGCGACCGAACGAAGGGCCGAGGAAGGGCAGGGGCCTTTTCCACTGGCGTCGTCGTCGGCGTCGCGTTCGAGCGTTTGTCACTTATCTTCACCGGCGATGCCAAAAGCGGCGAGTGGATCAACGGCGGGCCGGCCTAATCATTCGAAGAGGATGCGTCCGCCTACAGAGCCCCACAGGCAAGAGGGGCGGCGAGGATGCTAGGGTATGAGGCGGGCAGGACATCACTTCCCTTACACCCCTGACTACAACGACAGCCTCAACGATAACTGACGACGACGACGACGACAACAACAACAACAACAACAACGAGAACAACAACAACAGCCACGATCATAACGGTGGGAACAACGATAGCGACTTCGCCCCGTGTCTGCTGTTTCTGTCGGAGCCGCTCCTGTCAACGTGGTGTCTGTAGTTGGTGCCACTGCTAGCGTATTTGTTGGCGTTGGTACTGTTACCACGACTCCCGCTTCTCGCATCGGGCCCCCAGAGGTAGTCAGACACAGGGTGAGTGAAGGGGTGACGTGGGGGCGCAACGGCCGCGAAGGCGGCGATCATCGAGTTGCCATGTAGCGCCGTATGACAGGACACCAGCGCTACTCCTCCGGGCGCCAGAACGATGAGATCCAGATAAGAGAAATAGCGAGAGAAATAGATCGGGAAAACAAACTCGAGAGCGCGAAGCGGAGAAAGAACGAGAAAACGGTCAAAGACCGAGAGGAAGATCAAGATGCCGAACGGTACAAAGGACAGACGAGGCGCAAAGAGACCGAGAGAGATGCGATAGAAGGCCAGATAGAGAAAGGGCGGCGGGAATCTGACGAGAACAAGGGCCAGGGCAACGGGATAGAGATAACTGTGTGGGGCAGGACGGGCCGCCGCTACCCGCGTTTAGTAGGAAATAGGGCAAACGGGACGAATGAGCAGAAATAACGAGACTCATTTCGTGCGTAGAAGAGAGACACGCATATACGTAGCAGAGCGTTGTCGTTGCAAATGGTGAACAGCGACGGCGGCGATTGGCGAACGCGGCGTAAGTTACTGGTGGCGAAACAAATGGGACAACGACCCGGTGGCAGAACAGCCGAACATAATACAGCACTCTACGACAATCAGACAAAAATGGAGAAAGCGATTGCTTAACTACTACTACTACTGCTGCTGCTGCCGCTGAAGTAGTCGAGGGGGTTTCCCTTCTTTATCTCTTTCTGTCGTTTTCGGTCTTACATTGTCTGCTTTTCTGCGTTCTTTTCGCCGAAACAAACTCTCGGATCTCGGTTCAAGTGCGCGGCACGGCACGTCTAGGCGGTATCATGATGTCGTATCGCATATCTATCGCCCACTCTCCGATCTGTCATCCTTCGTTCAGGCAGCAACAACAACTGCTTACGTCGTCGTTGCTGTTTTTGCTTTTGCTGCTATTTGTGGTAGCGACTTTTGCGATATATATATATATATATATATATATATAATATATATATATATATATATATATATATATATATATATATATATATGTATATATATATACTAATTTTCATCTCAATTTTAAGATCGCTTGCTGAATGGCTCAGACCAGGGCTGTTCTAGGCTGAAAGTTAACACGTCTACTTACATATGAATTGATGAATAAATAAATTGCCACGATATTATATATATATATATATATATATATATGCATACATATATACGCGGTTGTTTACAAACACTTGAGCTGGGTTCGGCCAGTTTTGTTCTTCTGTGCTAGTCTCCAATTTCAGAACATTTTGTTTGTCTTTTTGAGTAGGTATTTAATTACCAAAAACATGAAACGTTTAAAAAAAATATTAAGCTGTTTTAATTAATCTGGCTAAAAAGCTTAGAACATAATAACTTTAATGCATGTGATTAGTAGACTAACGCATCAATGTAACAGGTTCGGTTAGCCCTTTGATTCACGGCAAGGAAGAAAGTACAAACAATTAAATTGGTGGCCGATGACTCAACTGAACTAAAACGGTTAAGAGAGGAGATTGATGACGAAACCAGATAGACTTGGGTCTCAAGTGAGTTCTACTGATAATGCTGAAATTGCTTTGAGAATAGCTATTAAATGTTCGCTTACAATTAACATTTGTGCATTAATAATACTATTCCCTTTAACTAAGCGTGCACTAATTCTCTGCCCCATCTGTTACCCCCACGCCGACAACAGCGGAGTTTGCTGCTCGCGTCGTCAGCAAGGAAGTTTCCTGCTGATACTCGCTTAGTAAAGTCGCCAGTTGCAAGAGTGCTGCCGCGCTGTATATAAAAATATAGTCTTTGATGCAGGCAGGTTCCTATTCGGTTTCCCTGATGACGATAGATAGGTCTCTCACAACCGCGCCGTAAGAAGCGCCACTACTCCCTTTGTATCAAAAACCTGGACGTATAATTGGTAATTGGCGTACAAGTAGACATACTTGAGCTACTTGGCCTGTTCGGCCTAAATGGTTGAGTGGCCTGAGCGAAAAGCACTGGTCCTGATCGCAGAACTCTTAGGGTGTTAGCAATGAACCAGAAGCTCAGTCCTTCTGAATAGAATGAGAGACATCTTATCGGGCCTGTGGATGTCCAGGGAGGCTGGCGGGCCAGGGCGCTGTGGCGAAGATGTTGCTAATCGTTGCTGCTGACGGTCAGCTCTACCATATCGACCGAGGTTCGTGTAAGTTCGACTAAAAAGGGTGCCAAGTGCACTCGCGGGGCGAGCATGTTAATGTCATACTCTAATGGTGTATGCCGGATAATATTCCCTTTACACAGCTCGATGAGATCGGTGTTTAGCGGAACAATCTGCGACGATTACACTTATTTGTCAATAAGCATGATTGCATGCACTTCGGCTGCAGCAAGAATATTGGAGGCAGTAAGGCTTCACTTTAGCAACCGATGCACCAGTTTCTTGATGCTGACAGACAGAGCTATATTCACGGGCAACGATGTTGCAGCTGTTCCTTGCAGCTGGATTATCTTGGTCTTAAAAAGTTACGCGCTAATCATACATATGAGGCCCAAGCAGCGCCTTAAATTTTAACGCTCAGACTAAGCTGCCTGAACGATAAGGACCAATAACAACGATGTGGAACGACATCCAACTCAGTGTAGTACCTGCCAGGAAACATGCAACAGAGGCGTAGTCCTCGGTCTCTATTAACGTTTAGGGCCTGCCATTGATCAATATATGTGCTCCGGTGAAAAGTATTTAGGCCGCAGAGAGATTTGCCAAGCGTTCATTTGCGGTAGTATTCCGAAATGTTGGAATAGCCACAAATCTGAAGAATTAACCCCAGGCCCCATCGGACCATGTTAAAGTATTCTTTCAAGTTCATTAGCCAGTCCTGATGACTATATAAAAACTGGATAAGCGTAGCCTTCTGTAATTCTGCACATACTAGAATTGGCAAGACAATGTGAAAAAATGTTAATGCTGTTGCTTTTGCAAAACTAGGTTAGCAAGGAAAGAGATCCTCACATGACGCATTCGGACAGAAGTCGGACATTTGAAAAAGAGTTGTTGCTTCATTGCAGTGTCTCTCGACTCGGCGTCTAGATTCCTGACTCCATAGGCGCCAACTTATGAGTCTGCTGCTCTCGTATAAATGCTGTAGTACGTGGCTACCGTCCGCAAGCGCTCAAAGTCTAGTTTGGCTATTCCACGAAGTGTAACAGTTGCCGATAAGCTGCTCAAAATGTTTGATGAAACGAATCGAGCCATCAAGCTAACGTCTCGGTTTTGGCTTTATATCTTCACGAGAGATGTTATTTCCATGTCAATTAGAAAAGTTCAAAATTAAACCTGACTGTTTTAATTAGGGGTTCCTCGACCAATTCCGTGTGATAATCTCTTTCGTAGTTGCCGGCAGAGTTCAGTGTCCAAGCTGGCCACAGGTGACGCCTGCTCCACGGCCAGAACGCTACTGTCCCTCCCCCTACGGAACTTGACAGACGGTTCTTGAAAAATTAACATGCTATATCTATATTACCCGATTTATTCAAACACCGAAATACGCTAGGCTAAAGGGGGCGTTTTGGCATCTACTGAAGTAGGGGTCCGAAAATACTCATGTTTAGATACACTATACAAGGAACCTTCTTAGCCCAATCCTTCCAGGTTCTTACATGAGAGGACATGTATACTTCTTGCTGCCCTAACTGCGAACTGCATGGACCTTCCAGAAAGTTTTAATAGAAAAATTGAGTGTCTCCAGAGTGTACTCCGTTAGCCCACGGGAACCCCGTTTAATGTCGTTAACAAAAACAGCCGATTTGGTAGTATCTTTAGCGTTTTTCACGTTAAGTTCTGCATACGAGTGCGACAAATATTATATATATATATATATATATATATATATATATATATATATATATATATATATATATATATATATATATATATATATACAGGGTATTACAGGAATATTATATGATCAACGATATATGGAATTGTAGAGCTCGTTAAGGCAAATATTTTTTCCAATGGAACATGGTCTCTAAGAGGCCCTGTTTCGGAATGAGAGTTAAATTACTACAATTTGTGTTATTGGTGTTTTTTCCCGACATAGAAGCATAGAATCTGCTGTTGCGAGACAACCAGGTTTCCTGGACAGAAGCTAAACACACCGCCGTGTTTCTGCTTCTTTCGAAGAACTCATAAGGCCGATCAGAAGATGCTACATGGTCGCTTAGAAGAGAATTCGCCAAAATAAAGTAATTTTATTAACCTTCACGCCTAATACCTCAAAATCATTACCTTACGACCACTTACAGCACTCTAAACTAACATATTTAGGCAAGTGCGCATTTCATGACGATCATTTTGGTACCAAACTTATGGCAATGCGAGCTGTGGTTGCGGAGTAATTTCGATTTTTTGGTGGGATGTCCAGATTAAGTGCATGTAAAATGACGCGCTGCGGCTGTCACGCGACACGTCGGCGGTAGTGAACGTCGCCACACAGTCATTTTACATGCACTTAATCTGAACATCCCACCAAAAAAACGTAATTACTCCGCAACCACAGCATTGCCATAAGCTTGGTACCAAAATGATCGTCATGAAATGCGCATTTGCCTGAATATGTAAGTTTAGAGCGCTGTAAGTGGTCGTAAGGTAATGATTTTGAGGTATTGGGCGTGAAGGTTAATAAAATAACTTCATTTTGGCGAATTCTCTTCGAAGCGACCATGTAGCATCTTCTGACCGGCCTGAGTTCTTCGAAAGAAGCAGAATTTTCTCACGAACACGGCGGTGTGTTTAGCTTCTGTCTAGGAAACCTGGTTGTCTCGCAACAGCACATTCTATGCTCCTATGTCGGACAAAAACACCAATGTCACACATTGTAGTAATTTAACTCTCATTCCGAAACAGGGCCTCTTAGAGACCATGTTCCATTGGAAAAAATATTTGCCTTAACGAGCTCTACAATTCCATATATCGCTTATTAAACATTCCTGTAATACCCTGTATGTATTTCTACGCTGTAAGGCGCACAGGCCCTGTTTAGACAAAGGTCTTAAGGAGCCAACCAAACAGATGCGGTTATTACGAACGCAATGACTTTTAACAGTGAGAGTGCGCCGAGCGTATAGAACCCTAGCCGCATAGCTTCGGGAAGAAACGAGCACTATTTGGCGCGACTAAAGCAGGGTGGAAGACTCTGGAAAATGGCAACACGTTTGGATGATAGCTACGGAGCAGGACCGGTGGACTCGGCTTAGGACTTGCAATGTTTTAGAAAATCCTTTTAAGATTTGCAAGGGTTTAGAAAATCATATTAGAATTTGCAAAGAAGTAATTTTAGGATTCACAAGGCTTTCCACCAAAACGCGCTCAATGGGGGGTCCCACAATGCCTATTAGACACGAATGTGTACGTAAATGTGACCTCGTCGGGCAGCTTATGTGAGAGACGTCGGTCTGAAAAGCAACACGGGAGATACGGAAACAAATATATGTATATATACGGGCAAAGCTTATGTTGGTAAGTAGGTTCGCATAAGCATCACATTGACCCCCTCAGTACAAACCTTTGAGCATATTGAAGAAAGGGCACAGAACTTTAAAGGCCGCAGATGCTTACACTCAAGATAGCGCTAGCCTCTTTCGATATGTAAATCGCGCTCGTTGGTTCATACGACATTCCATATTTAACGGCACGTGAGCGAAACTACGTATCTACCGGTAGTAGTTTATCACGTAAAATTCGCTTTTCTGACACATATACTAGGCTCACAAACTTTCGCATATAATTATTTTTTTTATTCTTAAGCCAATCACCAGCTAGCCCCCTATTTGTAGAACGGACTAGAAAGCAGTTCGCAATTTCGGAGACCCCGGTGTATCTCCAGATCATTGAATAGTATAAGGAGACAATGGTTGAGATTGACGCAGAGTTTTACAACGCAAGCGCAATGCTACCCTCAGAATGGAAGTGGATAGGCAGGACATCTATTGGTGCATTTCACAGTCCATAGATTTCAACTCTGTCGGACTGAAGGCACTTGCGCGACCCAACCGACAAATACTTAGAGAGAGAGGGAGAAATATATTTAAATTAAAAACGGCTAGAAGAACTTTATAACTACGTAGCTAGATTGCTAAAAAATAATGATGCAGCTGATACTGTCAAATTTAGGTTAGGTAATTAAGAAAACAAATTCGCAAGGTGGTCAAGATTGACGCAAAGTTTCTAAAAAAAAAGCCCACCATTACGGATATAATATTTTATTGATTCATTCTTATTTTCCATTGCTAGACATCAAAAGTGTATTTTTAACTTACGCGATAAAGTGTGATTGACAAATGTGTCTATTCTGCAAACTGAACCTTATTTTATTGCAAAGTGAGCACCTTTTACAGTGAGTTACCTTCTGAGAGACGATACATTGAATGGGCGCGGCCCTTTAGTACAATACCACGCAACCGTTTGAGCAGTAAGACGCAAATTGCCCCTGACGATTCTACCTATTATATATAATCAATAAAAACGTTTAATCGAGTGAAAGACACTCCCCAGAGCTCTCCGACTTCGTAGATATCTACTAATGTTTGCAAAACTAAATGCAATTACCTAAATTTGTTTTATTCGCACAGTATTTTTGTACTGTATTGCGATCCATATGTTTTAATTTGTGCAGTATGATTCGTATGTTTTAATTTGTACAGTGTGATCCATACGTTTTAATTTGTACAGCGTGTAATAATAGGTTGGACCAATAAATTACCCGTCTGAAATGATGAATAGTAGCGAATCAAACCCGCCGTAAGGTTGGGTCCGCCAATTAAAGGTACGCATAATGAGATCTGAGATTAATGTTTGTGCTGTAGCAGTCAGCTTTCCGGTAGCAACCTTCGTATGAGAAATCTCAAGGCAACCGAGCAGAGTGTTGCCTCAAACCTGTTGAATGGGAGCATCGTTAGAAAAAAAACATTGCCCGTAGTTCAAACGTGCAACTAGTGCAACTACCGTGCAAAGAGCTCTGGGAGTTCGTAGCGGAAGGAGCGTAGGCATCCATATTATGCGTCCAATTGTTTCAGTCCAAATATGGGTTGTTGAAGATTAGCTACACTGCGTAGCATGATAAACATCCAAACATCTGAGCAAGTACGCTAAATCATGTGGTCAATTTTGTGAGATTCAAATATGTTTGTATGCCAATCTTAAGTAAATATATATATATATATATATATACCGAGCAAGGTGGCTTAGTGGCAAAGCCTTTGCCTTGCACTCGGGAGGACTGGGTTCGAACCCCAGACCGGCCACTCTTAAATTGGTTTGCATGGTTTCCAATTTAAACAAGGTAAATGCCGGAGTGGAGTAAACTTAGCCATGACATGAAACATCCGTACACGGGCAATTGCCTTACGGGAAATCTAAAAAAAAAAATATATATATATATATATATATATATATATATATATATATATATATATCGCATGCGGAAAGAAATAAGTGTCGGAAGTATGCACATATTGGAGACTCTGTGGACTTTTGACCTTTTGCCTTTGAGACCTTACTGGGCCCAGGTAAAATTACTGAGGGAGTTATTACTAAGATATGCAAGTGTCTCAGATTGGCTACGGGGGACCCACGCGCTGATGATTTTTTTCGGCAAAGGCTATCATTGGATATACAACGTGGAAACGCCATGGCGGTGCTTGGCACCTTGTCCAGGTGGTCTACACCAGGCCTGGACCTAGGGCTGATGTAGTTTGTCGTCAAGTTCGCTAGGGGACAATTGTTAACCCCGTTACGAGTTAAATAAAATTATGATAACACAAAAAAAAATATATATATATATATAAAGAAAGAGAGAGCGATAGAAAGAGAGAAAGGGAGAAAACCATTAGGTTTACTACTTTAGGAACTCTGCGTGCGACGGAGGATCTTGAAGCGTTTCCTAAATGAACTATATATATATATATATATATAAACATGTCCGGACACCTGCGAAAAAAATCGACAGGATTTTCACGGCAGGCTCGTCGTCGCGGCAGAGTGAGGTTAGTTCAGCGGCGCTAGCTGATTAGTTCGGACCAGACCGCCAAATAGATATGAAAACGGTTTGGCGGTGAGTTGTCCATGGGACAGCTGTTACAAATGGATATCCAAATAAACTCAGCCACTGCGCGCTGTTTGCCGGGTCGACGCGTAACAGCGATTCCTTCCGGCTCCTCGACGCGCTCAAAGCCTGCCGTCTCACGGTCCCTTGTGGATCGGACGCAGCGGACGTATCGGACGAGGAAGCAAAGGAATCGGACGCAGCAGATCGGACGAAGCAAAGGGATGATGGCCCGGGACGGAGGAGGTGGAGTTTGCACTTAGAATTTGTTGGTCGCTGCCGCGTCAACGTTGCCCGTATATATTCCCCCCTGGCCCCTTCTCTCTTTCTTGGTCTCTATCCGTGTCCATCTTTTGCGACTCTCTCTTTTCTTACCGGCCCTAGGAGCGGCGTCGTCGTCGTCGTTCGATTCTAATGCATCCACAGACGCATCGAGCTCTATAGTATACACAGACGGGCCCATACACACAGAGAGACAGCCGGGAACACCCGCACACTCCAGTGGCCTAACCGTTCGGAGAAGTGACTGGCTGCGGCGACGGCGGCAGCAGAACCAACCGGTCTATCGGGAATTCATGAATGAACAATCCACCGACTACCTACTATTCGAGCACGGCCGCTGCCGCCGTCAACAACCAAGCGGCCGTAAAAAGAGGTATTGGTTCGCGTCTCGAACGATTTCAACGTGCTGCCGCCGCTGCTGCTGCTGTTTCTATTACTGCCATCAGCACCACTTACCAGACAACGTTGTATCTTCATTCGGCAACTGCCTGGTTATTGCTGTTGCTTCTGCTACTTTTGCGGGTACCACCGTTGGTACCGCTACGATCCACTGATATTAATTGTAAACGGCCCGGCGTGGACGCAAAGAGCCACCAAGTCGCCGCCCAGTCCCAATCCCGGGCTTCGGATGAGGAGATGGGAAGGGCTACTTAACTCCTTGCTGTGTAGCGGCTCTCCGACGCTCATAGCTGCAGCAGCAGCAGCAGCAAGCAAAGCCTAATGCTAGTTGTTAACGTCGGTCTATCGCTGCTGCTGGCTATCGACTGGAAAAGGATTACGTTTCCGGCAAAAATCTTTCAGCGTGCGCATACGGAAGGGTGGCAACGATTCCAATCAGCAACCAAACAATGCGTGTCGTAAGAGATAAATATGTATATATATATATATATATATATATATATATATGTTTTTTTTTGTATAGTGCATTATGTTTGTGGGGCACATATTTAAAAAAAATTAGCTAAGCCAATGTGCCTAGCTATATATATATATATATATATATATATATAAAGGGACAGAAAGAGATCTGCCCAGTCGGCGTACGTATCATTGTTGTCAGCGGCCTTTCATCAGTTGTATAGTATACTGTGCTGCTGATTTAATCTCATGATGTCACAACACGAATCACGACGAACATAACGTCGTTTTCATATGAAAAACTTGCTTATCACACGACTTTGCAGCGACCACTGTACAGTATTACAACTTGCATATACACTTTTGGAATGGAAAAGCGGCTAAAATTTCGACTTGGAAAAAAAAGGTGAGTACTTTGTTCTGTTGACAAAGGCGGTATGTAAGAGTGGAGTTAAGGCCTTAACTTGTTCCACCATGTCCAGTATATGCTTCCTATTAACGGCAGTGGATTCAACGTTCAGAATGTTAGTACGACGGGGCAACGCGATCTCAGTTTTGGGATCGCTTGCCGAATGGTGCACACCAGGGCTGTTATAGGCTAAAAGTTAACACGTTCACTTACACAGGATTGTAATATAAATTGAATAATAAACGTTGGTACATATAGTCGTTTTTATATAAACATTTTAAATTTTATTAAGTTCACCTTATGTTCACGTTAGAAAGTACAGACTGTATCTAGTACAATACTGATTTAACAGAACATAACCATTATTTACATGTTTTAAATGTGCGACACGTGCGCAAGGTCGCTAAACAATGCAGAAAGAGTTACTTCTAGATTTTTGCGTTCCTTGCTACTTTAAAAAGCTACAGTCTAGCATTGTGGTTAAAGTACATACATCTGAGGAACTGCGTCATGTTTTCTACATGTTTTTCGTTGCGGCAATTTGCTTGTCTATAATTAGGTATTTATTTATAAAATGTAGCCATTGGTTGTTTTACGTTGGACAAGTAAATTCGGCTCTCCACTAGAAAAATGCACATGATGCATTTTAAGATGCTTGATCCTGTTTTCTCTTTAAGTTACAAAAATAATTTGTTTATAAAGCTATCCATAAAGTTTAGTCCAGCGTTTTATGGTACTTTTGAGTCGTTTTTCGAGATTATAAGGGGTTAGTAAAGTGGCGTGCGTTATATTTGTTTGGAACGCAGTCACCAATATTAATAGGCCTTGCAAGGAATTTAAGTGCAGTGAGGATATATAAGTATATATTGAAATTTGAAAAATCGCCTGCTTTAAAACTTCTTACTCGCTTTAAACTGCCAAAAAATAAAACACCGCTGGACTAAGTGTGCAGAGCTTCAAGGAAATTTCGTAGTACTGTTTTACTGTATTACCTTTCACATTATTTAGCAAAACTCTTACACGTATCCCTTGACCATAAACACACTCTTTGCTAGAAACATCTGTTTTTACGACTAATATTGTTCGCATTAATAAGTACGCATTTCAGTGGTAGAAACAATGTAATCGATAATTCAAAGATCGGATAGAATCGATAAATATGTCTAGGTGTGCACAGTTACGATTTGTCCCATCTATTCGTATGCAATGCACGCGATATGCGACCAGAGAATCAAATGCTACAAGTGTTAGAGAAGTAGTAGCCTTAATTCAAATACTAAAGGTCAATTGTCAAAGTGTTTAAATGCCGTTTCGGAAAACGAACTAGCTAAACATTCTCATTTTAAATCAACGTTTAAAGTTCCCTGCACCGTTCATGTGTCAGCAGTTGCCTGGCTTGACGATTTGACGTAGTGTGTACAGCCATAAAGCTAAACATGCTCTTGCAAAGCCAGAACCGGTTATATGGTCATGTACATGTGGCTTTAAACTCTAACAAATTTCAAGATATTGTCACGCAATGACACTGAAAACCACTGTCAGTTAGAAATGAGTTTTGAGGTTCAGAAATGAAGCGCGTCTAGCTCACTTGATTAGAATTAACTTAGACCGCAAACCTTACTTTTTATAACTGCTGTTTGAGTGAGAAGCTGGCAAATTGTGGGTGTTTGAGAGTATTTAGTACAAACGTACAGACTCGGTATGGGGCTGCGTTTTGTGTTGGTTCTTGTTTGCTATCGACGTATGAGAGGTTCGTTTGGGTCACGCCGTTCGTGCTATCTGACCGTAGGGTTCTTGTCTGCTTTAGCAAATATGCTTCACATAGCCACCTCTTCTTTTACTGTGGTTGCCCGAGGATCTCAGCGTTGTCTCTTCTTCTTCAATGCAGCAACGTACGTTCCACTCTTCTTTCTTTGCTTACTTTGTTGTGATCCACTTCTGTAACTGCGTTTGCCTACTTTTACCACATTTTTTTACCACATTTTACACATTTGGAAGCTTCCGTGATAAATGAGTATCAAGACATTCGTAAGTCCTCGTTGCATTCCGTTAATGTCATTCTTACTAAATTTGTAGTCAAGACACCTGATAACCATTTGTGTGCTGCTCCTTGCAACTTCTGCGTGCAGAGTTTTTCGTCGACTCTTTTTGTTGCAATTAGTATCTACTCCTTTTGCTCGCATGCAGAGCCTCAGGGAACTAAGCCGTCCTACTGGTATGCAGACAATTTCGATAAAAGTCTACTGCAGTATCTCAAGAACCTCAAGAAAGGCTTTTTCAACGCTAGTTTTAGACAGGGACGGCATGACATATAAGAAAGATCTCAGATAACGTTTTTAGGTTTCTTACAAAAAATACGATTTACAACATTTCCTTCGTCGCTGCTATTGACGATCTTCTGTACACGAGAACCGACTTATAGGCCAGCCGTGACTATTGCTGCCTACTTTGTTATTTGCTCTAACATTACAAGCACAAGGTGACACGGTCTCAGTACATAGTCCAAAGTTGCTCTTCCCAGCTATTCATGCTCAGCTAGTACTAGAGCTATCGTGAGCTGGTATTCTGTAATAAAACTGTCGCTACATTTAAGGAGGACATTTGCGATTGTTCCCGAATAGACGCCGTATCGGGTGCAAGTGTGGTTTTATTCTCCAGCCTGCAGACATTTCTGCGGCATTTGGTCCCTTCGGCATTCGGGCTCGCCGCGCAACGCGCAGGGTCAAACCAGGACTACTGTTGTATAGCTATTATGTGTATTATGTGCTATTATGTATAGCCCTATAGCTCTTATGATTACTGCGGCTACTTCTAGCATTCATGAAAATGATCCAGCCCTAAGTCGACGTTACGGAGCCCACGGACAAGATGGTCGCCAACTCTGACAGTGGGAGTGGTGGGTTTGATCCCGATCCAACGCATATCCTTTCAAAGCGATGTTTTCTGGTATTTGCAAAAAAAAGTTAAGTAATGAAGAAAGGAAATCTAGTGAGTTACAAGTATAGTGTCTACACACTAATTTTCTTGCCCTTGTCGTCTAAATATATGCATGCGATTTCGCTAATAAAGTGTTTCTTCGCAAGCTTAAGCGTGGTGGCATAACGTTTTTTGCTTCAAGCCGTCGTAATTCTAAAACTGGAGAGCCACCAGACACAAAAAATATTTTATATTCCTAAGTTTTTTACTTTAAATTCGAGCTGTGTACCTCTATGTCACTGAGTGCACCAACGAATTTTCAAATGGTTAGGAAGAATTCCTAACCCTTTGAAAATTTTCTTTTGAGGACGACCAGTGCTGTCGGGTGAATTTGTGTTTACACTGAGTGCTATCTGCCAAATGACTCTAGTTTCTGGGTGTACGTAAACCCTTAGTATGCATATTGTCATCTTCTAGGGCTACGGAATTAATTATCGACACATGACTAGCTGAGACGGCCAGACCAAGATTTTTATCACGTTTTTAACTTGTTTGCTGCCCACCGCATTGCTTATACCAATATCTCTGCTGCTGCTGCAATGTAGAATACGGACGGCGGCGGCATTTTTCTTTCTGCCTACTCATAGCCTGCGGGAACCGCTTTGCGTTATTAGGAGGATACCGTGCTTTCAGACAGATACCACCAAAGTTGGGTGATGCTTCACTTATCAATGTGATGGAGACCGCGTGCCATTACGTTTCGTCCCGCTAGTGCCGAAGCGGCCCGAAGTGTGGCGACATTCTGTTGTGATGAGAGCATGCTTGAAGCGTCAACTTCACAACTGCAGAACAGTATAGTTGGGGAGATGGGGGCAACGTATGGGGAAAAAGCTCGAGCGAGAGAACTAAGAGAGCGCAGGTGAGACAGCAAGAGACACAGCGAGAGAGAGATAGAGAGTTACAAATGGAGGAGCAGCTATATGCTGCGTTGAGCACGTAAGCCCGACTCCAAACGGCTGGCTGGTTTTCATTAATCCAAGGGGGCTGCCAACGCCTGGGGCTGGGGGTTAAAGGAGTTGCGGCAAACTTGAACGATGCATGCAACTCTAACCATGCAAGCTGTTTGAGCTCTATCTAGCTAGCTGGCTAAAGCTCTTCTTCCCCCCGCTTAGTGCTAATGATTTGCAATACGGTATTTGCCAACACCGCCGCTGTGGCAGCTCTTCGTCGTCCGTCATCAAGTCTCTCTCATCCATCGTTCCATTGTCAGCGTCGGTCGCATTCATACGGCAACGGCAGTTAAACGTTGAGGGGAGGAATAGGGCGACGAGTGTATGTCGTGCGTTCGCGATAGAGAGAACAGAGAGAACAATGTAGAGGAGGGAAAATACAGCACACAGGTGCGACAAAACCAGTAAATGGAGGAAGGGAGACTGAGGCATCGATGTAGAGCGTAGAGGTTGCACTTCAACGAGGAACATACACGTTCCCGTGCCAGGCGTTTGTCCCCGGGTTCGCCAGTGGTTATTACCGCTCAACGTTTGAAACGCGTGCAACTTGCACTCGGTTCATACTGCTGCTGCTCCGACGACGACACGCAGAGGCGTATACACGCGCAGACACGTACACGCTCTCAGAGAGCATAAAGCCGCGCTGAGCCGCGCTCGGATTGTTCCTTAGTGGATAGAATGATTCTCTACTTCTCACTAATGGCTGCCTGCCGCGCCCCCCCTCCCCCTTCCATACAATCGTCACCCTGGCTTAGGTTGGCTTCCATTGCTTGCCGATTTGGCCTGTGTATTCCATTTCATCTCTCATGGTCCCCATGTCATTTCTGCTGCCCCAACTTCCCCCCTCTCTCACTCTCTCTCTTTCTCTCTCTCGCTCTTAGTCTCTACGCAAACTAACTTCTAATCCTGCTAGTCGATATGGAGGAACAAGTCGATGCGGTCGACTGGATGTTGGCGTTCAATGTTGGTGATGATGGAAACTGCCAGCCTATTTGCCGTCGTTGTCTTCGTCGTCGTCGTCATCGCCGCTGGGATGACGCTGGGTTACGAGTGCCGTCAACGACGCATCTCAACAAACTCTACGACGAAGATTGAAATGGCTATGGATGAGTGTACGAGTTCGTGCCACGAGACTCATCGAACGCGGCCCGTAAAGGCGACGTGTTTGTCATCAAGGACGTTCTTCCGATTGGAGGACACTGACAACGACGTAGGATCATCATCCGCATCCACCTCATAATCATTATCATGATCGCCATCATCGTTATCATCATCAAAGTAATCGCACCTCTTCTCTCGTCGCGGAACACCCAACCCTTTACCGCAATCTACTTTCGCGGGCCTCAGCGCCTCCAGCAGTCGGATTGGTTCAAGCGTCGCCACGTCACCTTCTACGTAATTTTAGATCGTCGAAAGATTGCTTAGGAGTCAAAAAGTCACAAAACACTTAAGTTTTATAGCAAATCAACTATTCTACACAAGTAAATAGTATGACAAACAAAGCAATATCCTGCTTTGCACGTAAAGCGGCTTCGCAAATACTCGCAAGAAGGCAATTAACAACGACGCCTTAATTATCATTTACGCAAGAGAAAAGAAAACTCAAGAAATACGTCGGCTATAAATAACGGATACTTATAGATAGCTACTCCCGCTTAAGGTTAGCTACTACACGTGCTTTTTTGTCGTTAATTTCGCAAAGCCGTATGCACGCCTCTTTGTTTCACAGTCGTCCACGTGGCGTTATAGTTATTGGTTGTTGGAAGCAAGTGAATTGAGCCGAGCAGCACGAGCTAATGTACAAAAAGCAAACATTACCAAGCGGCAGCGCCAAGTTTCCGTAAAGCTAGTCGGACGTAACGCCGTCCACACGTGCTGCATAAAGAGAGACGAATGGGTAGCGGGGTGCAACGCGCAATAGGAAAACCGAAAAAAAACAGAAACGAGTCTCGAGAATCCAACGGCCACCCAAAAAGCGTCCTTCCTCTCTCAGAGGTTGCCTCATCTGGTCGGCTGCAGTTGTGGACCAAGTTTTTACGAGATCGACTAGACTGCAGGTGGTGTCGCTGGTGTTGTCGTTGCTAATGTTGTTGTTGCTGCTGCTGCTGCTGCTGCTGTTGTTGTTGTTGTTGCTGCAGCTGCAGTTGTTGTTGTTGATGATGCTACAGCTCTTGCGGCTACTTGCCTGCTGGTGAGCCAGTCACGCCGATAGGTTTGTTTATGTGACGTGTTGTGCAGCAGTATGCGAGTGACTGCGAGTGAGACGCATGGCTCTCATGAGTAAGGACATTTGTCAACTCTTACCCGACGACTCTTTTTACATTTCACGCCCTTGTTTTCGCCCATCCCCCCCCGCCTGCTCCGCCTCGATACGCCTCTGTCGTACGCTGCTGTGGGGTCACCGCCCACAGCCCACACTGACAGGTGGGCACGGACAACATAGGGTAGCCGACGTTGGTAGCCGCACGCTAGAGCTGTAGCAGGGCTAAGAGGAACGGTGAAACTAGCTGTGCAGTATAAGGCTTAGTAACCCTAGTAGGAGCAGCAAAATCAGCAGCAGCAGTAGTATTAGTAGTAGGAGAAGAAGCAGCATTAATTGCAGCAGCAGCCTTTGAGTAATAAGCAAGGCACCGTCGGCGGCCAGTGACACTTAAGCAAGAGTGACCCGAAGGTGGTGGCCGAAGGCGTCGCTGCGCAGGCGGGAATATGTCACGCATATGGCGAATGAACAAACGACCCGGTCCGGATAACTTATTGCTTCAAACAGAACCGCCAGCGGACGGAAAGACGAGGTGTTGAGTTGTGTGCTTGCTACCTTTGCGTCTTTGCTGCTGCTGCTGCTGCTGTTGCTCTTCTGCTCGCGAACGCGCTCTCCGCTCCCGCCTCCCACCCTCACGGCATTTTTCCACGGCATGTATCCATATCTTTCCTTTAGCTTGCAAGCACCAACTTGCTAGCGCGCTTGCTTGGGGCTTGCATGGAATCCAGCTCGCAGCTGTGGCAGCAACCGACGCCAGTGGGCGGTGGCGTCAGTTCGAAACCATGAAAGAAACTAACGAGGAGCGCGCGAACAACGATAGGGGAAAGGAGAGGGGATAATACAACCTATTTGTATAGTGCGGGGCCACGATACCGTGCAAAGGTGGCGAGGAAAAGCCGGCGAAGGCGCAGAACCATGTCGGCCTCTACCGGAACCTTCTACGAACGAACGTTGATGACAACGACGGCGAGAAACGAGCGCTCTACAAGGCCAGAGTCGGATCTGTTTATCTACGGAACGAACTATAGCCAGTGCCAGCGCTAAACCACGAGCACGACTTCACGATTGTCACTACCACCAACACCACCACTAAGGTCCAATTTTCCAGCGGAAATCTCAATTTTCCGCAGATGGGAGGTTATGATGCAGAGGAAGCGCTTGGAAGGATTATAAAGTGAGCATGACTACATTGCATTAGATAACACTATATATATATATATATATATATATATATATATATATATATATATATATATATATATATATGTGAACACTTATATATACTAGGAAAGGGTCCGTAAGGTGCTGATTGCCATTCAAGCTATGCGATTAAACTTATTTGGGAACATCTCAGAGCTTCAAGTTTTGACGAATTCGATCGCCTGAAGGCAACGTATATTAAACGGGTTATGGGCGTTCACCGAAGCAGCCGCAACCGATTGGTGTATCTAGCTGCGGGTACCCCACTTTTCACAGAAGACCTTCAGCGCCGCTTTAATCTGTGATTAACTCACGAGTGTCAAGAGCACTTACTAAAGTGAGAAGCTTAAATGTGTCAAGTGGACATGGATTTCTATCGGACGCAAGCTATGATGAACAACTTGTGGAAGAATGCCCAATACGAAACTTGCCGCCTTATTATGCGTCATGCAAGGCACGATTTCCATCATGCAGTGTGCACGAAAGTGGGTTTCCATGAGGCAGACGAGCAGTGCACCTGTCGGCACTGTGGAACAACTTGCTCAACCTATTATCTATTTATTGCCGGAATCCACCAATCCTCCAGGAAATTAATATATAACATACACTGAACTTGAGTAATAAATGATTGTTTTGTTTTTATATATATGCGTATATATATACATACATATATTTATATATACATACAGGGTATTTCTGGAATATTTTTAAAGCGATACATTAATTGTAGAGCTCGTTAAAACAAATGTTTTTTTCTAATGGAACTATTGGTCTCTAAGCAGTTGTTTCGAAATGAAAATTAAATTACTCCAGTTTGTGACACTGGTGTTTTTGCCCGACATGGGAGCATAAAATGTGCTGTTGCGAGACAACCAGTCCTCCTATACAGACACTAAGAGCATCGCCGTGTGCTTCTGCTTCCGAACACGTAGGGCCGGCCAGAAGATGCGGCATGGTCACTTAGAAGAGAATTCGCCAAAAATGAAGTTTTTATTAGCTTTCACGCCAAATACCTCAAAATAATTATTCTACGACCACTCACGACGCTCAAAACTAGCACAGTAACATTTGGGCAGACGCCCGTTCGTGGTCAGCATTTTGGTACCAAATCTATGTCAATGTGAGCTGTGGTTGCGAAGTAATTACGATTTTTCGGCGGGATGTCCAGAGTAAGTGCATGTAAAATGACTGTCTGGCTGTCGCACTGCATGTCGGCGGTAGTAAACGTATATATATATATATATATATATATATATATATATATATATATATATATATATATATATATATATATATATATATAATTTATTAGACTACGGAATCCAGACTTACTTTTACTGTGTTCGAGTCACCAACCGCTGCCACCGCCGTGAGCAGCCTATATAAATTAGTCTATGTGGTAAGGTAAGTGAAAGGTCGCATCGGTGGCCGCACATAGAGCGCTACAGTACTATATACGATTAATTAAAAGGGTTATCGGAATAGTACTTGAACGATAGCTAAGCAGATTGCGTTTTGCAGGTATGCGTACGACGAGAGCATACGACAGCTCTTTTATGTAAGATTTGACGTGTGTAAAATACGGCAATTATCGATCATGTTTGTGTTTGATTAGACCTATTTCTCAAAGTTTGATCCAATAGTTCACTTCAATCCCAGAACGCGCGCCTCTTTTTCAAACCATAAAGTTTCTGCATTGATCATTTAAACGTTTGCTAAGCAAGGCCTTTTTGGGTAAAGCAGTAATTGCGGTCGGTCTAATTAAGAGACTAAACATGACTATGATTGTTATTACTTTCTTTCAGCGGGGTCGTCCCTGCGTGAGCCACTGAGCCCACATCATTAGGTATCTCCTTCTGCTCCAATATTTTGTCATGGCAGGCACCACAGAGTAGACTTAGTGAAATCCCGGCAATGAATCTTAGGCGCCCTCAGAATGATCCTATGTAGAGGAGAGTTTTATTGAGATCACAGAAAATGGTTATTGCAAGGCGGCCTTTAGACGGCATAGATAACGGGTTGCATATGGTTGAGCTAACGTCCTAATTTATATATATATATATATATATATATATATATATATATATAAGACGATTATTCTCAGACAATAGCAAATTTAATGTTCAACATTTTTGTGATGGTGTTGTGTTACGTAGTGACTAAGCTTTTTTAATAGCCATATAAAAAGTGGAGGCATGCATGCTTGCTACCATTTTAATACCTCTACTATTTCAGCAAATAAACAGAGTGTATCAGAACGTTATATACATATTTTGAGGTTTAGTGAAAATCAGCAACAACATATTTTGCCCTAATAAAAGGAGGGAGCGAAAACATCTTGGCAATTTCTTACGGTTTTGCACGTGAAAGCTTCAACGTAAAACATAACAACATATAGACTGTTTATGACTTTCCTTAATCCGGCTATTCGTTTTTTGCTAGATTGCGTTGGGTGTCGTTTAGGCTATGCGGACGGTTCCTTCATGCGTTTACTGGTTCTCCCGTACGTAGATTATGCACAACTATGTAAAACAAAATAAACAGAATAGCTGCTTTCATAGACCATCCTCACGCCTAAACACAACGTTTGCGCCCTCTTTTTATATAGAGAAAAATAATTTGCTGAGTTTTAGGAAACCTTAAATTAAGCATATACTGTTATAAAATGCCCCGTATATGTATGTATGTATATATATATATATATATATATATATATATATATATATATATATATATATGTGTTAGCGTATTTTACGGACTTTCCGGCTTTTGCCTATTTATTGTATTCGATCTATGGCGCTGTAACGTTGAGACTAGTCCGGATCCGAAGCATCCATTTCAGCCAGGATTTTGCATAACATTGGCAAATATCTCCACTGCACATCCACCGTACCGCCTAAGAGCATAAATGCTTTTTATCGACATTTTTCTCATTTTGGCCGAGAGAGGAAGCGTCAGAGAACTGTCGCTCTTCTTTCCCCGCCTACAAAAAGGTATTTCCCTTCTCTAAATGCGTTATTGTAGCAGACCTTTCCGTTCTCTTCTTCGGCTGTGCGGCGGAGACAGCGACGGCCCTTCTCTCCCTCGATCGGCAATCCCTCCATTTTATTATTGCATGGTCTGCTTACATAGCCAGGCTAAAGAAGCTCACCTCATTGAGTAGGCGTTAGTGTCGAGTACTCTTAGTTCGATCCGGTGCCGGGAGCTAGCTGGTCCACTGGTGATATCCTTGGGCTTAAGACATCCGATAGCCACTGTCCATACGCAGCCACCTATTCCAACAACCACCACTACTACTACTACTACTACTGCTAACAGTATAACTAGACGCTCGGCCAAATAGTACATTACTATGTCCAGAGCATTACCACGACGAGGACGTTTAGACAGGCTTATATGAATGCGGGATTACACTACCCTGTCACAGCGTATCTTGGCAACTGCCTTCACTTAAATACCACGGTGTGGCCGATTGGCTCTAGCTTCTTTCTCCTCTCTGGCTTTGCAGAGACCTACAAGGGTTAGCGTACACCTAACCGCAGCAGTACTAACATATATATATATATATATATATATATATATATATATATATATATATATATATATATTAGGACTTTATTGGACCTGATTATCAGTCACTTAGCATGTTCGCCTCTGCATTCGCTTATATTACAAGTGCCCTATACTTTTCCTTTAAATAAATGTCAGTTCTTTTTTATTATTACATATATATGTGTGTGAGCGTCGTCATGATGCATCTACATTCATCAGCTGGGGAAAAATAAACAATTCGTTATACACGTGAGTCTGATCAAAGGTAAGATCATATAGTAGCATATAGTAATATCTCATCAATCAAGAAACTACAAACAGGTGGGTTCAATTGTGACTTAATTAAACCCCTATTTTAAGTTGGTGACCGTAGGAAAAATGCAGCTAAGGCATGCATATAAGAAACATTTGTTGCCAGGGTTGAATCCTAGATCTAATATATTGCACTACGTGTTTAAACAAAATTGCGTCGATGAGCCCTTCCTTGATAAAATGTGTCCTACTAAACTTTCAGAAAATGACCTCAAACATGCTTAGAAAGTGTTATAAGTCAATTGGAAGATTGAAGATGGTGAAGGTTTTATTTTACTAAACATTGCAGCTTTAGTTAAATTCTTCATTCACCGTACAAGCTTCCGTTCTGTGTCATTTAGTTCATTGTGATCTTTGGAGTCGTTTCTTTGACTTTTATTTACGTAAGCATAGACTAGAAAACGCCTTTATTTGCACAAAGAAGTTTTTTTTTGTACATAAAGTGGTAGATGAAGCGAGTCAATTAAACAATGCGATAGCAACATATAACGCGCTCTCTGTGCAAGAACGAAAAAAAAAACATTTATCAATTTTGGAGCTCTTTGGCTTCATACAGCAGTGGTGCATGTTCGCATCACCGTTTCCATGCAGTGCCTTGTCTCAGCAGAGATCTCGATTTCTCTAATTTCCTCACTGCTGCACTATTGCCTCACTTTCCTTGCAGTGCTTGCAGGCGTATCTCAATGGCTTCAATTCGGTTCTCGTACGCTACCTGGTGGCGCTGCGAGCATACTAAACAATAGGTTGGTGGTTCAAATATTGGTGGACTGATTCCGGCCCTCGTCTCCCCTCGCGTCTAAACGCCGAGCGAAACGAGGCCGTCTTCTCTTCTGTTTTCACTACGAGTAACAACTATCACTCCCTTGTATTTTTGTCCTCGACTGGCACTTTGATGTCCCTATTTTTTAAAGTACTGCACCCATTCAAAATCGTTGATTGATGGGCCTAACCGAACTGGCCTCTTGTGGACCATCAACAGTAAGAGCTTTCGTACGTTTTTCCTCGATGAACGTCAGGCATCGACGTTTCTTTTCCAGGCTCAGCTTTTTCGCTCGTAATTGTTTTAAACCCTCGCCTCATTTAGGCAAAGTGGAAGTTTAATCTGAGTCGGTCAATGCATCTGACTTTGTTTCTGACAATTTTGCCATGTTCTGCTGTCTGCGTGCCGTTTTTCGATATATGTCGTCGTCGTATTATTAATTGCCGATTTGTGTCGTCTGGTTGGCGTGTCAGTGAAGTTTCGTTGCTATCCGCTGCTGTCACGTGGTGAGAATGGTGAAGTGAGAGTATTCCGGCCAGAAAGTTATTGCGTCTTCTCTTTTTGCTGCTGTTCACTATTTGCAGACGCATTGTTGACTGTCGCGATGGTTATCTGGTCCCAGCGCTGAGTTGTTGCTGTTTAGAATCTTCATACTTGACATTTCACTGCAGATCTTGGTAGTAGTAGTGAAACATATTTGTCGTGACTTCTTTCCAGACGCATGCTTTTTAGTAGGCGCCGTCGTGTGTATTGTGTGTAAGTGTAAGTGTCGCGTATAGATTTGCTGCAAACTTCACATATGTATTGTGCGTGTTTGACGTACAGCTTGAATTGGGTCTCCGCAAGGTGTGCTGGGGGAACAGACTGCACTTCAGCGTCTCCTAACCTAAGAGTTGCACTACGGCTTGTGAAGGTGTTCTAGACACTTCAATCAATCAATCAAGCTTTTATTTCTAGACACTTCAAAGACCGGCGTCCCGACGTGAGCACATCGACGGACCTATTTTGTTTCAAAGGTTCTTGCTAGGCGTGCCCAGGTCGTCGTCACTGGTGATAGTTCATGATGTTCGAAAGAGCGGCTGCATCCGTTTTCTTGTCTACACTCTCTATTTGTGGCCCAGCGTTGAGTCGTACAGCTGCATATGGGGAGAAGCACACAACACGTGTCGAATATCCCACCGACAACGGTGGATAACTGCATGAAACGGCATTTGAAAGAATTGCAATTCTTTGCAGGTTGCAATTTATTTCAGGATTCGAATTGGCAACCCGCAGTATAACAGCAATAGCGT
Source organism: Dermanyssus gallinae (assembly GCA_003439945.1). Classification (NCBI taxonomy): domain Eukaryota; kingdom Metazoa; phylum Arthropoda; class Arachnida; order Mesostigmata; family Dermanyssidae; genus Dermanyssus; species Dermanyssus gallinae. The sequence continues at coordinate 362,411 of QVRM01000574.1, read as the reverse complement.
ATGACTGTCCTTAGCTTCAAATCGCCGTAATCCGTTTAGTATTGTTGACTACCTCGCTTCTCATACCTCGCTGTACCTCGGCATGTCAAATCGAGGGCATGACGTGACAGCAGAACAACGTGTCCTCTCTCCGGTCTAATTCAAACGATTAGACCGTGCTAACTGCAACCAATGGTTAACACTGTCTATCTCCCCACTTTGTCTCTCTCCTTCCATGTATTTTTCTTTCTTTCTTTATCTATCTATTTATTTATCTATCTCTCTCTGTCTCTCTTTTTTTATCTCTCGCGTACGTTTCCCCAAATACGGCGCATATAGAAATATCCCTCGGAATAGACCTCCCAGCATGTCGTACAGCCGACGCACTTGACTGGTGTCTTCTTCGTGTCTCTACGTCATACTGTTTATCCATATAGCAGCTGCAGCTCCGCTAGCTCGTATCTGTCAGCCCATTTAAGCGCAGCCTCTCGTTTCGCATTCATTTGGTTCTCGTCAAATAGAGAGACGCAGCAGGAGAGAGAGAGAGACAGTGATGGGGAGGGAGAGCTTGAGCGAGTGAGCTACAAGGAGGTTTTCTGCAGGTTTGGGGTCTGTTTCTCGTATGTCGTACCCTACTCGGTCCTATTGGTTTAGCTACGGTGACAGCCCTGCCAACCCTCAAGACGTAGATGGGGGAACAAATGAACTCACTGAAAGTGACTGCTCTCGTTGAGTCGGCCTTTGCCGCCGGCTCTCCGGCTTTCATTCAAGAAACGACTTCTTTGCAAGCTCACAGAACTCCTTACCCGCCCTCCCGACGAAGGTTGTCGTCGAAAGCAGAGCATGCCTTCAGAGTGGTGTCGACACATCAAAATGAATATGAAAGAAGCTCCATCTTTGCATCAGGTTCACTCATTGTCTGTGCCACGGACACTAGCTATATGAGTAGCACTTTGTATGCATTTTAACATGTAAATATAAACAAATATATGTACAGGCGCATAGACGGATTTAGCGTAACTTTTTCGCTCTGACACATGCAAATTCAAACTCTGCTTAAACGGCGCCTAATCGCATACGGAAGCACAAAAGTGTATATAAGTATTTTGATGACCCAAGAGTAGCACAAGTCCCCAATTGAACTCATGCATATCACAGTTTTGCCATTTCTTAAACGCAATATCGCTACCGATTCGCTTTAATGCTAGCCAATGATCGTATAACCTTATGGCATTACAGTGAGCGCTACCAGTTTTTTGTCGGAAAACAGGAAGAAAACCTTCACGCTGGTTTTTGTTCGGCTGTACGCCTCAGCCGCACTGGCTTATTGTTACTGGCAGATATACACTTTTACGAAAAATCGTCAAATGGTTCCTCATAGAAAGTTCTAGTCGATGTACCATCGGACGAATTTATTTCGAACCTTTTGTGCGTCCGAATAGCTTGCGTTGCGGGTGGCAATCCGAACGTCTCCACGTGCGACAGTCCAAACGGCGCTACGTCAAATTCCCCCACGAGCAGCAACTCAGCGTCGCCACGCGCAAACATTCGACCTTTTCGGAAACGCTTTCTAAGCGGCAGAACAGCAAGTGCGTGTTGTACTTGCACATAAACTAGCCAGGGATGAGACTATTTGAGCGCGGACTCGGATCGAGCCTTGCGCTCGATAGGTCGATAGAAGCTGCCACCCTGCACGGCCAGCACGAGATGCTATGTATCTTGCGCATAACAGTGTGACCCGTACATACAGCATACAGCATGCGTATGCTGTATGCTGGTTACGGGTCACAAATCTTCGCGACAACCGCAAGAAAATAACCAGAAGCACTTAGATACTACAAATAAACTTCCGCAGATCTCTTAGAATATGAGATAGGCGCAGATCTCTTAGATTATGAGAGAAGGCTGACAATAACATAAAGGCCTTGCTAATCTCTAAAACACTCCCCTACATCAAAGCTTTCTCAACCTGAGACACACGCTAGCAACAACAACAACTTTTCGTCGATCAAGGTACTTCTTACAGGATCTCCCATCTCGGTCAGGCGAGGCACACATCTCTTCTTCATTACCGCTTCTGACCTTGCAATTTATTCAGCGTACTTTTCTCCGAACTGCACTTTCTGGGAATTTCTTCGAAGAACTAGACTACAGCATGAGTACTCGCTGTCACCGAAGGGCAATTGTGGGAAGGGACTTCAATGCGGCCCGCAGTATTTCGGCAAGCAGCTCCTCATCAAGGAATTGAGAGATCTTGGAATAGGTGACCAGAACAGATCTATAGCTCATAAACACTCTTCGGTTCACCTTTTATAACGGCAGACACGGCCCAAACTTTATTAACTTGCTCCCAGGCCTTTCTCTTCACATAACGGCAACGTTTTTTGAGATTAAATTATACCCGCCTACAGAAAGCTTTCAGAAGAAATGTACTTTGTGTTTGGAAATGCTCGCAACCTAAGGTAGCCAGGCGCCTGTTGCGCTACTGATGAGTTAGATTGCCGAAATGCGCAGGACCTGCCTAAGAACCCTCGGATTAAAAATATATATATAATATATAATGATCAATTTATTAGCACCCAAACTGGCTAAATGTGTTTATGTAACATCAAATGTTTCGAGACACCAACCAACTAGCGCTTTGCTAGTTCTGCTATAGACCTAACCGCCGGGCATACCGCGGCGTGGTATCGATCACATCTGCTCCAGCATTGTTTGCATTGACATTCATCCTGTGGTTCATGAAAACCCTCCACGTTGCACAGAAAGTGATGAAATCCGTGAGCTGCAAAGGCCGTCGTAGTTAGATGTCGATCTTTTACCCCGCCATTTAGTGCCCGTCATTGCTGCTGTTCCATAAATGCCTATGTCCATCTCACTAATTTTAGCTTCCCAGTTCCGCATATATGTAAACTTCAAAGGCGCACGTTTTCTTCAAATTACATAGTTTTTGTAAATCTTCCGTCAGCAGCGGGCCACCCTCCAAGACGTGAACAATTCTATTCCTGCATGCATTCAAAAGCGCAAAAACCCTCTTTAAAAAAGAAAAACCTTACCCCATCAATTAAACGCAACTCGCCTACTCCCAACTTATCCCACATTAGTGGAATGCCGTATGTGGCTATGGGTGCTATCTGTATCCCGAAAAGGGCAAATGCTATATATATATATATATATATGCATATATATATATATATATATATATATATATATATATATATATATATATATATATATATATATATATATATATACATATGCATATATCTATCTTCATATACTAGTACAAATTGTCCAGATGTAATGCGTTCGTTAGAACAAATGTTTCATGGCAGAACGCGCGTTCGCTGTCACCGCTTCTCCGCCATAGCGTAAAACCGTATGCAGCAGCCGTAAGTTGTTAATCTCGAACAGGCTGAGTGTAAACGCATCCCCCCCCCGCCTCCCGAGGCATGACTCTGGACAGTGATGCGGCACAGATTTGAGGATACAACGGATATGATAGTAGTGAAAATGGCGAGCATTTCGACGAGCACAATTTCGGGCAGCCTTGTCAGCCTCTCGCGTCTCACGGTCGAGAGATTAAGTCTGAGACTTCGTTCCTCTTGCAGCGTGTGTTTATATATATATATATATATATATATATATATATATATATATTTATTGAACATGTCCAAGCGTCACTACTATGCCTATGTAGATTACTGGCACTACACCACTGCAGCACGCCGCCGACGATTACGGCCGCAATTATTACTCCAACTGGCAATGCTTCAAACACCCCCTACTGCTACCACCACAAGTTCGACTACAACAATTTACCCCTCTCCCCCCCCTCCCCTTCCTACAAGTATAATAACTACAGCCTATGCCGGATATACGGATGTCAACGACGACGTCCAATGCCCCCGAACGACGGATAGCTACCGCCAGCCGACCGACCGCACTGGCCAGTGCAGCCTTTTTAGGCTCGTAGGCTCGTAGCGGGGCAAGCTGTGAGAGAGAGATCAGGAAATCTCAGCATCGGGGGCAATAGGAGACCACATGGGGGCACATGGGGGGGGCACGGGGGTGGATGGTGAGAAGAGGCGAGAAGAGAGATCAGGAAATCTCAGCATCGTGGGCAATAGGAGACTACAAGGTGTGCACATGGGGGAGGGAGCACGGGGGTGCGTGGTGAGAAGAGGCGAGACGAGGGGAGGCGACTACTCGAATGTCGCACAAGTGTCGCACGATGATGTATTGTGTGGCTGGCGACGCGAAGCCGCCAGAACCACCGAGAGACCAACGACACATAGGGACGACCGCGGGACACGCAAACTCGAAGAGGAAATTCATCGCCGTCGCTCTGTTGGAATGCTGCTTATAAATGGGCCAGCCGGCCCGTTAGCTTGCTTGCTCTCGTCGCGCCCAGCCTAGCCCTGCTGCAGCTGCTGGTGCCACTGCAGCCTGCCTAGAGTCAGCGAAGCCTCAGAGAGGTGCGAAGAGTCGACGCGGCGCGGCGATCTCGCCGGTCGAGGCAAACAACAGACAGCGTCCTTCGTGAGTGCTCTTTCAGTGGCAGTCAAGATTCAGAAGGCACGCTTCCGTCGTCGTCGTTGTTGTTGTTGTTGTTGTTGTTGTTGTTGTTGCTGTTGTTGTTTTGTTGTTGTTGTTGTTGTTTCTGTTGTTGTTGTTGAGCTGTCGTCGGTGTTGTTGTCACCGAATGTCGGCCCCGCTCTCTTCCTCTTGAAGTCGTGGCTACGGCTGCTTCTGCTGCGAGCGCGAGACGCCGGCGTTCCGGCCGACGCTTCGCTGACTCGAGATGACAAATTTCTGTTCGTATGCGATTGCGACGTATGTATACGCGCCAAAAGTCTGGATTGTTATTGTTGTTGCAGCCAGGGTTGTTGTTCTTGTTGTTGCTGCTGTTTTTGTGGTTTTTGTTTTTGTTGCTGTGGTTGTTGTTGTCATCGCTGTTGTCGGTCTCGTAGGCCGCATAGCCATGCATAAATAGGCCTTATAAGTTGCCAAACTTCGAATAGATGAACACACACACACACATCTGGCCGTTGTCCGCTATATTTTGGGCAGTCGTCGTGTGCGTCTGACTACCAGAACAAGGCAAGCCATAGTTGATGACAAGCATTGTAGCTATGCTGACTCGTTACGTACGTAATGTTAATCGATGATGCCATTTTAGCGTTTCGTTTATGTTACTTTGGCTCGAGTTCTAGAAAAAGGCTCTAACATGTTCAGGAAGCATGCTGTGGTCTAGAGGCGAAGTGATATGGTATGGTGGTATTTAACCAGTCAGCAACAAGGAAAGTTGGATTCGATTTTTTCACTCTAACGAATCTGGAAGTAATGGCCAAGCTGCTTTCTGAGGGAAATTGCATTGGCATTAAGGCTGAGTGGTTTCAGGCGTGTATATGGAAAGTCGTTGCCGCATACCGGCCGTTGTTGGCTTGTCTCAGTTGTCTACTCGCCTATCATAAATCGCGAAGTAGCGTAAACAGAGATCTTTTTGTGGGCAAAACTGTTTAACAATATCTTCTTCAGTTAAAAGTACATGCAGTGTATACTGGTATGTGCATTTGTTTACTGGACGTCTTGAAAATTTGATTTAACAAACGCTGCGAAATTGATTAGAAATCACCTGCATTTATAGAATTCGTAGAAATTCGGATTGATTGATACAATCCTCTCTGTAGCCTACCTGCCGATGCAGAACAAAAACGCCAGTAGAATATTAATTCTTATTCATCATAGCATCAACTAGAGATACAAATACTAACAGCAGTGTAATAAGAATGTCAATTATTACGACAAAAAGCTTTTCACTGAGTATGAAAATCGGTAGCCGTCTAAAGAACCGTCCGTTAACGAATAATTCGACAAAAATCACTCATTTGTTTCTCAGTATTTATACAAAAACATTACAAACAAATACTGCCAAGACCAAGCTAAACCTCATTCTAGCCATGGCACCAATTTACCTTTACTCGTTCACGATTTAAATATACCCACAAGTCGGAAGCTATAATGCCTTAAGGACTACCAGCGTACCAGATATTATACCCACGGCAATAGTAGTGACTATAATTGGAGTATGATCATGTTCCAGTTGATCCACTCCTATCAGTGTCGGACTTACAGTCGTTACGAAATCGAATGACAAATAGAGTACGAAAGACATTTATTCGCCTTTCATACTCTATTTGTATAATTTTCCTATATAATTTTCAGGCAATAGAATATTAATCGTGGGTTAATTAGATTGAGTTGAATCGTTATATCTCAAGCAACTACTGGGCCTCAAAGTATAGCCTGAAATGCTGTAAGCCGCTTTCCCCCGCCCTTCAAATGTCGAACTCCCATGTCGGGTCCCGTGTTAACAGTAATCGTGTTTGTCTCCCACGTGTTCTGTATCCGCAGTCTTGTGTCAAATCCTTAGCGTGTATCAAAGAACAGCCCACGTAGTACTTCAGCACCACAGACAATGACTTGAGTCTCACATTCCGATTTCACCGACAGCGACGGAAAGGCTTACTATTGTTGAATGAGTCCACATTTGACTGCCAGCTGTAGATAGCGGACTTGTACGAGTCGTATCAAATCGACGCTGTAGTTATTGTCGCAGTCGTGTCGGCAATATCCTAATGAGTAGCCAGCGATCCTGACAAGTTTCACTTTTTCGTCCTGATATAACTGCAACGCAAATACTAACGATGTGGGGCTGTGGGGCGCGAACGCGTTGCTGTTGACGCTGACGAAAGGGACAGATAGAGGACAAACGGACATACAGACAGACATAGACGTAATGAGAGACTACGAAAGCCACCCCCCTCCCCGATTGGCTGCTTTGGGGTAAGAAGATACCAGGCCAGCAATGATGAAACAGCAGCAGCTCGAAGCGTAACGACAACGGGTGCAATTTCAGCGGGCCGCACGAGTTGAATTTGATGGCTGGCGGGCTGGCTGGCTTTCCTTTGGCGGCAAGATTCCACCATGCCACCAGGCCACCTCTCACCTTATCTTTTCCTGTCGTGTTCGAACCCTTTTGCACTCTCTTTCCTTTCCGCCCTCTGTCCTTCCCTTTTTTTTTGTTCGCTGTCGAGTGCTTTCGATTTGTCGCCTCGTCCGGTGGTTCGCCCCCTGGTTGTTCAAAATGCCCCCCACCCCCCTTTTCATCAGTGATTACTCGGAAGTCACTGATGTCACTGACGACTCACTTACGTCGCGCTAGTCAAGAGTTGTCTGTCCCGTGAAGTCCGCGGCAGCCGCCACCACGGGCGCTCGTGGGTCGTGGCCAGAAGAGGAGCGATCATTATCGCTGCTACTCCTGGTGAAGCAGAATGGTAGAAGGGGTGGCGGCATCATCAGCCGTAGCAGCCGCAGCAGCAGCAGCTGGTTAGAACTGCCGAATCACGTCGGTGGGTTGCGCCGGTTGTGGCTGTCATAGCCATCTACGCTGCTGTTGCTGCTGCTGCTGTTTCTGCTGATACTTCTGCCGCTGCCGCCACGGTTATATGGCATGGCTCCGTTTCACTTCGTTCTGACCTGACAATACGTACAAGTTTGGCGCCCGCTCCGCTTCCCCACTCTGCCCTAGCTTACCTCTTTTCTCCCATACCCCCACCGCCCGCCCGCCCGCCCGGGGGTTAGCTGAATTGCGTTCGTTTGTCGAAGTCGAAGAAGATGGGCGTGACTACTCTCCAACGCTTCGTAGAGATCTCGTCCTCATCGTCATTGCCCTCACCGCGGCAGACAGAGTAGGGCGAGTATCTTAGTACTCGGTGGTGGAATTGTTGTCGCTGTTGTCGTCGTCGTCGTCGTTTGAACCACCGTTGTACAACCATTGTAGTTGTTATAGTTTCCAGTCGTTGTTATCATCATTGTTGCCGCGCTGTTATCGTGGCCGGCCGCCTGCACTCAGCAACTCCTCGCGACACAGATACGGGCCACATACAGTGGCGGCGTGTCGACAATAGAACCACCGAGCGCGGAACTTGAACTAGACAGGGAGCCGAGGAGAATGGGCATGGGTATGTGTGCGTGCGAGTGAGTGAGTGCACGTAGGCGCCAACGTGTATGTTGTAGAGATTTGTATGAGCGGATGTAAAAGAGACCGAGCCCCGAGAACGACGGTCAAAGAGAATGACGGCAAGGACGAGCTGAAAGGACGAACCTAGAGTTTGGAGTGCGGTGGGTGGAGAGACAACAGAGGGGAATAAGGAGACATGTGTAAAATGAGTGGTGCCGAAGCGCAAACGCGGGACAAGTCAACGCTGCTATTAGGCGTTATCCGAACTCACGTCCGCCATACAGTTGTGGCCTATCGTCTGTTGGTGGTTTTCGCGAAGTCGATCTGCACTCGGTGTTCTACCGCTGCTGCTGCTGCTGCTGACACTGTGACGACTGCCGACTGTTTCTACTAAGACTACGAACAGAGCTTTGTCAGTTTCTCGGCTTTCCGGGTATTGTTACATTTGCCGCAGCTGCTTCAATATATATATATATATATATATATATATATATATAGTAGTTCGATAGTTCATAATAGTTCGCGATGAAAAGATAGCCCATTCAAAGTCACTAAGCCAACTGGCAGCGCAGAGCTGAGCATGGGGAGCAAGGCGTACTGTGTGAAGCACATCTGGCCTGTGGTGAAGCACACCCTTCGAAGGCGCTACGTCGAGAACAAGATTGGCGGAAGGTTCAAATTGCATGGAATGTGGACGGATACCAACGAGCCACAATGAAGAATAATCCACGGTGAGCGATGGCCGCCGCATCGCTGCGGCTAATTAAACAGCTGACAGATCGTGCGCAAGGGAGATGAATGACTTGGCATAAATCACCGTCATCATCGAGATGGGTCTGTCATGCTGAAGACATCAACACAGCATGCACGCACACACACCACAAACCCGTATTCGTGAATGCATAAGTGCGTACATGCATGTATGCTTATAAGCAACAAACCCAGGTTTATCGATAGAATTATTATCATTATTTATCTAGGAGTGTGTAACCGAATCTCACTAATAGTTATCGACCTCATTTACAAGGCCAGTACAAGCAGTTTAAATTAACGCAAGTCGTCTAACCCCAGTGGCCACTGCTCAGTCAAAATATAGAATGTTGAGCGGCTAGAAACTAAACATATGTTTGCTTCGGCAGTCTCTGTATGGGATCGTTTGTCTTCATAAATCAGAAATGCTAACAGCCTTACTGAGTTCAAGAGGTATCTGTGGTGTGATTGAGTCACCATTAGGTCGGGAAAGTGTCACAAATGGTTCACCTTGAGTAACCCAATAATAACGCAAGTAAGAACGTTAAAAAAAATAATAACCAAGTACCTTGAAGACATCATTATTGACACCAACGATCGCATGAAAAGACGATAACGGTGTTTGAATCGCTCTGTTATCTCTTCTTTGCAAGGTGGAAGTGCTTCAGCATTTAGCGCATTCTTAGTTGTTAACGTAGAATTACAGTAACGCTATAGATAGGCTAGGGGTGTGGTCATAAAGGACCATATCAATTCGAAAGGCATTGATCATATTTTAAATAGAGCAGTTTTAGTTGATTTTAGGTTTGACTACTTGACCAAACTGGCCTATTCTCAGAGATCTCAATGAAGCTGCTAAGGTCGTGAGGCCAGCGTCCTCAAAACTCTTAGTAGTACAGGATTTCTATTGGGGAGTGAAGGAAAGTGCACGAGCAGAGAGCCCTTGATTCTTAATGCTCCTCCTTGAAAGCCAATCAGTTGCTCGATATGTATACAGATAACATGTCGTTCTTGTGTGCTTTGCGTATGGGTTGAGTATGCCCTTCTGACATGTGGTGTGATATTTTAATATCTAATTTAATGAGACAGTTTTTTTTCATTTATCGTAACTTTTGTTGTAACGCGATTTCTTGGACGAAGTGTATACGGGCGAGAGAGTCATACGTATGCTAGCTATTGATTGCAGTAAGCATCATCTTACTTAGATGGTGACGAGGGCCTATTTCAACTAAAAGAGAACAGCTATAGTGTGAATCAATAAGTTCAACTATAGTCCTAGTGACGCAACGACGTTACCTTACGCTACCACACTTTCGAACTTGTCAACCTAGTATCTGCTTAGCGTGTACCATGCGCTACATACTCCGTTGGGGTACCAAAATCAACAAAAAGTCTATAAAATTTAAACTTGAGAGCGAGCGAACAGACGGTCGATACAATTCTATGAAGTGCGCCATAGCAAAATGTTTGGAACTGATTTGCAGATGTCTCAATTGACGATAGGTACAGTAGGGTGGTCACATGGAAGAAGTTAACAAATGTAGAATCAGTTGACGACAGAGCGTGCTAAGACTGAAATCTCTAATAATAATGAATGGATAAAACGACTGCACCTCACAGAACCCCTGTTGCTGCAGTATATCGCTGAAATCTTTGTCGTTTGCTCTGTACATGGAACACTCTAATCGAACGCAATAAATCGGGGCGACTCTACAGTACCCCTATATAACGACAGCTATGTCCAATGTTCCAATTAGTACCTAGATCTACCGCAAGCTATTAAGATGAAGCAATACCTAGCGGCCGCCTCCACCTCCGATAAGGGTCTATCACATTCAAGGCAGCAGCGGCTTAGGTAATCTGAGGAAGAATACCTTGAAATCTCAAGCATCAGCGTGGTCGAACTGAACGGCAGAACTAATACAAGTCATCAAGTAGAGGTAATTAATCACTAATGGCATGTTTCGCCCAAGTCCCACATTTTATTTTTGAGCTTAGGCTAGTCCATATTCCACTCCTGATATTGCCTCGGTTTGCGCAGATGAACTGCGTGGATTGGGTTGGACACAACCTCTAGATAGGGCACGAACTAGACGATTTACTAATGGACAGGCACGTAGCTCCTTTTCCAGGAGCGTAGAAGAAATCGTTGCTAGATGCCCATAAAAGTTCGGCAAACTGCTGCACGTGGCTAAAATGATCAACATCAATCACAGCCCGTCGTGATTATATTGGCCGCGTTCGACCGAAGTTGACGCGCGCCCCAACTGCGGCGCGTTACTTCCTGTCATACTCATAAAGAGCTATTGCGCAAAAAATCTTATCAGGCTTCGTACGTACGCATTTCTACGGCCCATGTGGCCACGTGGCCATCTAACCATCGATTGCCTAATCTCAATTAATTCAACGCATCAAATTGAAAAATGTCTAAGGTGTCTTTGAACGAAAGCTCTTACTAGTAATTTCGCGCCTGAGTGAGGTCCAGTCAGAGCCTGTTTACCGGGCTTTAACGTGTTGCTCGTAGTTATATAAACATCTACTTTCAGAAAATATGGCAATACTTTTTTGCCATATCCAAGATTCTTGCCATTACAAAACCAGACAAGAGGATTTGTCAGAAGATGGACCATCAGGCCGAATGCAGATGGACACCTTGGCATGCTATACGAAAGTAAGTTAGCAACCCTGTTTGTTTACAGTTACTATAATTAATATAATGAGTATTATTACAGACATGAATATTGTTGCATAAGGTTTATTTATTATTTAGCTTTAACCTATTTAGTATACTTTGAAAACGGCTATGCATAGTATCAGACAAGAACGTGACAGCCTCAGCTGAGCAGCAGCGTCAAGCCTCGAGCGTATAAACCGAACGGTTACAATTGACGTACGAAGACGATAAACTAAGGCAGGACACACTCATATCTGTATATGTCACGCAACACAGTGACGCATATGAGTCCGCCTACGAGGATAACGAAAACAAGCACTTCGCTGTAGGAACGGTTAACCTTTGACGAATTGAGACTTCAAAGTCGTTCCATGCCGAGCGACCTGTTCACTCTCTTGACGGCGGTTAGCGAGCGAGTCAGCCGCAGCCGACCACTGAAGCGGCCAACTACCGTAGCAACAACAGCAACAGTGACAACAACAGTGGCAACAAGAACAACAACAAAAACAACAACAGCAGCAGCAGCAGCAGTGCAGCGACCACAACAACAGCAACAACATCCAACAACAACAACACAACCGCTACCAAAGACAAGAACAACGATGACGATGACAGGAACAACGACAGAGAGTGCAGCAATTTTTTTCCAATTAGTTCTCGATAGGCGTCGTTGTCGTCGTCGTCATTTGGCTCAAACGGGCAGCCAGAGAAATTAGAGAAATAATGACGAACGGCGTAAGCAAGCGGGGCACATATCAAGATAACCCCACCCGCATATACTGGACGGGGGGGTGGGGGTGGTTCGGGGCACGTTTGAACGCCTCGAAGACACGTTACGAAGAACGAGCACAAATGCAGTGTTGCTGCACTATTAGTAGTAGTAGTAGTAGTAGTAATAGTTAGTAATCGTAGTAGTAGTAACACTAGACGCAATAGCAGCAACAGGAGCAACTTGTAGAAGGTTTGATTAAAATTTAGATTGAAACCATCGCTCATCTTCAAAAGTCGATTCGGCGGTTTGTGCTTCGCCTGTTCCTTGTGGCGGCCTCCCAGCGAGACAGACAGACTGAGAGAAAGAGAGGGAGGGGGAAGGACGGTACAGAGTAACATAAGTTGGCGCGGAAGTGAACAGGGCTATGGACGGATGGCTATGTAAGTCAGCAGGAAACATCGAAGAGGCTTAGAAAACGAAGAAACTTTAGAATTAGGCAACGAAGGAGAGGTAGAAATAAACAAGACGCTGGTAGGGAAGCTGCCCGTACGCTAAGATGCGCGTTGCAACAACAACAACGACGCACGCCGCCTTGCCGCGCTTGTTGTTGCGTTTTGTTGTTGTTGTTGTTATTGTTATGTGCGTATATGTGATGCTTGACCATTTAATCGCCTTTCTATCGAAATGTTTCGTAGTCACCGGAAGCAACTATAGTCGTGAAAAAAGTACACTAATGATGTGTTATCTAGACATGGAGAGAATCGAGGAAAATGTCATTTGTGAAGATCTTTTGTTGTATCGCACAGCTATGTCAGTCATGCAAACCAAATGTTTGCGTCCAAAATGGAGTCGCTCGTCATTATATATATATAAATATATATATATTCATAAAGTAACCGGAACTTCTACTAGACGATACCATACTTTACTCGCCTCTTTGGCGATTAATTACGCTCTCCTTGCAGGAGTACGCATACTGGAAACAATATATATACTTTTCCGTAATAAATTGTAGCACACATCCCTTAAATCCCGTACACATCCCGTAATGATAAAAGTGATTTTGTGTTATGTTATAATGATCTTTATAGTATATGGCTCCAGAGAAGAAATTTGTCCGATGAATAAGCTATCGCTGCTATGAATGCGTTTTTTTAAGACCCGGTCACTTCTTATTTTAGCGAGATGATAAATCATTTGGAACACCGCTGGAAGTGTGCTGCGATGTATATATAAATATATACATCCGCCTTGTACATGTATATACATATGTACATGTATTACCCAATAATCGCACAGGTGTATATAGACAAAGTGTTCCTAAATTAAGCACATCCACTTTAAGAGATCGCAGAATATGTTCAGGCTGCTAGAGACGTTATACGTTGCGGCGGCTAAGCCTTAAGAGTCGTCAACTTTTTCCAGTATCTGGGGCTTCGACTCCAATATACTGGAACATCCTTCATTATCGAAACCGTGCGCACAGCCCTAGTCTCTCCTTACGGAGAGGTCGGCGACGTCCGGCGACTGCCCGTCCCAACGGCATTAGCACTCTCCCACCTTAAGATGGTTCCAGTGCTGATGTATAATTCTGTGAAGAAGTGTGAGGGCACATCACTCGGGCAAACTTGGCTTGCTTAAAAGGTTTTTCACAATGTACATGAAGCGAATACTTTGCCTGTCAATGCGAGTAAAAAGCCGTTTGGTGTGCCTAAGCTCAGGCTGTGCACCGGTTGCTCAGACAACAGTAGGCTCCGCGACTTTACCCACTCTCTGCAAGTACTTTTGGAAGCATCCATGCCCCGTTAGCACCTGCGTCAGATAATAGATGACGTGGCCATGTTTTCTCTTAAACCATTTAATGCGGTCGGGGATAACCTGGCGGGTCGAGGCATCTGGGGTCTCCGTTGGCAGTTGGCTCCATTCCCGTTGCCAGTTCTCGAGCGTTTGCTGTCGAGCTACTGCTTTCCTCTGGCGTTCTCGTCGTCGCCGCACTCGCTCCTCGATTAGCCTAGGCCACGGAATGAGCCTGGCGATCGCGATCACCGCTGTTGTTTCGGCCGGGCGATACGCTTTAGCGACTCTTATCGCGAGCTTGCGCTGCGTCTTCAGAAGCTTGTTTCTATTCCTCTTTAGCTTCATCGCGCTGGGACCCCACGTAGGTGCGGCGTAAAGCACGGTGGACTCTGCCACAGAGGCAAGAAGTCGTCTCCTGCCCTCAGTCGCGCCACGTGTGCTTGGCAGAATTTTAGCCAGGCTGTTGACGATCTTGCGAAAAGATCACTGCACTGCCTCTCTCTAATAACATGCCGAAAGCATCTAACATCTGTATTAGAGTCAACGTTATATGCATACTCAATATGAATGAAATACATTTGATGATAAGAAGAACGTGTCCAATAAACAATTTTTCCAATGGAATGGGGGGAGGGTGGAAATGTTTTGCTTAGGAATAAGAGTGAAATTGCTAACATTGATTGAACTGACGCGGATGGTCGGATCTCATTTAACGAAAAGTGTCATTGCAGGTGAACGAGTTGCACGGTGGAGAAACCAGACATACTTCCGTGTGGCGAAATTTTGCTTCGTCTGAAAAATATTAATGGCTGGCTACAAGAAAGCAAGTAGTCACATTGAGAACAGTTCGCAAACATTTGCGTTCCGGGATATCTACACACGTTTCTAATCTCCACCATAGTAGTAAGGTCAAACATCTATAGAGCAACCATTCGTAATAAAAGACGTTTGTTCTCCCCCCTTCACTCTCGAGGTAATAACTATCTCTCTGAGTATATCGCTAGGTGGCGCTGTTTGACTGTCATCGTCGGCCGGCCAACAGAGCGCATCATGTCAGGTACGCACTTAATAAGGTAACTTGGGGAACATTCGTAACAACAGCAAGAGACCGCCGTGTAGAAGCAAAAAGCATAGTAAGGCGAAGACAGTAGGCACGGCAGCATTCCAACATGAACTGGCAAAACGGACGAGAGAAGAAGCCACGGGAGTGCAACGACATGGCGAATATTTGAGACAACCGTCGCTTGCAGAGCAGAGTGCAGAGAGAACGCTGCTTCCATTGGCGGCTTCATGAGTCAATACAGGCCCGATGCATGGAATCGTCCGAGAAATGCCTAATGAAACACAATTTGCTTAAATACTTGTCCATTACGAACTGAATGAATGCTCATACCAGCGGTACGTATTGTTTTATTTGGAGTAGGGTTGTCTTACAGCAAGTGTAGTATAGGCATATTGAAAACCTGGAGAGCATATTGAAAACAAAAGTAAACAAAGTAGTTTGACAAATTGTATGATGAAAGCTGAACAAGGTTGACCTAAAGTTGATTGGGGTGTTGGACACGTCTGCTGCAATGGAAGTACCTGCTGAATCCGGTCTTTTGTGGGTTGCTTCTTCTTCCTATTCTTACAGAATAAGGCAGAAGAAGCTACTAATCAGCATGCATGCCACAGAACATTCTCAATAGACCTTATAGGATCGATTATCATCACTTAGCGTTTTCGTCCTATGTTCACGTAGATTACAAGTTTCCTATAATTCCCCCCAAATAATTGCCAGTCTCGAGTTGACGCGTAAACCAACCTACTATCAGTAACTATCGGTACTACTAAACCAAGACTATTATTACGTAAATAGAGGTGAACGTATATATATATATATATATATATATATATATATATATATATATATATATATATATATATATATATATATATATATATATATATATATAATGTATTGTAGTCTCCCTTTATGTGGCGTTTGCACTCAAAAGAGCTTTCAGTCCTTTTGAGCCTTTGAGAATTTCATTGGGAGTTGTGTTTTTGAACTTCACTGCATGTTAGGTGTTCATCGCAGCAGAGCAAACCTTCCGACCAGCTATGCTCATGACATATAATGCCCGCTCATCTATCTATTTGCCCGGAAATTCACAAAACCAATGTGACCGTTCTACTGACCTGTTTATTTTGGCTTGCAAGCCAGAATTGGCCGGTAGGTCAGACTGGCAAAGCGCACGTTTTTCGTCGCGGAGCGCATTAATGCCGGCTGGACGTGTATTGCTGTGGAGCGTCGATTAGCACTCGACAAAATGGATAATGCGGCTGGAAGTCGCTGCGCTCTGCTCGCTGGCGCGATAGAGGTTGCCAGTTCATCGTGGCCCAGTTATTGCGCCTGACGCCAAGCACGCAGACAGCAAAGTCAATTGTTTAGGTTACGAGAGGGTAGTTTACTTTATTGCCGAATGAACCATATATATATGCACTCGTAGGTATGTGTACTACATAAACGTTAACTTTTCTGGCGCTTGCCGGTGCGGAAAGCGAGCATTAAGGACTGGTAGTTGTCGTTATCTGCAGCGAGTGGGCAGGATCGTCGCATTTTCCAAAAGTGCCCCCCCCCCCCCCGTCTGCGAAGATGCTCCATTGCGTCGGCTACTTCTACTCGGGTCCTAGGTTATCATTATTCCAAGTCGACGGAGGGCAGAAACATGGACGACGTTTGACTTCCAGGTAGTCGTTGCAGGTAGGCGGGCAGTGAAGCGAAAGCACGCAACAGCAGCTCACTAGTCTAGTTAAGGTTGCGTACGTAGCAGGTCTCCATTTTTGCCAGGTCCTACCATCTAGAGCCTTTTTTGTCCTGCTTCTTTTCGCTAACCCAGTTTCCTCAATCTTATTTGTTCGGTTTACACTCGGACCTATCTGAGAACAAACTACTGTGTGCTACTGTTGGTACAGTACGCCGTTTATGAGGGGCAACGTAAGCACTGTTTTCCGTAAGAACGTTTTACGTCAAGAAAGTTGCGTAGAGCGAATACGACTAGCCTTATGTACAACGGTACGTCGTCAATCTACCAGTGCGCATCACTCATTCCATATATATATATATATATATATATATATATAGCAAATTGTAAATGTTTTCAGGCAGTAGAACATGAGGTGCGCAAGATTAGCCGTTTTCTTGTGCCGGCGTCACTGGCCTTGCGATGTCACCATGATCGCCATAGAATATGACCATCTGTATTGTGCAAAAATGTTCATCCGGGCTGCGCAGATTATTGTGCTGTAAGCTTTCTTCTTTCAAACGTACTTCATTATAGTTCGCTGTCTAAAACATGCGACATTACTGAAACACCTGACGTAATTTTAAACCCCATCTGTCTGTATCTCTGCCGGCTTTCTATACTACTTCTTAAAACTTCTTGTTGGTCATTGTGCTGAAGTTAGAATTCGTTAGTTTGTTCTGACAGTACAGTTACTATTTCACTTCAGAGGCAAGCACTAGGGAGCCAGGGTTTTCGCCCACCGTTTCAAGAGTTTCTTGGTCCAGGTGAAGTGTCTCACCGCCAGGGCAAATTTCCAGCAACCAGCATCGCCGCGGTTGTGAAGACCAGACAATGGCGTTCACCAAAGTTTTCCCTTTCTTTAGCGGGATAATGAGCAAACGCAAGAGCCGGCGCATTGACTCTCTCAACCAGCAGAAATGTTGCCCGTCAACAGATCGCATATTTCATTACCTCGTCTGGATGCGCCAATACCAATAAGGAGTTTCCTTACTAATCGCTGGCCAAATGAGTGCAACCCTCTACTTGTTGACTGCATATAGCATAGCAAGCTCGATTGGGTCTCGGTGATGCGAGAAACCTCAAAACGCCAGTCATTGATTGAGAATGAATGTACACCGTGTGCAGTTGCCTAATTAGCGCTAACACAGTGTACGTGTGTTACGCTAGTTAACGGATCACTGCGTTTGCTATATATATATATATATATATATATATATGTATATATAACCAAAAAACGCGCTGCTTTCGAAAAGAAGAGCTTCGAACGTCCGTAAAGTATGCAGCCCTTACCCTTACGAGTGTGTAATGAATAGTACGAACACTTTAGAATTTGATGTTTTAATCTGTGGGAGGAATCCCGAGGAAAAAAAATATCACCACGAAGAGTTCACCAAAGAGTTTTTAGGCTGCTGGTTCGTCCACCCACCGGCCTAGAGGGCTCAAACCAACAGAGACTTTTATCGCCGCACCGGGACTTAAGGTGGTGGAGCTCAGCTTATTCACCTGACTTATCTAACAACGTGAACGACATCGAAAGGGAGACGACTCGATCCTCGCGAGTCGACGGTTAGAGCCACCGAGGTGAAGTTTAAAAAATCTCAAAACGCGATTTGGAGGTGTGTCTCGATGCACGGATTCAGATAAATATATATATAAATTGGCGAAAATTGCGTCATCGTTGTGTCTGTACCCTGTCATACCAAGCAGGCCCCATTCACTCTAAAAACAGAACACGAGTCCAAACTTGGTGTTTCGCACAGCACACCCTTCTATTGCTTAACGACCATGAGAGAAACAGCCATGTTCAGTAACCACCGCGATAATGAGAAAAATAGTATGAGCACTAATAATGGCTATGGAGATGCTGCAAATGGTTGTTAATGCTCTGGTACGTCTAGTTAACGTTTCTAACAACCGCTTCGCAACCCATATTTTCTACCCTGCCCGTTCGGCCGACGCATGCTGCCGCATCGAGGCACACACACAAAAAAAGACTAAGCAGAGCACAGGAGCGAACGCACAAAGTTACGTCTAACTATCATCATCATCGCGGATGCCACTCGAGCATTTGCTTTTCGCCTATCGCCCCGCCGCTATCTACATTGACAGAGAACAACGGAGCCGCGAGATGAAGCTGAATGAACGGTTTCGCTGGGTTGAAGCATGCCTGGTGGTCGGTGTAGTGTTTCTTATCTCTCCACACTCGACCATATATATATATATATAAAGTTAGATGATGGACGCAGTCGAAAGTAGTTTGTGCTTGCTCCCATAGCGCAAACAACCATCTGCGGGTGGGTGTCGTATTCGCCGTCGAGAACTGTTGTTGGTCATGGCCATGGACTAGCAGCGAGTGGGCCAATGAAAAAGTTACACTTTTTGTGATGCTTGATGCTTCGGACCATGTCGGCGTGACGCTAACACTACGACGCCGACACTCGTCTGTGTCGGCACCTGTAACGTGGGTTGCTGCCGGTGTCGACGCGTGTTGTCTTTACGTAGTGCTACCTACGAAACTCTCGTCTCGCCCTCTCCTATGATCTGTGTCGTCGTTCACATACGTAAACATTTATATTCTCTCTATATCTCTATCTCTTTCTCTCCCTCTCCTTCTCCTCACTTTCTTTTGAGTATTCGTGGCCGCCTGCACCATGCGTGCCACCAGCATGGTGGCGCACAGGGGTAGGGTGCGGGCGCAGACTCATTCCCTTCTCCTCCTAGTCTTCGAGACTGAGGGTACATGTGGAAAAGTTCGCTCCACCTCGATCCCCCCGGTTCTGCTGCTCAACCGTCTTCACTCACGTACACTTCACCTGAAGCGCTTAGTTCTATCCGTAACGTTGCTGTCGTTGTATTAATGATAACAGTAGAAGGCGCCGCAACAATAGCAGCAGCAAGCAGTCGGACAAACCCCTAGTAGCGATTGTAGTGGTGGGTATGATAGCTTGTGGCGGGACTTTGATAGAAGCGGCAGTGGCATTTGTAGAAATATCGGAAACGCGGCAGTAACGGTGGACATTGTAAGGGGTATAATAGAGAAGCGGCTCGAAGTAGTTGTAGAAAGCAGCAAAATAGTGACGAGATTAATATATATATATATATATATATATATATATATATATATATAAAAAAGAAGAAGAAAAAAAGAAGAATAAAAGAATAAAAAAAAAATATATATATATATATAAAAGGCCACCGCCACTTCATGTGTGTCATTACCGGAGACGTATTTGAGATAGAAGGTCACGTTCGACACGCGCACAGACCTACCCGTACGTATCTCAGCGACGGCATCTCAACTGCGGCAGCACGATCGAACATCTGAGCGATTTCGGTGCTAGTTTATGTCCCCGTAATCATGCATTTAAGCCATGCCGCTCTAGTACTAACAAGAGCCGAAATGAATGATTTCCAACAGGAAGAAGACCTGCAAAACAACGACTGTCGCGTTGCATGAAGCAATGCACGAGAAGTATACAAATGAATGTTGTAGTCAAAGCAAAGTGTTTTAACTATTTACGCGTTCTTTGAATGGATGTGAGTCCCCAGAAAACAATCCTTCTAGCGCTAAAGTGTGTGACCAGTAGAAATGTTTTAAAACTCTTTACTCTCGTGCATGAGCTTGTTCTTGCTAAACCACAAACGAGCAATAAAAACATCGCCTACTGAATCGGATTTAGTGAAAATACAGTTCACAGTATCCTGCGTGACGATGTTTGGTGGAAAAAGGTGTGTGCAAAAATGATTTCCACACTTTGATAGCTGAGCAAAGAGGGCAGCGCCTGCAGGCGCCCGAGAGCTTTGAAATTTAAGGCGGCCAATATAGATTCGAGTTTTTGATGGATGTGCTCAACAACAACACAAAGAGACAATCGGCCAAGTGACAAACGTTTGAAGACGACCGTCTTTCGAAAATGTAGGCCTTAAAATGTACGATGAAGACCATGCTTGTAACGTTCCTCGATTCTTGAGGAATTGTTTATAGGAAATTTTTCTCTCTGACTACAGTGCGACAGGCGTGTCATCTATAAGAGTTCTATAACGGGTAAGGTCTTAGAACTACGGCAAATGACGTCTACTTTTTTAACAATGTGCCAAAGTTTACAACTACGGCAAATGATGGCTTCTTTATGATAATGTGCCGGACTTCCTATTTGTCAACTTTTTGTCGAAGGAAGGGTCATAATTCGCAAACTCCCCCACGGTTTGGCCCCGGCAGATTTGATGCTCTTGGCCAGCCCCACATTCCTTACTATGCGTCTTCAAGGCGGACGGTGCTGATGACGTAGCATCGATTTACGCAGATGTGACATCACTTCGTAACAGCATTGCAGTAAACGATTTCCCCAAGGGTCTGCATACTAAGGTCCATCACCGTCCCAACGAGTGTGGTATGATGAAGCAAGGCATGTGTGTTGCGAACTAACGAACCTGAATTCATTTTGTTATGGCATGTTTACGTGCCTTGTTTCGAAGTGGGCTCAGAAGCTATTTACCGATTGCGTATATACAAAACTATATGGCAGGAACAGGAAGCAGTTGTGGAAGGAATGGTATGCTAGCCTGCCTCATTCCTCCCCGCTATCACGGGGTTCAGGAGGAGACTACCACCACGACGCTACTCCTTTCACAACAATCGAGTCAATCACCCCGCGATTCCGCGTTACATCCCAGCATATACTCACACACACACCTAAGGGTAGCTCGACCCACACCAGGACATGTTGCATCTGCTGCTGCAAAGGGCAGCAACAGACGCGAACGATCCTGTTGCAGGCAGGTGTGCTCCATGTGAAAGTACTCTCAACTTGTGTCGTCAAGTTAGCCAAGACAATCCCGGAGATTAGTACCCTCAGGTGTACTAGACCGAGGACACTAATCGATAGGTCCGGGTTTGGCCCACAGACGCCGTTTCCGTATCACAGTAGCCACATAAGCATCTATATTGTATGCCATGCCTCTCATGACCAGTGGACCTAGAAGATGTTACTATTGGGAGTTTATACAACTGATCAACTTTTTGTTGACGTGTGAAGCTAACGAAGCGGAAACAAAGTCATAGTTACTTCCTAGGATCTTGGACGCTCTAGCAAGTGTGGTGATATTACAGATACGTACATAAGATAGGAACGGATTATCTAAGTTGTTAACTGGGATTCTATAGCACGATGTTTGCAATTATGTACATCTCCAGCTCGTGTTGATAAAAAAATGTAAATATATGTATGTATATATATATATATATATATATATATATATATATATATAATTTATATTGTCCAACAAATTCGCCTTTTCACTTGAAATTACTGATCTTATTTTATCAGGGCTGTCGACCTGTTCCTACGTTTCGATGGCCCTCATGGGACAGAGAAGGTCGGAGGCCAAAGCTGAGTGAATTGTCATAGTTGCAATTTGCAATTTCGAAGTTCTTCTTATTGTTATTTGTAAACACTTGTAAAACTTAAGCAAGGAATAGCATTTGTTTTGAATATTTTTTAACGCTCTGACAACTACATTTTAGACGATTGTAATGGGCTAAGTTGCCTGTGGCACGATATTGTCTAAACGCATCTATCTTCATCGCGTTCTCGTACTGGGTTTATATAGGCTTTCTTCAGCAGATGTATGTAGCAGCAGGGCAATGACAACCACGTCCAACAAATACAACCAGCAAGGCCGGGGCTCGAACTTGCGATTGTTTTGCTAACCGTGGTTGCCATGGCAACGCCCCGTTTCGAACGGTGCGTTAGCCGCCTAAGTCACCGCCGCTACTAAAAAAATATGTAGGGGAGAAGCAGGTTTATACCGTAAATAGAAGGCTTTCAAATGGTAGATGCACTTAGGCAAACAATAAACCACCCACGAGAAAGAAAAAAGACAGTTAAAGCAACACAGCTAAAAAACAAGGATATGCTATAAGCCTGTTAGGCTCAATCGGAGGTGATCATTTAGATCATCGTATGCTCTAACACCTGTACGAGTTTTGAGTTCGTCCCTGTTTTTTAATTGTATGATTTGTATCGCAATACCTCTATCGTCGTCAGCACAACAACGTAAATGCGTGCACAGTAGATTTTTGGTCAATGTAAAGACGTTCTTTCTTTTTGAGTATTCCTTAAAGTCGTTACTATTGCAGTTGTGAAGATTACGCTACATTTCTTGGGGTAAACAAGAGTAAACTGATCACATGATTTGAATTAGCCATTGACTATGGTTCACGCGCCAATGAGTATATATATATATATATATATATATATATATATATATATATATATATATATATAAATATATATATATATATATATATATATATATATATATATATATATATATATATATATATATATATATATAAATATATATATATATATATATATATAAACTGCGTCTGTACTGTAGCAAACAAAACAACCCGATATGATCATGGCGTCAACAACATGTGGCAGGGCGTCATGTGGCAGGCGATTGTTTGCTTCGATTTTTGCCCCGGAACGAAAATCGCATGATGGCGACATTTCGTAGCGTAGCGATGGGGGGGCGGGGGGCTGGCAACAAAAACAACAGCTTGCGTCCACCTTTGTTTTGCTGTAAGACATGGCAATTTTGCCACAATTCACTAGCAAGTTTGCCGCTCGATACTCCGATGTTCCTTCCTATCGCTTTTGTCAGTTGCTGCGTTCTCTGTCTGTTTTTACCGGCGCCTCCCCTCTCCTCTCTCTCTACTAGAAATGTCCCCTGATCTCCCTCTACCCCCTCTTTCTCTTTCTTTCTTTAGCAATTTCTTCAATTCTGCCCTATCTATGATGATGATAATAGTGATGATGTGTTGTTGATATTGTTGATGTATCTATCCGGGCCATAGGCGCACATGCCCTACCTGCTCCTCAAGGACGTGTCGTTCGCCCCCGCACTATCGCCCGCTGTCAAGCGTGAACTGACGCTGAGCGTGGCGTACGACGCAAGGGCCTTCTCCGGCGTACGAGCTCTCGGATTCGTCGGACAGATCATGGCCACCTGCTGGCGGTTATCGTAGTCGTCGTCGTCGTCGTTGTTGTCGTGGTCCAATATCGACCGTGCAACGACGACGACGACGATTTGTTGACAGGCATCGTAGTCCTTTCGTTGCACGATTGTCGTTGTCGTAGCAATAGCTGGAGCTACTGCTGGTCCTGCTGCTGTTGCTGTTGGGGGCGGTCGGTCGGTCGATCTGTCCGTCGTATCGCTGTTACCGCTTGTTACGGCCTGCTATCCGTAACTGGGGTTTCTTCGCCTCCGTCTGACTGAGGAGCAGAACATACTTGGACAGTTCGAAGACGCCTATGTAGCTGTAGAATGGTTGTTTGGGTAGTTGTTGGAAAGGTGCTTGGTAGAAAGGTAGATAGGTGTCTCTAGGATATGTCTAGGGGGCGTGGAGAAACAAAGACGACGACGACAACGAGGCGGCGTTGGCATGGCAGCGGCCGTAGGGCGGTGACAAAATCACCAACAACAGCAGCAGCAGCAGCAGCAGCGAAAGCATCTCTTTTCGTGTGGGGACGACTCTAGGTGGGAGCTAGGCAGAGTACACCTAGAGTCGCCCCCTCCCCTCTATCCCCCTTCCCAAAACGATTCTCCTCACAATAGAGCAACATACTATAGACGGTTGATGGTTATCGTAGAAGGTGCATTTGACGTGCCCTTTACGAATACATGTAATTTTATTTTGAAACGAAAGCTGAGTTATCTAGTCGACATGCAGCTTGCCATGATGGCATGTATATTGACATATACATGCCATCAAGCGAGTAATAAATCTACCCATCCACACAAACACTGATAATGACTCGCAATGATTCGCAACTCGCGATGCATGGGCTTTGTACTAGGGGTGAACTTGAGCTGAACTATTGTTCTATTGTACATCATGTAATGACCATTTTTTTATAGCATAATGTTGTTAAATGGTGGTATAACTAAAACAAGTTAAGCGGTCATCGTACGTTACCTTAAACGATCAAAAAACAAATAAAGAGCCTAATTGCGCCCTTCTACCGAGACCCTGGATACTATCGAGGACGGTCGAGGACAGAACAAGCGAAGGAAGGGAATAAGGAGTCGGATGGCATTAAAGAAGTCTACTCAAGTTGGCGGACCACGACACTGGGGGTGTGTAACGATCATCCTACCAACAACAATATCGTCACCATCGTGATCGTTATCGTACTCACGTTGACCTTATCGTGGTGGTGACAGCAACCACTACCGCAAAGGTCCATGGTCGTCGTGAACGTCGTAAATAAACGTGGCACCAACTATCCATCGTGCGTACACGCCGGAAATAATATGCGCATTGGCACATCCATAAAGTTTTTGTGCTGACCCTCAGCCAAGATTTAACGTCCTCAGAACTGTTTTTCACATTGCTTCATAGACGCACCCCCATAAATATAAATGTGCAACGAACAAACAAATGTGGGGCTCGTACCCGCGCACCTATGTGTCTCCTCCGGTTGCGAGGCGCAGATTTAAACCACCACGCCACCGGGCTCGACGCATTGGCACATCTAGCACGCACAAGCACTATACGACCGTGGCAAGCGCTGGCAGTGGTGGCGGGAATAGCAGCAAAAGCTGCCCCAGCAGTGGACTCATTGGCCAATTGAGCGACTGATTGACTGTCGGCAGGGCTGACCTGCCCAAATTGCCCTTTTTTCCATCCAGCAGCGGCAAAACCACAAACATTTTAGCAACATCCCACCCGAGGTCATCGCTCTGCTGATTAGGTACTAAACCGCCGGCACAGTTTTTATCAATTAAGGTTACAGCACTGCTAGCTTCAACCTATTCAAGAGCAATATATCCCCCTCTAGCCTAAGTTCGACGATTACTTTTATATGTAGCTAGTGATGCCACAGTAATTTCCACCTACGGCAGTCACTACCTGGCATGTTACTTCAAATGCTATCCATGCAATACAAGAATACCGATTCGACGTACATTTAGGTAAAAATTTGCGGCAAATGTCGTCGCCATCCAGCCCTGTGTACCCCACGTGTTGTCTTCCTCCAATAACCATGCTCAGGTCGGCAGTAGGGGAGAGCCATGCTGAGATTCTCCTGGTAGGGTGCCCGATATCGCGGCAGTGTTGCCGCTGCTGTGTCTTGATAAATCGCTTCTGACGTAGTATTTCCCACCCTATTGTCACCGGTAGCAATGCGTAACTGCTCTTAAGAATAAGCAGATCGGCCGAACAAGTTAGGGACTTTGTAAGAGATTCGAATAGCCCCCATTACCTTATGTTCCAATATTGATCTCAGTAAGTTAAGCAGTACTCACTGTACTTCTGCTGGTATTATTTGAAACAGTGTTACTATTGCAGTGTTAATTAACTAAACATGTTAAAGTTTAGTGTAGTTAAATTTAACTTCATTTTCTATTTCTTAACAAAATTACAGTCATTGCATCTTTTCATAAATGTTAACATATGGTTGCACAAACGTATGTAGCTGTCCATATATATATTGCCGTGTAGGACGGAAGGCGTCTTATCGCGTAGACTTAGAAAAATGTAATTAACTCTTTTTTTCAAAATCCCATTAAAATAATAGGCATGAACATATGAAGTTTCCGAGTTAGGGGCAATGCCGAGTACATACGTGTTTTAGATAGGACGATTTACAAAGAGACGCAGAGCCACATACAACACAAACACATGCATTTTGTGAACACAGGCTGCGTTTTTTTCGCGTGATTTCGTATTTGCTGTTCCTTTCTTGGATTACTTTCGTTTGTGCTACGCGCAATTATAGGCGCGGGCCTAATCGTCCTATGCACATCTGCCTTCGATCTAGCAACAGGCCGTTCTTCACGCACGTAAGGATTGTTATCTCACCGGTGCCTTTAAGCAGTGCTGCCTTTCATGGGAATACGACTAATATATGTTCGTCAAATGGAAAACGTGGAGGTGGCGGCTGCCAAAGGGCACATTGTGAGCTTACCCACTCAATGGGCGATCACCTCTCAGACCTCTCAAAGCAGATGACCTCTCCTTTCAAATGGGCCACTGCCATAGGCGCCGCTCCCACCACCTACTAGAGGTAAGAGCCCCCGAGGGGGGTGCTGGTCGTGGTACAACGCGTGGGCGACTTGGCCAGCAGACGGCAGTCTCGATTGGATCGGCAAAGAAAACAAACGACGAGAACCGGAAGGGCAGAAGGGGGTCTAACGAGGGCAGGACGACGACTAGAGAAGACTCATACTGTGGGGTGGGAGCCTGGCCAATCTAGTGAAGTGTCTTTTAGGATCAAGGCTAAGTAGAAACTGATCCCTGTGGTGATTGTCGAACTCCTGCACGTGCCGCGCGTACTACAGAAGTCGAATTCTCCGGTTCGAAGCGAGAGCGACGACGCAAGAGACGCAGAATCCACCAGAGAAGCGAAGAGCATCGAGGAGAGCACTAAGGTGTGGAATGTGAGACAAGAGACTTGAGCCAGCCGCTTTGCTAAAGGAAAAAGAAAGTCGATTCATTTATAATGAAAGCATTGATTTTCGGATTGCAGGTGGGCGCAAGAAGGCTAGCGATGCGCACGCGCCGGACACAATCGGGCGGATCGGACACCATTAATCTTTAATGAGATACCTTGCAGCGATTTCGGCAGGTACGGGCTAGACTCAAATTTAAGATATGAGACTCTAAGTAAGGAGAACACATGTACATATGCGTATGCTATGTAGACGTTTGTTAGCTTAGTATAGGCCCGTGAAACTCTGAGGTACTAATATAGGCAATATAAGTACAACGAAGTGTAGCTTAGATACACCTGTATTTTAGTTAAACGATTCGAGCCTTTCCCTTATCAGGAAAACCTAACCACAACCCGAGACAATCTACAAAATTGTATACGTAGATGAATTGATTTTTTGTTCTTCTGTATTCGTATTATTTTAGCTGAATGGAGCGACATATAGCAAGCACTACCTTCCTAAATTCCATCCTAAAAAGACGAAACAGTTTGTGATCTTAGATAGACTTTCATCAGTCGAATAATCTGAAAGTTTGCGTGACATTGGGCTGTTTTAGCATTGCCCCAATGGCCCGTTTACAATGACCTCTTTGGAAACACGCACTTGATTTGCGTAGCAATTCCACAGTGCACGCTTAGATCGATAGCTTATACTCTGCTGGTCTATTCAATAATGTCATTAACACTGACTAAAGCGGAATCTATTTGAAAGTATGGATATGATTGAAACGGCCTTCTCTGATGATTGACAATGCGATTTTTTGTCAAGCTCAAAATATTTATGCAAGCTAGCAGTGTCCTACCGGATTATCTTTCTGCAAAAGGGACAATCCTTGCTGTATACTGATTCGCTGATTTCTTGTTTTGGCAGCGCGACCTAATATCGATCATGTACCTACTGCTACTAAGAATAGCAAATTGGTGATGAGTAAGACGACACGTTACGTGCGTTCTCATTACATGAATCTTAGTTAAATTATTTTTTATTAGTTTGCCTCTTCAGCTTAATTATTATTTATTAGTTTGCCAGACACTCTAGTTGTAAACGTTCTCAGTTAGTTTTTACCTAATTGATTATATTATATGTTGTTTTATCGTCGTTATATGTTATATGTCGTGTACATTCATGTTGCGTCAATAATGGCGGTTTTAAGTATCGCGTCACCAATTGGAGTACATTCGGCGGAGGGTGCATGTGGAACCACGTGCACCCTCCCTTCACGTGATGCACGTGTCTGAGGACTCGATAAAGAGACGCGCCAAAGGCACTGGTAGGGTGAATTTCTAGAAAAAGAAGAACGAGAAGAAGGGCGTTTTCTCTTAAGTAAAACATGTTTAAGTTATTAATTCAGTTGTTGTTGTTGCTGCTGTTACTGTTGGTATTTTGGCTGTTGTCGTTGCTATTTTGGCATCCGTTGGGCGAAAAAATACTATAGTTTATGTTTATGATGATGGAAGTCATTGGCATCACACATTCTATCAACGTTGGATGTTCAAGCGCAGCTAAACCTGCTCGGAGAAACCCGATTTGACCTACGCTGTTATCTCAGTTGCTTACCGAGATTCTCGGCAAGCCTTTTAGTATTAGCCTCTCGACTTTAACGATATAATTATGATTATTATCTGTAGTCTGTATTAACACACTAGTTGGTTAAAAAAATATTTAAAACAACGAATTAACGAATTACACCTCTGCTGTCAACTACGTCGCTGAGCGAACCGCGGGCGGGACATTGTGCGATACCGCACCTTTCGTACTTCGTTTGGCATTGCATACATATATATATATATATATATATACACTCCCTGAAAATGTATAAGACCACCTTTTTTTAAAGTTTTGTTTTGTTTTGTTTAACTTTTGCTACATTAAGCGCATTTATTGTAGCCAATCGTGCAAAGACTACAGTTCTACATGCTCATAGAGTAACAGCGAAGACTTTCATCGACATGTGGGGTATTGGATTACTTTGAAACACGAGATCCCTATATTTAACGCAACTACACCGCAAAAAAATTATAATGCCTCATTTGCCATGTGCGGCGAGTTGATGAAAGTGTAGGGGGGCTCCTGGGGACCAATATAAAAATGATGTAGCGGTGATCGCTTATCAACTCTTCTTCGACCTGTAACTTCCAGCCCAGAATGGCGGAGAACGAGGTGTCGTTTGTCAGGATAAGATCCAGAAACGACCGCTGGGACCCCCATACAAAGGTAGGCTCATCGCCGGTGTTGGCCAAGGATAGTCTCATTTCTGCGTTCTAATCTAACAACACCAACCCCCTATTCGGGAGTAGCGTTCAGGTATGTTCTTTTGAACTGGTCTCACACTAGGTCAGCCATATGATCTACCTTACATAGACTCTCAAGTTGCTCCCTGTAAAGACCCCTGAACCTCCTTGCCATAGAAGCAAATGTCGCAGGCACTCTTGTACGATATTCACAGCTGAAACATCATGAAGGATTTTGCAAGGTACTGCCGCAAGTGAAACTGATTGCAAGATTCTAGCACCAAGTCGTCTGCATACGTAAGGGCGTCTATCTGCGAGGGCTGGTCTGTATTTCTTCAGGAGGGTCGCGTCGCTCGCCATCACCAAAGCAATTCGCGGTATGTTCAACAGCTCTATCACCTACGAGTACTTGTCTTCCTGTAAAATGTATTTAATAATTTCCGTTTATTCAATAAACCCCCGCAAAAGGCTAGCTTGCCAAGAAAAATCGTTCGTGTGGCCGCAACGAAGGCCACTTTGACGTTTACGAGTATGGCAAAAGGATACGCCCCTTTGGTTCCAAGTGCCCATTGTACAGAATTTTGAAGTACACACGCTGTGTACTTTTTTGACCAGCCACTACCGGCTAGAGTAAATTTATTCTTGGCAAATAATGTAAGCAGCATCCACTTTGAGGGGGCAATTGATTGCATTTTCAATTAACTACGCAGTATCCGGGGAGGCAGGCACTTTGAATTGGAAAAAATCTGCTAGATATTTCTAACCGTTTTTACGACGGTGGTAATCTGATGATGCTCGCGGACTCCATAGGCACATTTAATTCCGTTAAGACAATCGTACAATGCAAAAGCATCTTCTGGGCTTTTGGAATTTGTTCGGGACAATAATGACAACAATTTAAGCCCACTAATCTTCTCTGTTCACGTTAGCGACACTCTCTCGTAAATCTAACTTTGTAAGCCGACAACTTTGCGAGCTCTCTCTTCTTTTCGTCAAGCAAGCTCAAGCGAATGTCTAGATTGTAACACCTGACCGTGTCGAAGCGAGGCATCAAGGGGAGATCATTTTCCGCGATGGTGTTCTAGAAATTATATCATTTAAACAAAGGCATGCGCTCCATACGATGACATTTTAAGCTCTCTATCGTAATAACTGGTGGCCCTCCGAAGCTTAAAGGTTAAACGGCTATCGTCACACTCATAGAGTTGTTAGCGAAAGGTATTCTCACCTGGAGAAAACGTCGTCCGGTTACAATCATTACGTTTACACTCATCAATCTTGGGTGTTTAATTCCATAAGAGCACCGTCATTTCCTTTAGGGCAGAACGAAGTTAGTTAAGCGGCTATTTGGCATTAGAACTAATAATAGGACTAGTTGCCCCTCAATGACTCTTAAGGTAAGCTTAGTCATTAAGGGGCTTCTCAATTATAGGCGCGCGCGGCAGCGCAATTAGAAATTTTTCTGGCGCATATTACAGTGGGTTAATCTTTTATGTCCAATGTTTTACAAGGCCTGCGACCTAGTTAAGCATTTTCTTTTGTTCTACTAGCCGTGCCTTGTTTTATCCCTACTCAAAACATGCTAGGTGCCAACTCTACCCGGCAATGATATGTTTAATGTCCGTTAATGTTTTAATGTCTTACTTTATGCAAGCCTTTAAACAGTATGTTTAGTCTACGATGCTGCTCTAAACGCGAGGCTGTATCATACCCTTGATGCGATTATCTACGAGTACCACACAGAGTCCATTTCTCATCAGCGCTCATAAGTTTGTGCAAAATAGATTGTTGCCGCGCTGCAAACGTTATGAAATGCAAATTCCCGTTCGCAAACGCTTGTTGCGTGTGATGGATCGGCTTAGAGCTCTCTCCGAGGGCAAACCTTTAGGGGGTTTCCCTTCAGAGGTTAAAACTTCGAGTCTCAGTTTTCTTGTGCCTACGTGCTGGCTCGTGTAGCGGAGTGCGGTTCTTGAGGTCGGTTCAGAACACTATAAATTGTCTCCACTGTCATGGTTGTGCGACAATGCTTAGATATGGCATAGGCTTTGGCCGGCGCTTAAGGTAAGAAACGGTGAACCTGTGGTTTAAACTCTAAGCTGTGATGTGCTATACTCTAGCCAAGTCAGTCAAAGTGTATCTAATTTTCAATAAAAGACATTTAGGTAGCATTCCAGTTGGCGGCAATACAATCATTTTAACCATACAAATAGACTTCTCGTTTTATAAAATATTGTCCTTATTGCATTATGAATACGTACAATGCACATACATACAATGCATGCACAGTATAATTTTAAACGAACTATGTACAAAATCATTTCAAACAGTGTATGTACAATAACAATGTATAGAGTGTGTGCGGGGTATAGATTGGTTTAATTGTATAAATATTACTATTTACGCAACTCTTTAGGGAGTGACATCCATGCAAACATATTATGATAAATTCCCTTCTTCTCAATGCTATTTCCAATGCTCGTACTTTGGCAGTGCTTCTTAGATTGTTGAGACGGATATCGTAATAGTCTTCATTAGCGCAAATGTTTTGTAATCTTTTACATATATACGAATGCCAGCTTCTCTATGTAACGTCAATATTTTTTCAATTACTATACTAGATTGGCTAATGTCACATCTTCTAGTTGTACGCCTAAGAAAACGGCCCTGATCTTGCTTAAAATGGCTTCGATGTGTTTCTTCAGATATGGGCGCCTGTCAAGCATTTTTGGCATGACTAGACTTTTGTATAATGTGCTATAAAAATCTAAGCTATATCTTTTAATAATGAATATTCTAAATATTTAGTTTACCACGGCGCCTGGGGGATGGCGAGCGACTACGTTTAGCATGTAACACCGCAAGTTAATAAAAATACTTCGATGACAATAATATATGAACACGCCAAGGCGCGGCAACTTTAGATTCCGCCAGAGAATTCATAGATTAGAATTTGAATGACAGAATATTAAGGCAAACGCGTCCAACCACTCCCCGGGGACACCAATCGTTTTTCGTTACCTCCCTGCATGCCATTTGAATCTCCTACCTCGACGCGCAAAGGGACCCACACAGAGAATGGTAATTTATCTCTGCTTCGCACTATTACTGCAACCAATTCTGCCTCGATTGCACCTGAAGGGCTGCAAGCAGGCTGATTTTTTATTATCCTTTTCACACATATAGTGTGTGCTAGGGATATATATATATATATATATATATATATATATATATACATATATTTATCCTAAACAAATATTTAAATATCTCGTATGTATAAATTTATATTAAAGAGACTATCAAAACACTCACGCCCGGCATTACGAGTATGAAAGTATAGAAATGTATTAACGTTAGCAACGCTAGAATCGTACTACACGAAATAACGCTTAAGCGAGCATCTATGTGTATATTTATACGCGATAAATGGCTACTTTACAATTTAAACGTGCAAGATTGTAAGTATGCCATGATTTGTTCTAACTATGCACTTTGAGGTGAGTGCCGCATTTATTATTGTTGAGTCTACAATTCACTCCCGCCAGCTTTACGAGCACTAAGCTTGCTCCATTTTCTTCCGAGGTTTTATAAACCTTCAGTTTGTCTGCCACTACCGCGTATCTAAAACTTTAGCACTTGTTGTTATTGTGGCTGCTGCACTCCAGAAACAGCACGTCAGGAGAGGTGTCGCTTTGATTTTTGTTCATAAATAATCAAAAGTCCATTTCAACTACCGATGTTCGATGCAAGACCTACTAGTATAAAAGCCTGTCAAGCAATGCCCAGTCTGACTATCAAAAAAGGCGCTCAGCTCTTGACTGTCTGCATGTACTAGAGAGAGCTGTTCGATTATATCGTTTACTGTAAACCACGACCTGCTCACTTCGGTCTTTCTACATACACACATATTGTCTTGGGTCACACTTCCAATAAAGTATAACTCAATATTACTTGTATGCATATTCGGTTTCTCTAGAGATTATATGTTTCGAGTAAACTAAGGTTGGAGGCGCTCTACCTAGATTCGTGCTTTTACGGAGTATAATTAGGGCACAGTTTTGGACAAAGCTACGGTTTATGATCATCATTCGTCAAAAGTCAAAAATATCACTCGTTTCTGGGGTGATACGCTATTAAAGCTGTGTAGGCAATTTATTCAAAATCGTTGTTCAATGTACAAATGCAAACAGTTTTTAATACCCTCTAACTTTTCTAGCTTTTTCTTCTTAAATTGTCTTGAGCTGGCGGAACAGATGGCAATTTGAAGAAGCAGAGCCAGCATTATCAGGCAGGTGCAATAGAATGTCTCACACGATACAGAGCAGGTTTTAGCCGGTCGCCACAGATATACGCGGACCTTGTGACAATAAAATAGGACGAATGAACAGTTCGGAACACTTTTTTGTCATGAAACGCTTCGACCATGCCCTTGCGTTTTACGTTGTTTAGGTTATCTATTTATTCGTGCGGGCTTTTAGTTTGTTTTCTAACATCTACATTTATTATGTATTAATCAATGTACAATCTAAGCGATAAACTATTCTAGCCGAGTTTACCCTGGAAAATCAGAGGTAGATATGTCATTTCAAAATCGCTATAAAACGATTACTATTATTACAACCTGAGCAATTGCAGTCAATTGTTTCAGCCCAAGTCTTAGCCGCCGAGACTGTTGCATTCGGTCTCTCGTTTTAGTGAAACAGCTCGCTAACTGACAGAGTTTCAGGTCTGTTCTAACACATATATATAATGTCAATTTATTTTGTGTATTTAAAAATACAATTGTCTTGTATGAACGTTCATACAAGACACATAAATAAAAATGTGGCAAGAGTCACTTAGGAGTTGTAAACATTTTGACAAAGTAGGTTCGGTCAAAATTCGAGTTTTATTAGAAAGAGCCTTTGATGCAGCCATGTTTAAAGGATAATGTTAGGAAGATGGCCGTCCCGAGTCGCTGGCGTAACTTTAGCGTTATTTTCAAATTTTCTCGCGCAATATTTTCTTTAGCTTGTTGATGCTCGTAGATTACTAGCGAACACCTTACTCATTAAAAAACCCCACCGAAAAAGTCCAGGAGAGTCAGGCCGTACGTACGAACAAGGTGGCTACGGAACATCTACTTTCTGGGGTATTACGCCCCATCAAACTTTTCCAATCAAACAAATTCTCATAGTAAAGTTTAATAAGACCCACCTTTTGAGAGGTATTCATGTTGAAATGGTATACAACGACGATATATATATATATATATATATATATATATATATATATATATATATATATATATCGATCTTGTGTGGCGGTTATTTTCGCCTAGTTGACAAATGCTGCACATATTCTTATCATAAACCAATATTCATGATCCTTAAAAAGTCTCTCAACAGAGGTTTGGCATGTCGCTGGACTCTCAGTCTTAAATTCCATCGTCAGCCCTACATACGGCATAAGGATGAGTCGGCGTTCCGCATTGGGTGTAGGTTTTCACAGTTACGAGACAGAAGGGTGGGAAAAAGATCCGACCAAAATAGCTGTGGGAGCGATCTTTATATACAATGGACTTCTTAACAGGCCACCCGATATACATTAAAGCAGAGGAGAATTACCTCAGATTAATCCTCGACACTGAGCTAACAGCACATGTGTGACATGTCGCCGTAAAAGACCAGGTCGAGTCGCCCGTAACCAGTCACGGATTCTAGATGAAGGGGTAACCTAAGAGTTCTGGATTCGACCAAATTATCGGCCCAGCGCCTATTTGGGAGAACATGTGACCACGAAGGGCGACAAATGGGGGACACTAATACTGGCACAGATTGCGTTAGCAACAAGGGTTAGCTGGGCTTATCAGACGGTTTCAACCAAAGCTCTCCTTGCCATAGTCGGTCTAAGAGACTAAAGGCCCTGCTAACAAGAGAAAGGAGATCACGATTTATGGATGGAAAACCAAATCTAATCGTAGCTGGAAGCGCCACCATTGCCACTAGGCAGGACAAATTAATTGAAGATTGATTGAAAGAGTCTTTTAAAATGGTTAAAACTTACGAAAAAGCGTGGACAGAAAGCGGACGACATGCGTGGACGCTAAGGACTGCCAAGGAGTCGGCCAGAACGGGTTTGAGCAGCTCACCGGGTCGAGATGCGATGCCTGGGAGGGGATACAGTAAGGGTCGCACAGTTAGAGTGGCATAGGCTTCCTGGCTCCGTCTAAATGCATTATGGTGTAAAAAATGAGAGCACGAACTACAGGATAATGTAGGTAAATGCAGATACGCCGCTTTTACGTTTTTAAAGAAATGTAAAGAGCCTGGGGGTGAAAAATATGGCCGACTGGATTCCTCCGATTTCGACAAAAATAGCTGTGGGAGGGATCGTTATACACAGTTGGCTTCTTTTTATCAGCTGTACATTAAGTCAGGGACTATTGTACCGGCTGTATATTGAGATAGCGAATGTTTTCAACATTAAGGAGCAAAGATGGTATAACACAACATATAAATATTTGACAACACATCAAGAAAATCCGTGTATAACACATCCAC
Organism: Dermanyssus gallinae; assembly: GCA_003439945.1. Taxonomy (NCBI): domain Eukaryota; kingdom Metazoa; phylum Arthropoda; class Arachnida; order Mesostigmata; family Dermanyssidae; genus Dermanyssus; species Dermanyssus gallinae. The sequence continues at coordinate 326,408 of QVRM01000574.1, read as the reverse complement.
ACACACACTGACACTCAGCAAAAAATATAAATTGTAATTAATGTATGCATTTCTAGTTTCTATTTCATATCGCTTCAACCGAACGATAGCAAAAGCTAATACTGCCCACTGTACAAAACGATCGTTGCTGATTTTACTGTAGAACAACACCACCTTCATTGTGTGGGCTTTTGTTTTTGTGCCGCCAACGAATCGTTCTCATACAAATAAATTAACTAAATTGTATTTGATTGGTGTCTTATTGCAAAAGAAAATATAACAGTAAAACACATAAATAGACTATTTTTGTCTTTCAATCCTTAAACGTGACCTAACATTTTCGACAAGAAGAAGAGGAAGATCATGTTGACATGAGTCCAGAAGCGGCAGCTGCAGCTGCGGCGTTTGTGCCACAATTCAAAGGAATTTTCCAAGCCCAAAAATTTTGCCCGCATTCCGGATTCCGTCCGTCGTAGCCCTCACTTGGCGTGTATGGACGCGGACGGTCGGTCGGACGGGCGGGAGGGAGTGCGCGCTTTCTGTTGAAGGATCGTCGTATTCGCCTCAAGGGGCAATGTGGCGGGGGCCTTGGAGAGCATTAGTACAGTAGTACAGTGGCGGCGGAGGCGGCGGGCGGGAAACATGGTGCACTCGTAGTCTCTTGTAGCAGACCGGGTCGGTCGGTCGGAAGTTGCCTGTCGTCGAGTATGTCGTCGCCGTCGTTGTCGTCGTTCTTGTCTTGGCCGACGCGACAGCGGGAATCTTCAAGATCCCGCTGTTGTGGCTTTGCAATAGCGACATTACGGCCTAGCCCCTCCCCACTTCTTCCCTCCTCATCGTGGCTGTTTCTACTAGGGCTGCACATGTCGTTGTTGCCATTGTTGCTGTTGCTGTTGTTGTTGCTGTTGTCGGTCCCGTTGTTGTTGTTGTTGTTGTCGTTGCTGTTGTTGTTGTCGTTCCCGTTGTTGTTGTTGTTGTTGTTGTTGTTGTCGTTGCTGTTGTTGTTGTTGTTGTTGCTGTCGTTGTTGTTGCCGTTGTTGTTGTTCCTGTTGTTGTTGTTCCTGTTGTTGTTGCTGTTCCTGTTGTTGTTGTTGTTTCTGTTGTTGTTCCTGTTGTTGTTGTTATTGTCGTTGTTGCTGCTGCTGCTCTTGTTGTTGTTGCTGTTGCTGCTGCTGCTGCTCTTGTTGTTGTTGCTGTTGCTGCTGCTGCTGCTGCTCTTGTTGTTGTTGCTGTTGCTGCTGCCTTCGTTGTTGTTATTGTCGCTGTCGTTGTGTCGTCGTCATCGCTGTCGGTAGCAGACTTCGTAGCTAACCGCGCAGACCGTGCAGTAGAGGCGCACAGACAAACAGACAGACAGACAGACACACAGGCAGTCACCACCGTCCCATAGCAGACGGTCGTCGAACGAACCGAACCAGTCACCACTGTTGCAGTATCTGTCCATGCTTGTGCGTGTTTCGTAGACGCGCATGTGTGCGTACAAGAGAACAGTGCAGCACCGCGTAGCACAGGCCGGCAGCGCGGGTGTGGCTGGGCTTATTCTTTTCGCTCGCCAGCGCTTGGAATGCGACGTCGAGACCTTTGAGCAAAGTTTCGCTTCTGCGTTCGCCTCTTCAAGGTCTCGACGACGATCAGAGGCAACAACAGCAGCAGCCGCAGCGCCACCACCATCATCACCAACAGCAACAGCGCGGCGACTCAAAGCAGCATCTCAAGTGCGGCGCTCGCCGGGGAACTGCAACGAGTTGAGTCATATACCGCTATTGCAAAAATCAAGACACGGTGATCTCCTGTTTGGCTTCTCTTTCGCGTGCTCCGATCTGCAGAGCGTACCGTTCGTCGTTACGGAGCCAGTCAGCACGATACAGCTGCGACCTACAGAATACGAGTGCTACCCTATGCACTCTTGTTTTGATTGGCAACCACATCTTACGTAGAGGGCTATAGTACGTACATATTACATTATATATGTATATATATAATACTGGAATTTTAGAATGAGCTAATGCATACTTAATTGGCATCTTGGCCCGCAAGTAGAAGTCTGCTGCATTCCTACCTAATGTGACAGCTGTCAATGATGTGACTATATATATATATATATATATATATGTATATATATAGTATATATATATATATATATATATATATATATATATATATATATGTATATATATATTATATATATATATATATATATATGTATATAGTATATATATATGTATATATATATATATGTATATATATATATATATATATATATATATATATATATATATATATATATATATATATAACAGCAACATGGCGTCGTACATAATTGTTCTTACTTGATCTTCCTCAGGCGGCATATATATATATATATATATATATATACAGGTGGTTCAACAAGTTCTTAAAATAAAAACCAAGACTTTTCCAAGACTTGTTTTTAATTTTTTCGTATTCGATATACTCCCCGAGGAGCTCAATTCACTTTTCCAACCTCAGTTGAGCCAGTTTTGTCGAAGCTTGCCGCGACTTGTGTGCAGGAGCATTGTCCTGGTGAAACAGGACAACCTTCTTCTGCAAAGCGGGCCGTTTCACTATGAGTTCTTGCTTCAGGCAGTCCAACAGTCTTACATAATATTCTCCCGTGGTCGTTTTACCGCTCTCAAGGTAGTCGACCAGAATTATTCCACGTTGGTCCCAAAAACCCGTAACCATCATCTTTCCGGCTGATGCCGTTGTCCGCACCCTCTTCGGAGGTCCTTCACCAGGAGGCACCCATTTTGCTCTGAGCTTTTTCATTTTCAAGTTCTCGTTCTGATGAAATGCACAATACCCAAACTGATCCCTCCGCTATCTCCCTAATGTTCACTCGCTTATCTGCGGCAGCGATTTTCCGCACTTTTTCCACGTTTTTCTCATCAGTTGCCGTTTTTGGGCGTCCTGAACGTAGTTCATCCTCGGTGCTCCTGCGACCTATTTTTAACTCATTAATCCAGTTGGAAACAAAGGCAAAACATGGCGCAGAGTCACCGTACACCTCGTCTAACTCAGTTTTCACTTGGGTCGCATTCCAACCTTTGAAATAAAAATGCTTGATAACCACTCAAAACTATTTTTTCTCCATTTTTCAAAATCACGCTGCTAGCAGTCGAAAAGTTGCCGTTTCCAATCGCGGTGAAAGTGCGCCAAAATTCGAATTCTGAAAAGCTCATTTTAAGAATCTGTTGAACTACCTGTATATATATATATAATTTTTTCATAGAATATCGGACTACTGCTTTTCGACAAGGCTCATAAATCGAACCACCATAAATTTGTAGCCAAACATTTTTGTGAACATCCCCCAGTAGGATTTTCAACTGGTCTCTAAATAAACTGCCCTTTTGCAATCGTACATTTTGCAAGACGATTAGCCAGCTTGGTATTACAGCTATTTGCCTTTTCACCGACACTTGCAGATAAAACGTTGTATTTTAATTATTTTTATTCCAAAATAAAATGTCGATCCTGGCACACAACTCTTCAGGAAAAGTGAATATTGGTGGATGCAACACATGTTGCAGGAATTAAAAACTTTCTTGTGATAATAATACTGTTAAAATAATTCAGAACGGTATTGCGCACTTTGAAAGACGACCTTATTAAAACGGTTTTAAGACGTTTCAATTCAATGAAGGGCTCTTAATTAGAAAATAAAGTGTCGATCTTAGGACGCAACCCTCCAGGAGAAGAGACTATTTACGTCATTGATCAATACATGTTGTACAATTCTCAGATCCATCTCTAGCATTCATATTCATAATACCAAAAGATAAACTTCCGTCTCCTGGTGCGAACATGTGTCTAACCGTTTGGGCATCATCTTTCTTTTGGATGTAAGTGGGGTCATGGAATTGTAATATATGCTGCAATATTTGCTGATTAGTTGAACAAACCTGCCACTAGATCACCAATCACTAGCACCAATCACTAGTGAAACCAGATGACCATATAACAGAACACTATGAAAACATTGGCACGACAAGGGAATTATGCAACGTTAGATGAAATTCTGGTTGCTTTAGGATGCACGCACGCAAACATTCCCCCGTTTCTTTTCGGCGAGTTTTACGACTCTTCAATGCACTCACTACTTGATACTTGGAATTCAACAGATCTTTTGCTAGTGAGTCCTAACTAATTGATTCCGGTGAGCGTATGCTCTAGCAGTTACGATTCCAATCGTCTAGAACCATCTCAGTAGAGTATCGCAGACGGAGGTAGCGTTTTCTCGCTCTGTATCGAGGTTGGGGCGCACCGACCTTGTAGACATTTTTTTTTATATGCTGAGCTTTTGGAATGCGTGATAAACATGCATCGCTAGCAGCGACTAGTATATGGCTCACAAACTCACTAAACCCACGGTTCCCCATCAGGCTCGGAGTTCTATGACATTACACCTTGCTTCCCTAGCGTTCTGTGCGTTCTGCGTACTTTGTCAATCAGCTGCTTGCTCAGCGGACCGTGTGCTCCCATAAACCTGAGTGCAAGTGTAGGAAACTCATGGAGGTTCTTCATTGACTTTGACACTTTAATATATATATATATATATATATATATATATATATATATATATATATATATATATATATATATATATATACTCTTTGAGATGTTATGCGTAATATTGCTCTTAAAACATTGCCAGGTAGGACAGTGAAACAGCACCTACTATGGTGCAGCGTGCTCACTTGCAAAACCCAGCATATGGAAACCACGCACGGCAAAAAATAAAAGAAGAAGAGTAGGAAGAACCTCTATCTAGGAATAAGAAAAATGTAAGAAAGGTTTGGCTCTAACGTTTCTGGAGCAACCGCTAATCGTTTCAAATGTCTTCAACGGGTCAATCCATCTTGGCGGCAAGCTGGCTGGATGCTGTCGGCCGGTCGGCCGTTGTAATGGAGAGCTGCTTCCTTCACTCGTAAGGCCTTCGCAAGGCCGATCCAGGTGAGAGAAGCGGCATACACATCCGTAGCAGGAATAGTGGCGGCACTCTCCGAGATTGCCGAGACAGGGCAAGAAACCCACTACCTAGTTGCCTAAACGCCGTTCCTTTGCCTTTTTCCCTTCTTCTTGTTCCTTCTCCGTCGGTCATTTTATCTTTATTCCGTTCGTTTCGTGCCTCGTTTTCTCCATCTCTTTCTGTTCCTCGTGCACCTACTCAACTGCTACTACTACTACTACTACTACTACTCTCCTACCTTCATATCAATGTCGAACTGAGAAACGAACCCAGATCGTGAAAATTTATGAAGAAGCTCTACGCTTCGTGGAAGTTGTCTCGAACGGCGCGCATGACCCGCCATCACGGTGCTTCAGCGCTACCCTGTATCAGCGTCAGTATGCGATTACGAACCAGCCATCTTAGCGCTACTTACCTCGCCGAAAAAGCGTCGTTCGTGCAGGCGAAAGAAGACATCATGTATCATTGGCAACGACGAACAATCGCGACGGCCAAGTCGACGGCGACTACCTAACGCCCGTCGAGTTTAGTTTCAACTAACTGACCGCCCTCCCTTCCCGGGGCGGGTAAATAGACCGAACGCAGCCAAAAGATGAATAGAAATAGAGGGCTGTATGCATACCACTCATGTACATTACGAAAGCGTTTTGTAGGCAGCACACTGACCTTCTTGTGTGAATGATACCGTCAGGTTTGTACGCAGTGTATTTGCAAATTAGCGTATATATATATATATATATATATATATATATATATATATATATATATATATATATATATATATATATATATATATATATATAAAGAGAGAGAAATATAACTAATTTGTGCATTCGCTGTTTTAGAATTCTCATCAATTTTTTTTGTAGTAAAAGAACTCGCATTTATTTAGGAATTTAATATATACATGTGAATGTTTAAATCCACGGCACCGATGGTCTCCTCAATTACTGTTAAATATTATTTTCCCATTATTTCCTTTTGACGAAAATAATGATAAAATAACTTATTCGAGTAAGCTAGCTAGAAAATAACCGCAAGAAAAACGAAGGGCTTATATATCGTGGAGTAGATAGCAGAAAATTATTGGGTAACAGTGGACGAGGTATGCCTGATACGCCCATCTTGCATATTAATAAAATCAAGTCGCACATATCGAGTCAAATTTGAACTTGCAGCGGTATAAACATGTCATTGGTGCAAGAGTTTAACCAGCCAGATACAAAAAAAAATCGAAAAATACAGGAGACAGCGCGCCATACTTAAAGGCAAAGTAGGGATCAACGAAACCGCATCGTGGCACACAATTTTAGATGAACCAGAAGAGGGCCCATAAGTGTATTTGTATATACTAGTTAAAGTGACACCAGCAACCAGTTACACTAGCTATTTAGCAAACATTTGATCGGGCAATTGCGATACAATCTCGCGGCCTCCCGGCTGTTAAGTCCGCTACAATTTATATTACTACCGCGTGGATCCAACAATAATAAATAACTAGCTGGTGCCAGGAGCAAGTGCGTAAAGGGATTCCTGTAAGAAAACTCTTTTTTTAGAGTCATCATTCTAATTAGATAGTCAAAAAAATAGCAAGAAAAGTTGTCGTAGATCATTGACCTCGATTTTCAGCAACAGCTGCGCTAACGTTAGAAAGGGCTGGACCTCGCGCCAAGCTTTACTAAGGAAGACAATCTAAATCTATTGCTTGTCGCCGTATTATTACAGACATATATCCGAAAGTACTCAAGTACAGTCCAGTCTCTATGCAGAACATGCTCTACAAAGTAGTAAAAGCAGGTTCGACCATACAGTGATGATGTCTTGAAAAAAGAGCCAAAAACTAAAATATTGAGGCCGGAGATATCTTAAGATGGTAACGTCGGCAAAAACTAGCGTTTAAGTCAAACATCGGACACTTAGCTTGGCTCTATTTACAGATACAGCTATCGCTTGGCAAACTCATATTTGCTTGTCTGACAAAGCTTGTTGTAAAACCCGTGCACCGCGTATGATGCACTGCGTATGCATGTGTCTCCGCTCTTGACGTAGTTGTTTTAAGCAAAATAACATGCAAACGCGTCCTCTATAAATCTGTAGGATTCTCTCGCATCTTCTGTAAACTCATCATTTTTCGGGAACCAATTGAGAGCACAGGAAGCAGAACAGCGGTACCGGCAAGCCAGTTCTGCAATAAAATGTTGGGTGAAAAACATGAACGTGGCTTCAATTGTATCTAGTGCTTCGCCCCGGAAAGCCATTACATCTGTAAAATTGCCCTGCCATTAAGAGCACATAGAACCTGTGTTTGGTTTGTGATAGCTCACCTTCGTGCATAGACTGTGATGTAAACTGTGTAGTGCTGCGCAGCGAGTAACGACGTGGCGGTTCCTGCAATAGGGTTCATTTCAGCTGTTTTGGGACAGCGCGCCGATGTTGTAAAAGTTCCCGTAGATTCGAACAAAATGCTTGCTCCTATAGTGTGACGCTTTCGAAGAACGCTGCTGCAGTTACTGCTAGCCCAAACCGTTGACTCATAATCTAACTGAACAGGCGTATCAGTCAGAAGGTAAGCCAGGCAGTATCGTGATGAGATGAGCAGACCCAACGCGCTCTTCAGATAGATGGTATTAATCCTTTTCGGCTGTTCTTTAACGTTCTTTAATGTTCTTTAACGTAAGGTTCTTCTAAATCATGTTCACACCGTACACTGGCGTTATCTTGTTAGATCGAACAGAGGGTCATGATGATAGAGATGCGAATGAGCGTCCTGATGGCCCACGACGCCGTCAGCTATTATTATTATTACAATTGTGAGGTATGAACGTTTGAGACAGGTTCATTCTGCTCTGCTCGCTTTCTGTCAATTCACGGCGCCTATGATACAAACCACGTCCACCCTGCCAACGGCCAAAGACATTATCTGTCTTAAAAACATGGCGTCGCGTTGATTGCCCGTAATGTCTTCTATACGCTTTTCGATATGATTCAGGATTTTCGCTGTATGTGTGCTGATGGGACTGAGTGTCTCCAGTGTACTGGCTACAAAGTGGTAGCTTTTTGAAAGCTCGAGATATCGAGCCGGGGCCAGTCCGGTCTCATTCTGATTGTGCATTCAGCTTCCATCTTATACTTGTAAATAATATGAACCATAAGTTTTATTTAACTCATAACGGGGTGTAAACAATTGTCCCCCAGCGAACGTGACGACGAACTACATCAGCCCTAGGTCTAGGCCTGGTGTCGACCACCTGGACAAGGTACCAAGCACCGCCGTGGCGTTACCACGTTGTATATATATCCAATGACAGCCTTTGCCGAAAAAAATCACCACATTGTGCTTTATGAAAGCCAGCAGATAGTCTTTAATAAAGTGTTTAGAAGGCTTACTGGGTCATTTATCGATTAAATAATCTCTCCCTCCTCCTATACCATCACGAAAACGGCGTCATCATTTAGTCGTTCCACCAATAAAGCTTCCACTTAGCTATTTACTGTTATGAAATTAATGTATAGATCAGTCATTGCGTTTCTCTCCATGCCCTTTATGTAGTCTTGTGATTTTATAATAATAACGTAGCAATAAAACTGCGTTTCAATACAATACCGCGTCAACTTTTTTACTGTCTAACAATTACTGCTAAGACGCTCGTGGCTGGTTCTTTTGAGGAGCTTTAGGGTACAACATACATTTACGTACGACTAGGAAATAGCATAACAAGGGTTGAAAAGCCCGTTAACATGCCCGTACTCAGACAGTGTGCGACTCAGACACCTAACGGTAAGTCTCGCAGGCAAGCCAAAACTTGGCGCTTGATAAGTGTCGATCCTCCTCCTTAATATAACCCTCCGACTTGCGAGACCCGTAATGCTAAAGAGTAACTTCGCACAGGCGGCGGGAGAGCACCAGAAGCTTTAAATCATTGCGTCCTGCTTGTCGAGTCGCACGTTGGCAGTAACTCTCGTACGCTTTCCGCCATTTTTCTACACTTGCATATATTAGTAATAACTCTTTTGTAATTTACTTGTAGTTGTAAATTACCTTTTTTATGTCATGGCTTACCAACAATTCTGACAGAGAACCAAACTGGTTCAAAAAAGCAACGTAACATACAGATATCAGATCTATGGCACATCTTAAGCAAAGGCTATCCGCTCATGATCTCTCGCTGGCAGAAGTATCGTATGCTTTAAGTTGATCTGGGCAGAAATCTGTCGGTACACTCTGAAGTATATAGTTTAGGTTAGACTAGGTTTTGTATCGTCTTACTTTGTCGGAGAGTTTCCTCAGCAAAACCAAAGTTGTTTAGTAGCTCCATTTCAAGTGTGTCGTGTCAACTGAGCAAAGTTTGATCTATCAGACGATGTTGCGACTTGGATACTTCTGTAAAAAGTCAAATTGTGTTTTGCTTGACCTAGCTCCGCTGTGGCATGTTGCTCTCGCCGGCCTCTTCTACATACTCCATGTCTAGAATTAAAATCGTTTTTAAGGAGGTTGTTTTCCGCCACTGTCTCCACGTGTAAGCAACATATTGTCTGTCGATCCGATATTATAAACGCACACTGTTCCGAGCGCTATAACCAAGATACACTACAGACGTCAGCGTCTTGTTGGACCAGTAGACAAAGTCGAGAGTCGTAAATAGTAGACGCAAAGTTAGCCCAAGCGCCGTACAGTAAGTGGAAAACTGGTAGTAGTAGTAGTTCTGTGTTACATTCCTGCCATAATTTACCTGCCCAATCACAGCTTTAGCAACAGCAAGCAACCTGTTGTCGTTGATAGGCGCGAACCGCAAACCGAGAGGCGTCAGAGGCACCTGCGCCTACAAGTGGTGTTGCTTGCGTACTGGGACGGACGGACCGGAGGCAGAGCGAAAAATCGGGAGAAAGATGTAAAGATGTCGTCTCCACCACGGACCGAGAGAGTTCGAGCCTCCTTTGAGGCCAGAAGGCATCATGAGATGCGAGCTAAATTAGAGGCGAGCGCACGTGAAAAGAAAATCCTTTCTCGCATACTCAGGTTGTTGCAATCACTGCTACTTCTACACACTGCTATTGCTTCTACTACTGCTGCTGCTGCCTGTCCTGCTGCTTCTTCGACACACAGAGCTTCTGTAGACTCTACTTGTGAGGCTACTGTGCCGCTACGTGTACTTATATCAACGACAGCAAAGCTCGCCAGCCGAATACGACAACGACGACGACGGCAGCGGCGGAACGGAAACGACACGGCCTGCTGAGAGTTGCTTCGGGCCAAACAAGCAATTTGCTACACGTTCTGCTTGCTGGTCGGCCGGTGGGTATTCAGCGAGCGAGCGAGAGAGATGAGACGACGGGATGAAGACACGGCACGGCACGGCACAGCGGTGGCTAGTGCCAGCCGTCGTGACGGTAGTCAGCGTAGTCGTAAGCGTAGTAATAGAGTTGTAGTGCGTAGTCGCAATTGCATGCAGTCGTCGCTGTGCTGTGCTGTGGTGTGTGTGTGTGTGCGAGAGATAGCTGTCTAGTAGAGATTCCCCGCAGAAGGAAGGCAATTCGGGGTGTCTCAAAAAGACCGGCAACCTCGATGCCGGCGCGACATTGAGAGCGAGAATAATGATGATGATGATGATGCCGATGATGCCGCCCCTGTCGACGCCGCCCGACGCGGACTTGGCATAGGAGAGGCGGCGGCCAAATCAGGCCCTGTCGGCTGGGAAATGGGAACGCTGGCATGCTGTCTGCCTGTTTGCCTGTCTGCCTGGCAGCTAGTTCTTCTGCTTAGTCCGGTCTCGCTTTCAATAGATGGCGGGGCATAGTAGCGGCGCTTCACTGGTGGGCGTCGTCTCCTCCCATACCCCCATCTATCTCGCTCTCTCTCTCTCTCGTTCCCTATCTATTTCGCTATCTCTCTCCATTTCTCTACTTTTTTTTTCTTGTTTCTACTTTTGCTTTCGTTCTTGCAGTTCTCTGTGTTTCGTCCTTCTTTTCTCCTTCCTCTTCTGCTTTTATCTCTATTTTTTCGTGCATTTGCCCGCTTTTTCGTGCATCGTCAATGTTGTTACTCAATCAGTCTACTTACGAACCAGCCAGCGAGCGAGCAAGCCAGCCATCCAGCTATCGGGCCCTCCATTTCGTTGGGTGGACGTGAACCTACGAAGGAAAGAGAACTACATTCAGCGGGAGATCTCTTTGAATGCTACGGCACGGGCCGCCGCCGCCGAGGGCCTTTTCTCTCTTCTTTCCTTCTGGTAGCCTTCATCATCATCGTCCTTTTCCTACTCCTCTTGTTGTCGTTGTCGTCGTCGCCGCCGCTCTTCTTTGGCTATTCATGCAGCGTTGACTGTATTGCGGGCACAACGACCGCGACCGCTGGGGCCCCCGTGGCGTGTCCTCATCTTTGCATGCTGCTGCTGCTGCTGCCCGGACTGCATCGACCACCTCTTTCTCACACGAGCCTCCGTCCGTTCCCGACGACCACCCCAATCCTCCGAGCCCCCGAGCTGCCCGCAACGCCCCCGAGTGGCATGCGCCCCGACTAGCATTCAAGGAGCCCAAGTGCGATGAGGGGCGGCTCTGTACACGAGCAACGGCGAGGGGGAAACAGCATGCAAATGGAAGCATTGACAGTTGCAAGCAGAGCAAGGAAATGCCACTTTCTATAATAGTCAGTTTGGGCGTATGTGTATTTGTTTCTCTCTTTTCTGCTGCTCTTTATTTTTCTTTCGTGCTCTCCACGCATGCAGCTTCCTTCTAGTCTATTGCAAAATCCGTAAGTAAGAGGTCTTAGATTTCTTGTTGATTATTTTGCTTTGGCAAAGGTTTTGGTACGTTAGTTTCTTTTCTCGCTAGGTCCGTTGGCCTTACGCCCTATTTCCGTAACCAAAAGTGCTATCGTCGTTACGTTTTGTTTGACTAATGCGCATAAGGACGTCCGTTACCTGAAATTTGCTTTAGTCGAGCACATTTCGTATATATATGCGGCTAGCTAGACTAAAGGTACAAAGTACCTATATATATATATATATATATATATATATATATATATATATATATAGGTGCCTTGTACCTTTAGTCTAGTCCTGCATGTGACAGTTGCCACGTATACACTAAGTACATAATGCATGGTTATCACAACCTGATATGTTCAATGAAATACGAGTTGTAGACCTGCCAGTTACGGCCGGAGAGGTGTGCCAAATAGCAGTGAAATTCGCAGTACTGCAGCATAGACCGTTGCACTTCAATAAAGATAAATGAAGCTAACCCTATTTATATATATATATATATATATACGCGCAGCCATCTCATTAGGAGTCAGTGTATGTATACTGACGGCTACCAACGTGACGACGATAAAATCCTTTACGTCATCTCCAAGTAGCCATGGTGTGCGCTATGTCCTACCCTTGGTGTGCACTGTCCTACCCTTGGTGTGCATTGTCCTACCCTTGGTGTGCAATGTCCTACCCTTGATGTGCATTGTCCTACCCTTGGTGTGCATTGTCCTACCCTTGGTGTGCAATGTCCTACCCATCATGTCGTCGTTCCCCATTCTGCTGTTTGGTAATGATGGCCTAAATGATGCCATTGAGTCTGTTTTCTCAGTGAAATGACGTCGTTATCGACCGCTTGCATATGCGTAGCGCGGAGCTAGCTAGCTTTTGCGGCGTCCCTACTTCAGTCCACGGTAATCGGAAACCCACCTGGCGATGAGCTTCGTTTGGCTTCAGTGGTAGACAACCCATTGCACTCGGCGCGTTTAGCGTTGCTACCCGCTGGCGGCTATTTGAGGCCATCCCCTCCCGAGGTTGCGATTGTTGGTGTATAGTAGTGGTAGTAGTAGCGACAACAACAGAGGCAGCAGCAACAGCAGCAGCAGCAGTACAGCAGTAGTTGCACCACTAAGAGTTTGCCTAATGGGGTCAGGTTGCTGCCGAAGTGCGCCCCGAGCAGTTCGCATATTCTCAGATTTCAGTCCCCCGCACAGGAGTGACTGCCCTGAAATTTAGTAGGCACCAAACCGGCGTCCTGGCTCATGTGTCACGATCTCGCGTCGTTTATCCCTACTACGATGTTGTCGCTGTTGTTGCTATTGTTGTTGTTTGTTATGTGTTGTTGTTGTTAGTTGTGTGTTGTGTGTTGTTGTTAATTGTGTGTTGTTGTTGTTGTAAGGTGTGTTTTGTTGTTGTTAGTTGTGTGTTGTCAGTTGTATGTTGTTGTTGTTGTTGCTGTTATGCGTTGTTGCTGTTGTTAGTTGTGTTGTTGTTAGTTATGTGTTGTTGTTGTGGTTGTGGTTGTTGTTGTTGTTGTTGTTTTTATTGGTATTTTCGTGGCTGCCAAAGCTAGGTTGTTGCTGCGCATCGAGCAGTTTGCTGAACAAGCGAGCAATTATACAATAAAAGTTCAGTTGAAGTATGAAGTGAACAAACGGTATGCGAATGTTCAAGCAAAAGCGTTGTTAAGTTGACTACAGATTGTCAAACGTGTCTTTGTAGCTCTGTGTGCAGGAGGCATGCTGAAACTCAAAGCGGTCATGTTGGCCGATAACTATTGTGTCTACAAAGCAGTACATAATGTCGTGCAAGGCCCATGTAGTACTAGGCAAGCGGCGACGAAGGTCACTAACTGTTGCGAACGGTAAACCAATTTCTTAATGGCAACGCGGATATAGAGAGCATACACGCTGCTATTATTACGAGTGACGCATTTCGAATTCGAGTACGGCATTCCACGGTGCAGAAGCCACGAATAAATTGCAAAACGTATCATGGAACTAATGAAAAAAAAACAAAAAGTTTTGTGTCCGAAATTAAAGTAATCAATTAGTTCGTGCACCATGATAGAGCAGCCGTTGCTCGCAAAACTCCAACCAATTGAAGAGACCCTCAGAAGGATGGAGGACAGAGAAAGATTATGCTGGCGGGGCGCAAGAGCAAGGCCATTGCGACAACAGGAGAAGAGAGGGAAACAGAGGGGGGGGGCGAGAGAGAAAGCGAGACGCGTCCACAGTCTAACTCTGCTCGCCCAACAAGAGACACTAAGGACAGAATACAAGAAGTGCAGAAGGCACCCGAGCACCGACACCACGACAATGAGCCAGGCGGGTCACGATCGACGGTCGAATACAGGAAGGCCGCAAGGAAGCCAGGCTGCCAGGCTTTCAGTCAGCGCACGCAAGTCCAGGGGAAACGGTAGGCTGCCGAAGCCCCGGGAGACAGCCCCCCTAAACAGCGGCGATACCCGCGCCGGCAGCGCTAGGTCCGCAGGTATCCTGGCTCTTCCTGGTAACTGCCGCCCACCGAACCGCCACTGGCTACGCTCGCCATTCTTTGCTTGCTCGTGAGTTGCGTATCCGTATTGGGAAGACGATACAGGTCGAATCAACACGCTGGTAATGTAACACCAAGCGGCAGAGAGGCGAACAGCTATGTCGCATCAGCAGCACGGACGGCAGCATTGACGACGAGTCTTGCGAAAGTTAGAGGAGGTCGTCGGAAGGCAACCAATGATGATGAAATCAAATACGTTTTGCACAGTATCAAATCTATATGGTGGAACTCATTGGAACTGGGTTCAGCTGGAACGTGTTGTCCGCAATAGACGTCCGTGTAATGTTTGCGCAAAAAAAGACATTTCTAATTAGTAGACAGATGCAGCACCTCAAATGGCCGACTGGGCATCGTTGGTCATTCGATTCAGTGCAAACTTTTGCATCGTCATTTCCGTGTGCCTAGCTCATGCACAAAAAAACAATGATCAAAATGTGTATTTCTTGCTATTAATTTCGAACAGCAGGAAACATGAAGGGGCATGTGCTACATCCGGATGCCAAATCCGACTTCCGAGAACGATGCCGCCACTCACGAGCTAGCGGGCCTGCGTACGACAAAGAAGTGCACGATACGATTCACTCGGGGAACCGCCATCAGTCAGTTACGTTCTGCATAACAGTAACCCCTACACATCAGCGCAAAACATGCGTATCGATAAAATGCGGCAGATTAGAACATTTTCAGACCCAGATGTAGGGTAAATTGGAAAGTGGTATAGGCACAGCAAAGAAGTCTACAATGAGAGTGGCACAGATAGTTGGAGCGCGCCAAAGATTTAGAGCAGACAATGGCGGCACCAGAAGTCAGAACCACTTACGTAAGATAAGGAGCGGGTCATTCGAGGGTTGTACGAAGAGGGGGATTGGCCTATCTTAGGATGTAAGCGGGAGCTGAATTCTTGGCAGGCCTTCTCTAGTGCGTGATTTCCATTGCCAAGCATTTACTGAAATAACCCTTTTTTCCTTTAACGCTTTCTATAGACGGGTATCATCTAGCCAAGGAAAGCCTTACAGCTGTGTGGGGAGAAATTGCTTAAAAAAGTTAAGGTGGCGGAGAATGCT
Source organism: Dermanyssus gallinae (assembly GCA_003439945.1). Classification (NCBI taxonomy): domain Eukaryota; kingdom Metazoa; phylum Arthropoda; class Arachnida; order Mesostigmata; family Dermanyssidae; genus Dermanyssus; species Dermanyssus gallinae. The sequence continues at coordinate 311,064 of QVRM01000574.1, read as the reverse complement.
ACTTGTCAATGTTTTTTCTAGGAGCACAAAGCAGGCGTCAGCATACGATAATACCTGATTTCACTACAACTGCGAAAGTAAAGTCAGGCTTCTTTTCCTCATTTTTTGTAGTTTTTTTTCTGTTTTCCGGCCTTTGACTCGGATCTCCAGGGTATGCCTGCTCACTATGATTTTCAGTCTACCTGCTCACTTAAATGTTTAGGGATGCCTGGATATTGTACAAGGGCTTGCTCCAAGGTTTTCGTTATAAAAGTGATTTCAGCGGTTGCCTAGGTGGCCATAAACTATCTATAACTTAAAGTTTTTTATATCAATGATTTCTTATAAATAGCCATCGGCGCCTTCCTATTCATCTGAAAGCATGACAATGCGCTGCCTAGATGCCTCTTGTTCTAAGGTAGCTGCAGAGACTGGTCGCTGGAAAAACAGAGGGATTGACCTTCCATCCCTCCTCCTTCTGTCTATAGAAAACTAGCTTTACCTCCTTTAGGGTGTGCTAATGCATCTTACAGTTCAGGACATAAGGCGATTGCCTTTGTCGAATCTCTTTAATAGCAATAAAGCTCTTGTTTTGGCTGTCCAAAAGTTAAGTTACTCGGCAGCTAAGTAACGCAGCATAATAACATTGATACGAAAATGGTAAGCATTGATTTTGCAATTGCCTGAGAATGGTTTTTTAGCCGTATTTTCTCGTCGTAATGGTAAATTGTACAGTTCTTCACGTGACCGCTTTAGCGTAAGACATAATAACATATAAATCTTTTATGACTTTTCTTAATCTGTATATTCGGCTCTTGGAATTTGTGTCTGGTCACTTATATTATGCCGAACACGCCTGTATGATAGGTTCTTTCATTCATTGACTGGTTCCCTTGCAAGCGTAGATTTCGCACAACTATGTAGGAGAAAAAAAGGCAAAATAATGATTCTAATAACTTTTATCCTCACTCCTATAAAATACGTATTTGCCCCTCCTTCCATTGGGAAAAACTATTTTCTTGCCGAGTTCTACCAAACTATATATATATATATATACATTTTTTTTTAGGCGAGCACTGCCGAGTGTGCAAACGTATTGTAAATGATTACTAATTCATCACAATATTTTCTATATATATATATACATACACGGTCTCCCAAAAATATTTAAACAACTCGTTAAAATAAATATTTTTTCTAATGGGACATGGTCTAGTGGAAGTCTTATTTCGGGGTGAGAGTGACATTACTAAAATCCGTATCACTGATGTTGTTGCCCGACATAGGAGCACAACTTGTGCAATCGCAAGACAACCAGTCCTCCTGTACTGACACTAAGTGACTTGATTGTCTCGCAATTGCGTATTTTGTGCGCCTAAGTCGGGCAACAACACCAGTGTCACGAAGTGTAGTTATATAATAACAAATATGTCTATATTTCGAATGCGATAAACTATTGTACAAACAGCCAAGAAAGGTAAACCCACACGACTTCTTTTGTAGGTAGGTTGTTGTTGTCGAGTCCGGTAGCGTTGTGCACTCGTGCATCTTGCGACCGGAGGAGACACATGGGTGCACGGGTTCGATCCCTACCATTGCACATTTATATTTATTAGGGCCAGTCTTATGAGGCGATGCAAGAGGGATTCCGTCATAAAAAACAATTAAGTAGGGGGTTGTTCGTATTGTTGTTGTCTCTTTTGGTGCCTTGCTCTTGTTGTTGTTGTGGTTTGAAGTTGCCCAAATATTATACATGCATATATTAACAGAGTGGCTTGAATCGAAAGACGAAGCCATAGCCATCTCTGATAATTGTTACGTCAATTACACACGGCACTTGCGCATTCCGCTTTTTGTCAACAATATTTATACATATATATATATATATATATATATATATATATATATATATATATATATATATATAACAACTTAAGGCGAGAGCTCCCTACGCTGAGCCTTACCAGTGGCCAGCGGTGGCTGACATCGGGATCTTGTTTATGTTTGCCAATCCCTAAAAATAACAGGTTCACATTCAAGCCACAATTTGAGTTTAGTTGCAGGCAACTACCTTTGCTCGCTTGTCCGCGGCCTTGCAGGCTACCACAGCTTCAACGCGATAGAAAGGTTTGGAAAACGATTATAAAAGAGAGGATAACAGAAGACTGGCTGGAAAGGTCAGAACAGCTGCCACTTACAGGCGAGAAGAGACTTTGTTTGTGGTTGAGTTTGATCAAGAACAATATGCTGTTTGCCGATTTGAAAACAGGTTATATCGTCCAGAAAGGAGTTTAAAATCCGGCCAGAGTGTAACATACAGATGACCGGTATCAATAGAAGTATCGACACAAGGATTTTTATTATTATAGGTACACTCAGATTTTCCACCCAGATTAGAGCAGTTATTTTTGTTAGGAAATAGCCTTTATTGACTGCTTGCATACGGTTCGAAGTACTTACCTTTTGTATGAGAAACATAATGAAATAAAGCGTGGCAGTTGAACATCATGTGCTATGTCGAGATCGTCGACTTATGACAAGAAACGTACTTATCGTTGTTATGTTGTATAATTACATATACAATGATATTACCTGCAAATATCATATATTACTTGTATGTAAGCACGTTTAATAGGCATGAAATCTAATGACGTAGTAGAATGATATATATATATATATATATATATATATGCACGCCATCGAACCCGAATAAACTTTCTCCACATCTTATTACTGTTCAATAGAAGATGTCGACGACAATACCCAATAGTATATATATATATATATATATATATATATATACATATTGTCGCCGGCCAAAGTCGCTTAAGGATTTATTTTGAATTAATTAGAAATAATGCCAAAAAGTGATCGAAAGTAGTGTATTTGGGGATGACAATGCCGAAAGTTCCAGATCTATCTGACTATCTGCGGGGCGAGACACTATCTTTCAGACATAACGGAATGCAAGGTATTTTTTAATAAAACTACAATATTTGACCGTACCTAGTCTATTTTATCCTGCAATTGATTTTTGCTGCTTCCCCCCTCTCCCCCCCCTCTCTCTCTCTCTCTATATATATATATATATATATATATATATATATATGGCTTGCGCCCACGAAACCAATTGCATAACCAAGTGTGGCAACGATGCCTCGCCTATGCTCTTAGCGTGCTAAAAACACAGATTGTTCAAAGTGTATCGACCGACCACCATGATGTCAGATGCTAAAATCTTTGGAACTCCGTGTCAATGCATCTACCGGATGTGGCTACGCTTGGCGTCGTAAACAACGCACATGCTTAGTGCATATCTACATGTATATGTGTTCACGTTCAAATAATGCAAACCTTTGTGTCTCATGAGCGCTACTCCGCTTCACTTATAACAAACGTGATATATTTCTTCCTTTTCTTTGTAGTATATATATATATATATATTAGTCGTTAGCACGACTTCTCCAAGGCGTTATCCAGGGCCTCAGGGCATAGGAAAACCATAGCCTCGTATGAGAGAGGCGGTGGCTGCTGCCGTTTGTGCAGTTGAATTGTGATTGGCGCAGAGAGAAAGAGACACATAGATTCCCTAGATAATCAGCTCCTTATGGAGAAACATCCTTTGGTAGACGCACAGTAGTCCCTGCGTGTCCGGTATAAGTAGTCGCGACGATCCTGTCGTACGCTTCGCCGGAAAGACGATGGTAGGGAAGGAAACGGAGTCAACAAGGGGGGGAGATGAGAAGGCAAAGCGTGTAGACAAAGAAAAAGAAAACATGTTCACCGCGTAGGGCGGGGGGGTTGAACAGGACAAATTCGAAACTTCTGCCAAAAAGGCGCTGCTCCAAGCGCCCGAAATCGTCGCCATCCTATGGTGCGGCCACCCCATCCAACCAGTCAGTTGGCTCAGCCCTGTCTCGTCTGATCTTCCTCTCAAGGAACAAGACGAAGCAGGACAAAACAGAACGAAAGTTTCCCGCTTTTCTCAGTGGGCGGCTGTGCCTTGTCCCCGCCGAGAAATAACGCTCAATACCTTTCTCTCTATCTCAACCTAGTTCTCTCGTTTTCTATTCTCTCTTTATCTGTCGCCTCTTTCTCTTTTGTTCATGCTTTCCTTGTGCTTTCTCTGGCGCTTATTCTCTCGCGGCCTCGATTCATATCGATACAATCTCATAAAATTCATGATCTTCTCATACTTGCGTACTCGGAACCTTGACCTCTTCAGAGCTGGAGCCATTTCGTATCATCGACGTATCGGTCAGAGGGAATTACGGGTTGGACTCACAGCCTCAGCTAAATCCAGACAAATTTTGGCGGGCTACCCAGCATAGACAAAAGGCGTTAATTCAGATCGGTTTGCGTTAGCAGACAGCCCACTCACAATAGAACAAAAACGCATTGTCATCATGGACGGCCGCCGCAACCTGGGTCCAGAATATGACCGAAGAACAACCGTTATCCAATTGCTTTGTGCCGGACATCGGCCAGCCGAAATCGTCAACATCACTGGATTTAAAAGAGCAACGGTCTACGACATTGCCCGACGCTACAGAGATGCAGAAGATACAGGGCTAGGTAGTGCAACACTTGGAAGGAAGATTCACAACCGCCGACGAGAAGTGAGGACACCAAAAGTGATCAAAATGGTGCAAAACTGCGTTTTTAAGGATCCAAGTCTATCGATGCGCCGTTTAGCGATCAAATTCAATATGAGTAATTGTTCTATGCGTCGGATTATCAGTGAAGAACTGCGCTACAAGTCTTACACGTTTAATGTCAGACAGATGTTGTCTCGGGCCGCGAAAAATAAGAGGATGACTTGCTGCTATCTCATCCTCACGTTTTTGAGACACGAAATGGCGGGACATCTTCGATTCTTCTCCGACCAAAAAATCTTCACTATTGACCAAAAACATAACCCGAAAAATGACCGGTGGCTCGCAAAGAACCATGAGGATGTACCAATCGTGCATAGAACCAAACATTCTGCCAGTGTGCACGTTTTAAGTGTTGTGTCGAATGAAGGAGACGTGATGCCCCCACACTTTTTTGACAGACACGAAACCGTAACAAAGGAAGTGTATTTACGTGTTCTGCGAAGCGTGGTAAAACCATGGATTGATAGAGTGTCCAATGGAAGACAATATGTCTTTCAACAAGACGGCGCTCCCGCCCACACCAGTAATCTCGTCCAGGATTGGCTACGGGGCAACGTTCTGAGACAAGACGACGTGGCCCCCTAGCAGTCCAGACTTGAATAAAATTGTTCCTCAGGAGTGTACCTAACGGCACGTAAAAAAAATTACCGAAATATCTGCTTTTATTTAGACATAAATTGCAAAACGGGCAATGACGTTTAATCCGGATTTAGCTGAGGCACCCTGTATATATATAAATATATATATATATATATATATATATATATATATATATTACTAACTTATATATACGACTTAAATTACTATAGAATATAGATTACTATAGATAAAAAAAAAAATATATATATATATATATATATATATATATATATATATTGAAATCTTCACCTGGGTAACGCATCATTTCTTAATTTTGCTTTGTTAAAACAAGGCTAACTTCAGGGTTACGCAATATGTGCACATCTGGTAACCTAACCTCTCATTGTAAAGCCATGCTATCACTTAGAAGGTTTTATAAGGACTTCTAAAAACAAATTATAAACGACGAAATATAATCGTTTTTCAATAACCTGCCTTGTCTCGTGAGAACTCCGCCGTAGTTCTTGCTCCAGCAGATATCCTCAATCAGGGATGAGCATGATCGATGGTAATGTCTCGGTAAGAATTAGCGTGCCGTACTTCTCATGCAAAAGTAGAGATAACTTATTTTGAGTTCACAGTTTCACTGAGATATATTTGAGGCCACACGTTACTTTCAAAACCTTGCAGTTTGCGGAAAATTGATCCAGGCTAATACATTTAAAGCACTGCATTCTGAATTAAACGGGTATTCTCCGAATATGTTATCCTATGCAGAAGAGCGCGTCTCACAAATCCTGGCGAATATTTGAATACTAGCTAACTTTTGCGGGTTGCAGCGACAGGAGTAGCATGCTCCATCTTAAAATGTATTCTTTATGTCTGCGCTGATCCGGCAAAGTGCTCTTGCGATATAAGCGTATTCTGTGCCCGCGTACGTTTTATTTGGCTCTATGCGGGGCGCTTTGTAAACCTCCATACTGGCAAATCCTGCGAATATCACTGTGGTACCGCTACATTGGCTAGGGTTGTGAAAATATAATAACGCATAAAATGGTTGAATTTATTTATCAATTAATATTAGCAATTATATAGACAGTATATGGCGCAAAAAATGTGCGGTTCTCTTGTCCCCAGTAGTTATCTTTAATCGTTTACCCAGTTTAGTAAGTATTCTCTCAGTCAAGGGGCCCGTTGGTCCCAAGGTCTCGAAGGCTACTGGGCTGAAGTTATGGGCTCTTGTCAGTTCGGCGTAGTTGTTCATCTTGTTATTTTCTGCTTGGGTCGCGGCCTTTTTTTTTTTGTTTTTTTTTTTACTGCTGAAAGCTATCAGCATTACTTTGGGGGATTACGGGAATCCAGGCGGACATGCGCCACCCCAGCCATGGTGACTAGTCTGGGACTCGCAAACCCAGTAAACCCGCTTCCCCCCCACCCCCAGGGATCGGTAACTGCGTAGGCATTGCTTCGAATCCATGGGAGTGGTGTTGCACCAACTCCTACATTCTACTCCAATCTGGCATCATCCATCGTCTCATGTCTGCCTTGGTGCAGCTCAGACGCGTCAGCCAGACCGTTAACGCCTTCCACAGCTCCGCCACCTGGGGATGCGTCGAGAGTCATCGCCTGGAGCGTCCCTGGCTGTCCCTGCCTAATCCCAAGGCTAGTTCGCCTTCGCTGCCTATTTCCCCTTCTTTCCCTGTCACCTACGGGCGCTCCCTCTCGACTGGATCGGGGGCTATTGTTGAAACGAGCTCTCCTGGCAGTTTCCTTGGCCACCTTTAAGGACATGATAGTCTCGAAGAAGGCACAAGACTCCCTCCACGCCTTCGCCGAAGTCAGCATGTGTGCTACAACCTTCTTGATCGACTTTCCTGTCACGGTGGTCGCACCCGCGTCTCTGGCTTCTTGGAGGGCCGGACACCGCAGAACTGTGTGCTCGACATCGTCCGTCTCACCCGATCTGCACAACGCGCAGATGTCGACACTCGCCTTGTTAATTCTTACCATGTACGTTTGGAACTGGCCATGCCCGGTCAGCACCTGTGTCGTACCATAAGACAGCTCACCGTGGTTGCAGTCGTACCACGCCTTCAGGTCAGGGATGAGGTCTCTGGTCCAGCTCCCCGCGGGCGGCCTCCGAGGGTCTCCCGGCTGCACTGTGGCCCATTCTTCATGCCACCGGGCGATTGTCCTCGATCTAGCCGTTGTTAAGTCCAGATCGCCATCCCTCCATCTTTCGGCCCGTTCACTTGCCAGCAGATCCCATGGCAGCATCTTAGACAGGACCAAGAGGGCCGCGGTCGACACCGTGCGGTAAGCCCGGCAGACACGAATGGCTACCGGCCGCTGTGACGATCGAAGCGCTCTCCTGTTTCTTTGTGTCCTCAGCGCCATGTCTGCCCACACTGGAGCCGCGTATAGCGCTACCGACTCTGCTACACTGGCCAGCAGGCGCCGCCTGCCTTCTGTGCAGCCGCCGACTCTGGGCATTAACCGCGCCAGGCCGGCCGCGACCTTGTGGGCTTTACCAGCCACATGCTGGATATGCGCCGATCCATTAAGACCTTTGTCGAGCACCACTCCGAGATACTTTGCTGTCCGAGCAAGCTTGACAGGATGACCGTTTAGACGCAGGCGGATGTTCCGGGTTTTCTTCCTGCCTGTAAGGTACATTGCTTCCGTCTTGTGCGGGGCCAGTCTTAGAGAATGGTCTTCCATCCACTCTGCCATCCAAGGCTTCATTAGCGGCATACTCCAGGGCCCCCGTTTCCCGTGCCGTGATAACCAGCGCCAAGTCATCGGCATAGGCCACCATCTCAACACCCGCCGGTAGGTCCGGCAGCTCGAGGACCCCGTCATAGGCTAGGTTCCACAGAATCGGCCCTAAGACCGACCCCTGAGGAACCCCCGCAGAGATCTCATACTCCTGACCGCCGGCCGACAGCCTTCTTTCCGATAGGTAAGACGAAATTATTCGGCGAATGTATGGCGAAATGCCCTTGCGCCTCATTGCGTCCATGGCCACCTCCCAGCTCATCGAGTTGAAGGCATTCTTGACGTCCAGGAGGACGAGCACAACGATGTCTCTTGTTTTCGGAGTCCTTGTTAACTGTTCGGTCGCCCGTTCTAAAACCCGTGTAAGGGCGCCAAGCGTGGACTTTCCCTTACGGAAACCGTACTGGGCGTCTGACAGGGCCCCTTTGAGCTCAATCTCAGCGTTGAGCCTCTCAACGATAACATTCTCTAAGATCTTGCCCATTGTGTTAAGAAGACATATAGGCCGGTAAGCAGAACTACTTGCTAAAGCATTGCTCTCTCCCGTTGGTTTGGGGATTAGGACCAGGTTGGCGTTTTTCCACAGCCGCGGAAATCGCCCTTCTCTTAGAAGACGCATCACCAGTGCTTGAAACAGCTTCGGCCATCGCTGAACCAGTAGCTTCGCCGCTCCAGGAGGTACTCCATCCGGGCCGGGTGCTTTACCGGGTGTCAATTGCTGCCATGCTCGCTCGACTTCCTCCAACGTCACCTCGGGAATATCTTCTTCAGCAACCGGAGGCTCCTCCCCGTCGCCTCTCCACGGGTGAACCGGGAACAAGCTATGGACCTGATCCTTTAGAACATCCGGCGGGAGTCTCGGAGAAGGCGCCCGAAGCCTGTCCATAACGATTTGGTACGCTAACCCCCACACGTCTCTCTCCACGTCCTCTGCCAGCTGTTTCCACGCCTGTACCTTACTCTTCCAGATGAGGCCTTGAAGGTCCTCGCGGGCAGCTCTGTAACTTTCCAGGAGTGTGACCGATTGCTCGTCAACGTCTAGCCCCCTCTCCCCTCGGTTCAACCTTCCACTCGGCCAGCTGCGTTGCCTAGTATACGCCCTGTTTAGCCTTGTGCATCGCTTTCTCGCTTCCCCGATCTCTTTGCTCCACCAGTAAACGGACCGGTGCCGTCGGGCACCTCCGCCGTTCGGGTGAGGCGGGCCAGCCTTTGTACATGCGGCAATGAGTGTTTCAATGAGTTGATTTTCGTCCACCGTTCCCACTCCCATCGTCTGACACCTCGCGTCGATCTCCTTTACTAGCGCTTCCTTTTCCAGCTGTCTCATCTGCCACCGTCTGCCCCGGGTAGGTGATGCTGGAAGCGTCGCGGTTGGGGCTCGTACCTCAAAGCAGATGTAGCGGTGGTCGCTGTGGTTATGAACCGTATCGACCCTCCACCCGGTTATCGCCGTGAATGCCCGTTCGTTGGCAAGCGTGAGATCTACGTGGGATTCCCTCCCTGCCCGTGAAAACGTCGGAACGTCCCCGTCGTTGACAGCCATAAGCCCCTGCTCTGCCATCCATTTCAGTAAGATTTGTCCTCTTTCCGAAGTGTTACGACTACCCCATGCAGTACTGGCCGAGTTGAAGTCCCCGGTAACAATCAATGGTTTTCCCTCGTGCGTGCCTAAGCTACGGCCTAGTTGACCCAGGAAAACCTGAAACTCCTGTATCTCCCTATTGGGTGAAAAATAGCACGATTAGAGAACACCCACCCCGTCTAATTCCACCCACGCGAAGCCACTGTCGCCACTTCTTTGAGCCCGTACTGCCCATTCGGCGTTGTCCTCTCCTGTCCACCAGGTTGCCGCATCGATGCGTTCATCGGTATTTATAGAGCTCTTCTTTCTCATTCGCTTCTTGTTCGGTTCCGAAAGGAGGCATAATGCTATGCCCCTCTCCCGGACCGTTTCCTCAAGCAGGTCGTGCGCAGCTCTGCACCGGTTGAGGTTCACCTGAAGTATTCTAATCATTAGAAGTACCATTGACTTCCCCTCCCTTGGCTGCGGCACCAGCGACAGCGGCGCTGATGGCACAACGCCCTCTCCTGCTGTAACCCTCGCTGTTCGTAGTCAATTGTTTAGCTTCTTTGCGCTGTCGCTTCTTTTCGGCCGCTTCCTGGCGCGCCCTAGCCTCCTGCTCGGATGCTTCTCTCCGCTTCCTTTCACCCTCGAACTTCTCGAGGTTACTCTTACGAGCAGCCTCTTTCAGCTCCTCAAGTTTTTTTGCCAGCACTGGGCATTTGCTTGACGAAGCCGAGTGCCCGTCGACTTTGCAGATATAGCAATGCCCGGTTTCGCTAGTGCACGCACTAAGGAGGTGCCCGACGTCGCCGCACCGGTAACAGCGTCGGCCTTGCGCTTTCTCCTCCTGACAGTCTTTAGCCATGTGGCCTTGCTTCTGGCAGTTAAAGCATGTTGGTACGCTAAACCAATCCTCTGCCCGGCACGTGGTGTTACCGATCTGCAGGTGCTTCATGTCGACTAGTCTTTTTGCCGCCGCAGTCGGGAGAACGACAAGACACTGGTATCGCCCTGTTTTGCCGGACCGCGGGTCTTCTGTGCGCATGCGCATATCTGCCGGCATGCTCAACTTTCGCCTTATCGTTTTTTCGATGCTGTCGCTGTCCGCAAACGGGTCCACGTCGCGCAGTACAATCGTCTTTGGCGGTCCCCCAGAGTCTCGGCAATCAACCTTTGTGTTGATCGATCGTGCTAGCGTCTCGGCAAATGTGCCTGTTGATGCCTTTGTGCCGGTCACTCTAACGAGAACGTCCCCACTTTCGGTCGTGGCTAGTCCTCCGCGCGCGGCCAATACTACGCCCGCCGCTCTGAGGTCTGCATTTTTTCGCACGCTCATGAGCGTTTCTGCTGCAGTTTTACCCTCAATCTTCCTTACCCGGACAGTGGTATGGGTCGCCCACGTCTGGTCTGAGACGTTTGTCTCTTTTGGTAAGCTTCGATCCGCGGGCGGTGTTCTAACAATAAGTTCGACATCACAGTCGAGTACCCGACAGCACGCCTCAAGGATCTGAGGGATTGTGTAGTCTCCCAGCTCCTCGGTCACAGCCACAGCTGGTGCCTCCTCCCGCCTATCTACATTAAGGGTATGCAGGAGTCTACCAAAAAGCCTAATTAAGTCGGCCGAGGTCGCCCCCAAGGGGACCATCCCGGCCACTAGCGTTCGTGACGCCTCCGAGGGACTCTGGTGTATTCCCTCCGTCTCCCCTTCTTCGTCTATCTCGCCGTCGCCGACGACCTCAAAGTCGCTTTTGCATCTAAGTGCCGCCACCTTTCCTGGTTTAAGGTCGGCCAGCGCTGCCGCACCGGGAAACTGAGGAAGCACATGTTCGATGAGTCCTCTGTCTCTCTCCGATCCCTTCGTCAGAATGAGTCCTCGCGCTTCTCTAGGGCTCCCAATCCCCCTATGGGTTAGCTTCACCCTTTTGAAGCATCTCTCTGGCCATCTCTTTAGCACTATGCGTGCCGTCTCCTCTACGTCGTTGTTTCGGGTTGCCGCTTCCAAGGCCGTGTCGATCGTTGCAGCCGTCTCGGCCTCTCTCGCCTCGATCTGCTCCTTATCGAGCTTCTGATTACATTTCGAACACAGTGAGTTTCCGTGCAGCTCCAGCACCCTGTTCACCCCAGCAAGCTTTCGGACGTCTTCCTCGAGCTCGGCCTTAGCCTTTAGTAAGGCGTCTACCTCATTGTTGCCCGAAGCCTGCGTGAATGTCCGCCTGAGTTCTGATAGCTCGATCTCGAGTGACTCTACCCGCTTTTTTTTCAGCTTCGAGCTTTCCCATCCACTCACGATCTCTCTGTTTGGAAAGACGCTTGAATTTTAGAGAAAACTTACCTACCTCCCCAACGGCGTCCTTGATGAACATCTGGGTATGCGGGTATCTCACGATTAGTTGACTCAACACCTTGGACCAGGTGCGCATCTGCTCGGCAACTCCGTCTGCGTCTTTAGGCTCAATTCTTCTCATTGGCCAAGCCTTTACAGGCAACTCAGGCACGGTTTTGACCCCGCCGAGGGTCGCGGCCTGACCAGCACTAAGTGAACCGAAACCGATCATTGAGGGGGAAAGTGAGTCGGATACGGTGACGTCACATATGAGGGTACGCCCTCGTTCAAAGGGGATGAGAGTCATCCCGTCGGGACGCTTGCTGTCGTTTCTGGTTAGTCCAGTTGGTTCTAACGTACTTGGGTAGCCTGCCGTCCTCAAGGCCCTTGCTATTATGTCATTAAAAGCCGCGTGACGTGGTCGACGACCTTTACTAAGGGCGCGGGATAGAGCGTGGTCAGCTCTAATGCCGACCGGCTCCCGGCATCGGCATATGTGAGGGTGAACGAGCGGCGCATTAAGTCGGAGGCCAACACATATTTTCGTAGTGGCATCATCCAGTAAGGTTCCTAACGATGCACTAGGTAGGGCGTGTAGCCAATCGCTTGCATGTTTTGCGGAGGTTGCCCTAAGCCGAGCCCTAGTAGAGTCATTGTCAACTTGATCAATAAGTAAACGAGCATGTTGATCGGCTAGCATGGCCGACCATTCACTCTGAGATGCGACGTCTTTTGGTGAAGTTCCAAGAACCTCAACCAAACTGCTCGTGACCTGATCCCGCATAAATGTAAACTCGAGCTGGCCGGCTTCATCAAGGAGCTCGCAGACCCTGCCGGAATCCTGATGGGTGGCAGCAACTATCGTAGGGAGCGCTAATATTGTCTGGTCTGGTAAGCCAAGTCCCCTCTTGGCTATTGGCAAGAAAATCTGTCGTTTGGCTGTACCGTCCAGTTCGATGTTAAGCAGATTGGTTATCGTCTCGGCTGTAAGATCATTAAAGCGTCGTAGCTCGTCCGTTTCGCAGATAAGTTCGATACCCCCCAGAATATGAGTTAGGCGTGTGGCTGAGTAAGAGCACCTCAACAGGTAAAGACCGCTATGGTATCCTATCAGAGGAAGACGCTCCGAAGCGGTACTCAATTTATCGAACCACTTCTGCAACACGGGAGAGACACCTTCCCGAAGTACGGGTACCCCTAGGAGCTCTACTTCGCTTGCGCTGAGTATTTTACAGCCAGTAACGAGTGCGTGATCTCAGAGGTTGTTGAATCTGCATCAGGATTCCATACGAACAGTTCGCATTTCGAGGGGTTCAACGCTAAGCCGCTTACCTTCTCGAAATCGATATTATTTTGTATGTCATTAGCGATTGTAGAGGCGTTTCCTGCCAGTACGCCATCGTCCAAGTACCATATGTTAAGCGGGCTTTCGAGCGATCTAATCAGGTCGTTAACTGCTAACCAAAATAAAGGTGGACCCAGAAGGTCTCTTTGTTCATCACTCGACATAATGGTACATGTCTGGGGTGGAGTCCTTGACTGTCCTTAGCAAATGGTCTCTTCTTATCGTATTAAAAGCATTTGAAAAAGCCAGCTTGAGCAAGTACGTGGGGCAAGTCCTGGAGGCCAGGAAAGAGCGAGTTGTAATGTTGAAACTGCTGTTTCTACCCCGACTTTGATCGAGAACCCCAGTTGTCGGTCGTCTATTAGGTGTGTGAGCGGTCCTGTGTTATCTCTTATGCTGACCTTCGAATCCTGCGTAGGCATGATGGGCATGCTATCGGTCGGATAGAGCCGCACTGGGCCGTCAGGGTATGTAACCTGGTGCCGCACTCGTAATCCCGGAGGTTCTTCCTTATGATTTGTGCTAATGATTGTTGATATTTCTGTTGGCTGGGAGGCGGAGGATGACCGGCACAAAGAAAAATAAGGCCAACTAAGCGTGGAAACTGTTCTGAGTGTGCACATCATCGAGCCTCTTAGTAATGGCCAGGGCTAATATATGTCTAATAGATGTTGCTATGATACGTACTAATTTAAAAGTTTTACTAATGTCTTGAAGCTTGATGGGTTTAACTGAAGAATCGGCGTGGTGACTCGTATCAATATCGGGAGACGATGATATAGCTGTCGGGTGTTTTGTCCTAGTATGTCGTAGTAAGCCACGCCTGGTGTGTAGTAGGCCACACTACGGGCAGGGACTTTCAGGCTAGGTTCGGCGTCTGCGACGTTAGGTTGTACCAGCAGTGTCGTCGTTATTGTTGGGGTTGAAGAGCTCCCAGATGGCAGAAAGGTGTGATCTTCCATTATGACGAGGTGTGTTTAAGCTTCTCAACAAGTGGTAGTAACGCATGTAGTGGCTGAAGAACTTCAGTAATTGTTTCGATCGCCTTAGCTAGCTCCGGGCTGACTACTGAAAAAAGGCCAGATAGTGACGATAGGTTTGTGAGCGTCTTGTGGGCCTTGGCATTGACCCGGCGCCGTGGTAAAATAACTCGGGACCTTCTAAACCTTACAGCCCGTCGTTGCCGTCGCATTTGTTTCTCTTTTGGTAAGTTCCTGAGCCTAGGCAAAATTATTGATGGGTTTCCATTTTCAGAGGTAGTTATACCTCTAACCGCAGCGGCATAAGTGTTTTGGCCAATAGCGATATCGGCCGGTATAGGCGCTTGTTTACAAGCTTCTTCTATGGTTTCTGCGGGGTGATTTACTTTCACCTACTGGAGTGTATGGGCCTCGCTGATGAGTCTATTCTTCTCCCTAAGGAAGAAAAGTCTTGGGCATGAAGACGCGCCAGCAGGATGCGGTCCACGACACTTAACAGAACGAGGCGTGTTTTGACATGAAGCGGCTATATGCCCTTCGGTCCCGCATCTACGACAATTTTTTTTAGGCTACACTAATTTGCTATACGACCGGGTCGGAGGCATTTGAAGCAGACAGTTGGTTCGGTTCGAGCACTACGACGTGCGACTTGTAACCCAGAAATATAGAGGTCGGTGGTTGTCGGTCGAATGTAAGTATCACTCGGTCTGAAGGCTTCCGTCCGTCGCTCCGAGTGGCGTGCAGGCGACGAACTTGAGTCACTCCCAGGTATTTTAATTCCTCGAGGATTTCCGTCTCTGTGAAAGCGATGCTAACACCTTGAATTCTTGTTTTGTATGAAGCTATAGCTAGGCATGAAGACATTACTTGTATCCCGTTTAATTGCCTAATGTTCAACAGAGAAGTTGCTGACTCTATGTTAGAAGTCCAAACGGCGATACTTGACTTATCACCAGAAATTCTACTTCCTGGGGACAATGTGTAAATTGCCTTGAATAAAGTTAGCAGGGACCCATCTTTGAAGTTACAAACGTATTATCTTCGGTGGGTTGTCTGCGAGAGGCGACTTTGAGGGTGCCTATAGTAGCTGCGTTAATATCATCCCTAAGCTTGTCCAACTGTTTCAGTTCTCGCACCGTCAAGCGTTTCTCTTTACGGGACGTGTGAACTATAAATCCACCGTTAGCATGGTCCTTGTTAACCGCTTTTTTTTGAACAGTCTGTTCTACAGTCTCGGGTAACGTCTTCCACCCCTTTACGCCTAAAGACGTGTTATTTTTTTATCGTAAGGGTGGCGTTTTCACAAGCGGGTATTTCATCGGCGACCTTCAGGCAATCCAATGGTAACACTACAGCGTTGGGCGCTGTTTCACTGAGCACTGCACTGCTCGGTGATCCATTTCCTCCTGCTGCACCTTTGCGCAGTCTAGTGATGTCCAGAGAGCGCGGAGCAACAATTGGAGGTGATTGTGGACCGGGGGCCATGACGTTATTCGGTGTCGACTGTATAAATAACTATCGTACTCAGAAGAAAAAAACGAAAAAAAAAAACAAATTTATTTACACGGTCGGGTTTCGAACTCGGTGTCCCACTCCGTAATCGGTGATAATTTGTGGACTAAAACTGTGGGTTTCTGCTTTTCGAAATTCTAAGGTGGATCTTTTCACCTTGAAATCTGACCCTCCGCTAAAATCATTAACCAAAACAGCTTTTTTATAGTTTTAATGCGAACGTACTCTCCGTGTATATAGTCAAAGGGGCGTTCGAAGTCTTCAGTTTATGGGCAACAGAAGCACAAGCAATGATATCGTATGTAAGCCATCTAAAAAACATAGCTGCAGGTGCAACGAAGAACAAAACAGGACGGCCGAACTGCTCACGGCAAAACTCACTGAAAGAAATATGAGCAAATGGGATAGACGAGCAAAATTCCTTGAACGCAAATTTAAGAGCAAAACAATGGATTTTAAAGAATACGAAGTGATGCTAATTAAATAGAGAACCAACGATGTAAAGAAGAAAGTTGACGAAACAATCAAGGAAAGATGGAGAGCGGATGTGAAAAAAAACATCTTTGCAATTGTACAGGCAACCAAAAAGAAATCCAACCGAAAAGAAATTATATACTTATCATCACATTTATTTCACTCATATTGAGTAACATAACATTGACACTTATATCGTTGTCAGCTGTTGTCGACATGTTATTCGTGAGATGCAGTGCAGTGATCCCTTCGTTAGGGCCAGGCAGACAGATGCATGATACTTCGTACACCTGTCTGAGAGCACAGTTGACAGACGCACTCCGTGTATTCCTCGTGGAAGTTTGTATTCGAACCAACCAGGGGATGATAGCCATGAGCTCAGTGTCTCGTATAGACGTGGCAATTGTCACATGCAAGACTAGACCAGAAGTGAGTGGCACTGAAAATATCCAGGTCTCCAACCTCTCGTCGGACTTGTTTAACTTTATGTTTTTATTCCAAAATGAAGCTGAGATCGTATAAGCAAAAACAATCCGCCATATTCATACGTTACACAGTACCATATATATATATATATATATATATATATATATATATATATATATATATATATATATATTCCAATAAAATATATTTTTAAATTTCCCGTGCGTAGCCTACTCCACGGTATGCTCTCTTCGTAGACAGAGCAGGGTAAGGCCGCCAAATCGCCAATCGTTTAGCGAAAACACGCGAAGAAATTGTGAACATTTATCATGAAAATAAATTGTATGCTGGCGAAGCCACAGAGTGCTTTATTGGCTGAAAATGTTTCTGCCGTGGCCGACAGTGTAGAACAGTGCCCGAAAACATTGGTTCAGCTATGTGACAAACACACTTCGTGCACCTAAACCTGCTGTATTTTGAGATCGGATCTAGCAACGTATTTAAAAAATCTAGAGCCACGCGATTCACGAAGAACTGTTGCATGTGCCATATATGGCAGTCTGGTGCTGCCTTTGGTTTAAAGGATCGTTAAGTTCTATTTGTTCTCAACTACCATAAATAACGAGCGCTATCGCAGCATGGTTCTTAATTGTTTTTGGTTACATTTTGACCAAATCCTCTAGTTCTAACAATATGGTGCCATAAGCTACACAGCAAACGGATAATTGAGCTTTTGAAAATGAAGTGCCCCGGACAAATAATCGTGCGCGAATAGGGCATTCACTGGTCTTCAAGTGCTTGCGATTAACCTACCTCTGGGTAGACCTTTAGACTATCCTGTGGGGGCTCTCTTGAAGAGTAAGTGTACTCTAACGTGTAGTCTCCCGCTACTATCAGTGAACTAAGTACTTAAATTAAAGCTTGTCTTGTTGTAATTAACCCTTATTTACACAGAACAAGTGGGCGTTCCGTATACAGCTTAAAAACCAGAAAAGTCACCAACTCACCGATATTATATATGGGACATTAGAAATGGCATTATATCCTAAACACTCTTGATTTATGTTATCTTAAAGATTTTAGACTATTTTGCAAAATAGTGTGTTTGCAAAGTAGACTAATATATACATATAAGTATGTTTATATATATATATATATATATATATATATATATATATATATATATATAACGTTTTTTGTGCGCTTCTTCTTTCAAGAGAACAGCCTCTCTCCAGACGTTGACGCACCCAGATACCACCAACGACGTCTTCGCGCACTCGTCTAGTAAGCAAAACAAGGCGGAAACGGAAGGAATAGTAAGAGCATGCTCATCATGAGGGATCTTACGGCGGGCTCAGAGTTTACCCGCGGCCAATGACGACCCTCTGGGGTTGCACGCAGCATGTGGAGTATCAAGGGCAGAGGTAGACCTCGATTGCTGGCCAGGCTTCAAACAGTTGTACGCTGCAAACAGCTCAATATGTGTGCGAACAGTAAATACAGACACTGTGCAAATACGAACACAGCAAAACCATCTCCTTTCGCTAGGGCTGCGAGTAAACTAGAATTCGCCGTCGAACAGAAATCACAGCCAATTGACGTAGGAACAACTGAGAAGAAGGCAACTTCCAAACGACAACCAGTCTAGTATCAAATAGCCGCTTTCCTGCAAACTCATTTGGCCGCTTAATAGCTTTTTAAGCGTTAACATTTGATCCGCTATGCATTTAATTATTTAGATATTTCAGCAAGTTTCAATCTATCTGGTCGTTGTGACTCACCTCAGGCAGCAGAAGTCTTCGATGACCCTTACCGTCTGCTGTCTGTGTTAGACGAAAGAAGCATTAAACACACTGCGGCTGAGGGTGTGGCAGGGTTGCCTGTTTGTTTATGTCTGTATTATAAATTGTGGTAAGATTTGTTATCGTGTGTATTTGTGTGAATTAAGTTCGCGAACTAAAAGGTAAATTAAATTGTAATCATTAATTTAGGATGTTTAAGGTATTTATAGAGATATGGGTTACGGGGAGAAAACTATTCTTGCATATTCTCAGGGTATGCAAAAGTGGTGCCAAAGTGTTGTGTCTAGGTTTTGAAGACCAGAATCAATATTTCCTTTTAGGCTAAGCTGCCTTAGGGTATCAACAGCTGAAAAAATGTCATACCAAAACGTCTTAATGAGTTAGATTAGATTTGTTTTTTTAGGAGCATGTATTGTAGTTACTAGTATTATGGCTGTGTTGCTGCAATTAGTAATTTGTTCTGCTATTTTACTTAAAAATTGCACAAGTAGTCTATGTGCATTTTCTGCTACAACACTTTTTTTATGGGTGGTTTCGGGAGTGCACGACGCACATGCGTGAGTGGCTGACAGCTCCCAATGTGGGACTTACAAACCTACTAAATTCCGGATTCTTCACACACCCCTTAAGCTCGGAATGGCATGGCATTCGTTAAATCACACACAAAAAAAAGAGTATTTATTGCCTTACTATTTTGGCCAAATCATTCTGAATATTACCCACAAATCCAAGGTGTTTACTCAGTGCGCTTAAAACAATTGATTTTATACATAACTAAGTATATGATAAAGTGCTAAAACAATGACCTTATTCAAAAAAAAATATCTAGAATTGAAAAATTGTCTCCAGTAGAGCACTAAAGAGAAGTTCATTGGCTATGGTTCATGCAGTATGTAAAGTGCGTGCACGTCTTCACATTGTGCAAGGCCAAAAACAGGGTTACAAATACGACCGACAGCGGTTACTTGAGCGCTTTAATAGTTGCCGACAAAAATTACTCTGTACATTACTGTACGTCGCAGTAGTCCAATTAGTGGATCAATGTATCCACATTGTTTGTCACACAGTTGATAAAGTTCCAAACACAACCTTAGAGTGGGATGGAAACTAGGTTTCTGCACCGTTGTTTTTGTGGAAAAGCTCACTTGGAGGTAGAGCCCAATAGATCGACCGCATGCGTGGACTCAGGCTCATCCTTTATTTGCCTAGTGATGCACCAGAGAACATCATTCACTGTCTTTAATATTCAGATATAAGCGCCTTCGAAGACTTCGAAGACGAATATTACCCTACCTATAGGACTGGTGCAAAACAAATATTTGAGACTGTCGAAAGCCAATGGAGTTGTCTCGTCGGGACGTCGTAAAGCTTTTCCTGGCTCACGCGCAATGCCACACTTTAGAGACCTGTAGCTGTAGTAGAACAAGGCAGCCGACAATAAATGTTCTCGATTTAGTGTTTCCTACTTTGCGTCTATTTGTCTCGCTATGAGCGTATTTAGCTGTAGGCGTGGCCTCTGCTATTACACTATCTTATGTCTAATTTTATTTTCTTGATTGTTCTTTTTCTTCATTCGTACTGTCTGTAAATAAGCATTGTTTATGCACCGTTACGCAGCCTAAACCAAGGTAAATTATTTGAATCACCGCAGGTCATGTCAGCCCAGCAATCCGCATATCGATGGAATCTAGGAGAAGGTACGACCTGGGGGAATTTTGAAACTTTACGTTCAAAACGACAAAAACGTTTCGCATAGTGAATAGCGAGTTACAAATAGAATATGTTAGGTCTTTCCGTAAAATCTTACACGACCATCATGCAGCACGACTCGCCACTAAATCTGCTCTATAGATATCTCGTAATTTGTCATAGGACGAAAGAAGGCGCGGTTCTTTCTGTCTCAGTTATGTGTGGCAACAAATTGTCGATGGCCTGTTTTATTTGGTCGCGAGACCCATCACACGTAATAATAAGACTTGAGTACATTTTTAAGGCACAGGTCGCCGAGCTCTTTTTGCTTCCGTTGACTCGTTTAGAAACTATTCTGAGATGTTCGCCCACCTCAT
This sequence comes from Dermanyssus gallinae, assembly GCA_003439945.1. Classification (NCBI taxonomy): domain Eukaryota; kingdom Metazoa; phylum Arthropoda; class Arachnida; order Mesostigmata; family Dermanyssidae; genus Dermanyssus; species Dermanyssus gallinae. The sequence goes on along the minus strand of QVRM01000574.1, from coordinate 290,578 downwards.
ATCTACCATTCAATCCCATTTAAGGCTGCCAGTCGACAATCTCTGCCTCTACCATTTTGGACAGCATATCGTCTGGATTGCCTACAAGACACGGTCGCATTTACGTACGTTTTGTGCACATTTCGAGACACTAACGTCTCTTATTTTTCTTTCTTCTACTTTGCTATGAACCTCAATTTTGAGTATTTTGTCGGGTACACCGTAAATACATTGTTCAGCTTCTCGTTTTATTTAAAACAGTGAAGATAAACAGGCAACACGCCTAAAGCTGCTATGCAAAGCAATCGCTCACTGCTTTGTAAACTAACTTTGCACAAGTACCACCAAGATATATGTCTGAAGGGCTACTGCTTCCATATTGTTAATTTTGCTTGTAGGCATTGTCGACCGATAAATACAGATAGGTACAATCTCTGCAACTGCCCAGAACTGAACACATCCTCGACGACAACGGCTGTGAGAGAAATGATCTATATATATAAGTGTCCAAATATAGTCTGCCTTTTCTGCCAGCCATGTGATGAGTAATTAAATTAAGAGAGAAAAGATGACAATGCGTTCCTAAATCAAACATAATAGATACACGTAATTATATAAAAAAAAACGTATATAAACATGTTCTTACTAACCTTGTGTCTGCAATACTGTTTAGTGCCAATAAATTGCTTTTTCATAATGAAATCATATTAGTTTAACTACTATTATGATTATTCTGATTATACTGACTTAAACGTCTCGAGAGACAGTCCTAGGTGCTCTAACAAAAGTTTCACTTTAATTGAGTTTATTTGCATAGAAACAAGCTAAAAGTTGTCAATGCCCAGATCTGGTTCGCACATGAAAAAATATAAAAGCCTCGACTACGTTCGAGGCATGGCCTCACTCAGCTTGAACCAGGCTTAACCATATTGTGGGCCAGCGTGCTGCTCTTGGAGTGTCCTATTCACTCTAAATCCTAATTGTCCCTACTTTTATTCTATGCGAATGACATGTTCATTGCAATGTTCACGCACCGCCATATGGACTTTATTAATATATATATATATATATATATATATATATATATATATATATATATATATATATATTAAGATGCAAAAAATGCCCTAGAAAAATGACATGCTAATAACAGTTCTTTGAGAACGTACAAATAGGTACATATTGCCACGAACAAGTTAGATGGAACTGTCCTGTTAACCAAACGGAACATCAGGGGTGGTACAACCCTGTCTTTATTTACTGCATTCACTGGCGGATGTTGTAATCCTTCTAATTTTCCCTTCACTACGTTGCTCCCTCTTCATCTTTACGTTCTGCGCCTGTTTCTGTTTCCGCTCAATTACAGACAAACAAGCTACTACGCTGCGCTATTTACATTATGAACAACGTTTGCTTTTAGTCGATGCGTTTGTACGATACATGAGGCGACGCCAACGGGTATACCTGCACCTCACACACAATGCAAATGATAATGAAGATCTGCGTGTTGCTCTAAAAAAATTATATATATACATACATACATACAAAGAGGCAACAAGTTGACATAGGTCGTGAACAAGTAGAACAAAAGCAGTCTAACAAGAACACAGAGCTTTATATGTAGTCAACGGACAAGCTTGTTCTAATGGCGTGCTGAGTAAGGTTGACGAGCACAGATTTGTCGATCGGTGTACATACAACAGCCGCCATTCCCGCACCCCCGGGTTGCTTATACTTTGATGTTGACGAAGCGAAGTCAACGAAGAAGATGTGATGCCTTCAAAGACACTCTTCTCAGAGGCGGCTGAGCTCTTTGATAAAAAAAAAGAAACAGATAAAATGATAAACATGAGATGAAAGGTTACATCCAGTCAACAATATCAGATGTGCCGCGTTCGCATCGCGCATTTCGTGTCACCACCGAACTGCGTGGGGATGTTATAATCGCTGTCGTTGCCGTTGTTGCAATTGCCGTGCACGGTGCGCTTGAATTCAGCGGCGAGAGGAGGTTAATACGACAGACTCTAAAAGCTCGCGGGTACTTGGAGTGGGTTGCCAGGCACAGTTTTTAGACGCCTTTGTCCCAACTATATATCCATGCTTTTCTTGGCTATGCTCAAGCAGCCTCTTACAGTGTGCACGCACACAAACGCACGCATATATCCATTAAATTGTTCAGAAGATGTCTATTTCTATGCATTCGCTTAATCAGTGTATATATATATAATACATGTGTACGTGTAAAGCTTCTAGATCTGACATGTATGCTCCAAACGCTAAGCATTGATGAGATGTTTTGCGCAGCACCTTTTAAATAACACGTGGTGAATGAAAATATGCCGCATCTTATTGTACTTAATTCGACGCTAAATTTACTTACGCTGCAATCGCGTAGTAGGAGGAAAAATTGTGTCCGCCTACACTATTTTGCGTGTAAAAAATAAAATGTTTAATTATGTGGATATCTATTTTTTTTGGTGTGTGATAGAATAGCAACGGCGGATAACGACTTGACACACAGTGTCTGTGCCTATTTAGTCGCTGTTCTAACTCAGTCCTTCGCGCCACTATGAGATGTAAAGCTCTTTGTATCTGTTTCGAAACGGTCCTCAGGCGGAAAAATGCTTAAACAACCTTTTCTGGAAATCGTTCTATTTATACTCAAACTTTCTTTTTGCTTCATCACAGCGGGAGCTATTTTGAAAAAAAACAAAATACTTTGAAAAATTAAAATAAATAAATATATTTTTTAATATGTGCCTGATTTTTTTATCCACCCTCGTAGATTAATAATTTATCAGTTACTTGACAAATATACTTAAATACACTTGCCACCCGGCACTAGCCGCAACCGGCTTGTCTATCTGTTGGCTTCGACACCCATCCTTGTGGAGGATCTCAGGACGACTTATACATTACCGAGAACGGAGGCTTTCGAAAATCCTCTCGCTGAATGGGAATATATATGGGAATATATATAAGTTTGCGAATCATTTGCGGTTAATTGGCATTTTTTCAGATTAGAGCAATGTCCACAAAGTACTGGAAGGGTCCATGCTGTAAAAAAGATACTTTGTTACCGGGTCTGCAATATATGTATTTTATATGAAGGTATGTTTCAATTTCTTTTATTCACACTGTCTGTGTAATACTCTATCTAGTTAAAATTGGAGTACACAACTACTCCGGCTAATCAAGAAAGTCCCCCCAGCTTACTCTTAAGTCTCTCGAGCTGATTCAGAGACTGTGGGTATGTACAAGTTTGGGCATGATACACATCACAAGGGCCTTCGCAATATTTACAGATACCCGACTCGACTGGGTCGTGAAACGACTCCGTTCGACAGACCACATGATGATAGCCGTGGGTCGAGAATTTGACCACCACGTGCCTGTTTGCCCGATCCGGATTCTTCCATGTGTCGTCTGTCATTGCTGGCGAAGTGAAGAACTGTGGGCCCACGTCGCTGATCTCCTCTCTTTTCCTGTTCATGAAGTTCACGAATGCCGTCGTCTCCTCAAGCTTGAACTTTTGTTGGATCTCCTCCACAAATCGCTTTTCTCCCGTCAGGAGGTAGACCATACGATTTCGCGTATTTGTGTGGACGCCAAGAACTCTTTTTAAGAACGTCGATTTGGCTCTGTCGAGTGTTTGAAGGTCTCGCTCGCTAAGATGCTCCCAGACCAACTCGACTCCATAGGCAGCGCATGGGGCTAGCTTGAGCATGAAGAGTTTAGAGGCGGTTTCCAACGAGAGGCGATACGGGTCCGATATCGGTGAAGAGGCCACCAGAGTTTTTCTGAATCGCTCCTCTATGTGTCGAGAGAACGACGATCCAATGTACAACCAGAAACTATATGAAGATATGTATACACATTGGGTTGCATAAAATACCGAGCAAGTGCGAATGCAAGATATGCGGAAAATCGTGTGATCTGTATAATTTCCAACAGTGTACAAGAGCGATATTGCTGACGAAAGTGGTGCAACACAAACGTGTATAAACCAAAACTGGTTAAAACAATACAATCAAAGATATATATATATATATATATATACGAGTATATCTTTCGTATATATATATCTCGTATATCTTTGATTATTATAAACCAAAACTGGTTATTAAACAATACAATCAAATATATATATATATATATATATATATATATATTTAATACAATCTGTACAACACACAGTACTCCTGGCAGGAATCTTTGCCATGTTTGCCGGTTACTAAAGAAAATGCCACACCAACGGCTATACCTAGATTTTTTTTAAAAACATGTTAGGAGGTTGTTTTTAATGAACGATTATACCTAAAAGCATACAAGATTGCGCGTAAAAAACCCTACTAGTAGAGGTAGCCAGACCGATAACTGGGCTTTTCTCGCAAAGAGTCGGGTCGGGGCGGTTTGAGTTCAGACCTTACTTTCCAGTCAATTCCAATTCGAGAGATTAGAAGTTTGTGGTCGAACGCATACGGCCAAGAAAAGCACCAGGCCCACATGCGAACCCGCACGTTCGCAGGAAACCGGCACGCTGACCCTTACACCGAAACTCGATAAACCTCAAGGATATCGCTCGGCATACCGCCCTATAAGTATGCTCTCCTGTGAATTTAAAGCAGTCGAGCACATTATCATTAGACGACTAGTAACGGAATTAGAGAACAAAAAGGCTCTCTCTCTCGAAAACCAGCATGTTTTCCAATCCCGACACTCCACACACTTGGCTATTAGCAAAGTTCTAAACATAGCTGAAACACAAAAAAATGCACCGAGAGTAAACCGTTCGCATTGTCTGGCCATTTTCTTAAACGTCAAAACGCATTTAATACGCGTCTATGAGATACCATAGACAAAGCACTTGTAAACAAAGGCGTGTCCCCTACTGGCGGCGCATCCTAGCGTCGTGCCTAAGTGACCCACGTGTTACTCTAGCGTGGACTATGCAGTCACTTGGGGTTCCCCAAAGGTCCGTACTGGAACCAACCCTGTAGAATATGGCCTACGATAGAGTATTTAAACTCCCATATCGCCCAAGAGTCTATGACGTCGACCGCGCATTTATGCTCGATAGAGAAGCAGCCACCGTAGCCCTGGCGGATATCTGACAATGCCTCCACATACTTAATCTCGAATTAGTTTTAAAAGTAGAAACAATTCCTTTAAACGACCTAAAGTGCCCTCCACAGAATCTAAACTTACACCTGGAAGGGCACCCTGTACAACCCACGCCCATGGTAAAGTACCTGGGCATGGTATTTCAGGTCAGCAGCTATGCTCAGGTGCTCTGCACCGTCGGACAACACTTGTATTTGTGAACGAATCATGATCTGTGATCATAAAAATACCGGTTGTGTTAGTCAACAGCAAGGGCTCGAATTTACTTGACATACGTTTCTTACATGGAATTGATTGTGGGCCAAACTGCAGTGGACAAATCTTCTTATTTTTAGAGTTCCAATCTTCATCAGCACGAAATGCCGGCAGGTCTGTGACAAAATATGTACTAGATTTATTAATCAAATGGATAATCGAAGTCGTTGAAGGAAAGACGGTGTAAAGAATAGATCGTTCCGTTGCGACTGATTCTGCTATCAAAGGCGGCTATACTAAGAGACTGAATAGTGTAGGTGCTTCGTATAATCCCTTAGACGCTGTGAACTGCGTGAACACAAGCTTGTGCTGGTGCTCATTTATTTCAGGTTGCGAATGGAATTCCGACCGGAGATTTCGAGTTATTTTTTCTTAAGAATCAGACACTTTTGTCAGAGTTTGTAGCTGTGTGGACGCACGTTGGTCCGTTGTGGACAGAAGCACAAATGTATGTGTTTCTGTTATGTTTCTACTAGCGCATTTAAATTTGTACTGTATACGTTTTACTTTAGTCCAGAAGCGCCCAATAGGCTGCCTCACCCCCAGGACGACCCTCTTTAGAGACAGCAAAGAGTTTGTACCCCTCTATTTTTTTTGGGTGAGAGGGAAAAATGCGTTTTCGCACACCCAGAGCGGGTAGTGTGGGACTCGATGCCGATATTGTTGGCATAATGCCCACTAAAAACCTCTCACCTAAATGGCCTCAGGAAGAGGCGATGAGCTGGAACCATTCTTTAATATTACTTCAACTTAATATTACTTCAACTGTACCCCTCTACTGTGTGAAGCACATAATCAGCAACGTTTCGCTCACCGCAATATCATCGCAACTCGACCCTCTACCCGCAAGGAGGAAATCAGCTAGGGATTCTGTTGTTTGAATGGTTTGAATTGATCCGACTGGTAATTGGGACGGCGATACGCCGGCGAGTGGAAATAGCTTCACCGTTTATTAGTCTTGCTGACAGGCTTGATTACTCGTATTTGTTTGCATATTTCAATCGTGGCTTTGTCTCCATGATGAGGTCACCACATCTGTATGCTATTTAGGGTTACAGGCGTTCGATTCCATTGAGGTATATGATGTAATTTTTTTTACATGAAGCTTTTCAGGCAATACATGTGGTGGCCCGTCGGCGCGGACACAACATCTCGCGCTTGTGGCAATTTATGTGGATGATTGTTCGCAGGCTAGACATTTCATAGATATATGCTTGGTGAGCAGCCTGCTCTTCTCAGTTACGACGCGGTCGTTATCTCAACATTTATTTTCTGTTATCATTGTCCTTGCTTCTGCTGCTTCCAAACAATGTATCACATTTAACTGTGATCACGTTGCCAATAAGTTACCACGGGCTGGCCTTGTCGCCTAATCTAGCCTAATCCTAGTGCAGCTGTTGAAGCCTTTGAATTCAAAATATTTACCATCATAATAATCAAGCATTTCCCCCAGTCGCTGTGCATAATCCCGGACCGCCCTCCAAGATCTGGCGCTTATCTGTTCTCCTACATCCACAGAAAGATCTCGTTATTGTTGGCCGTTTGTACGTTCGTCATAAGATTAACCAACACTTGAAAACACACTGTTTACTACATACTAGGCATTACTACATGCAGGAGCAGGGCACTACTTACGTCTCAGTTCAGAGATTCACCATCGCATACAAGTAAAGCAAAAGGATTCTGGTAGCTTTTGAAAGTATGTCAATAAGAAGGCCGGCCTTTTTTGTAGGACTAATGTTCCGAAGTCTATGACTGCACCTCATATAGTTTCGCTGGTGCCTGTTTCATCCTGGCATAACACAGTGCGACTACTGGCGATTAGACAGTTCCAGGTTCTTCCCGTCCTCGTAGCTTCCTTCACGGACGTACTCTCCTTTGGAGTACCCTCCAAAGTAACTAAACATTGTCTTCTCTACCACGCTTTTGTCCCCGGACCTTGGAGTACCCTCCAAAGTAACTAAACATTATATTGTCTACCACGCTTTTGTCATTGCTCGTATATCTAATAATCTTCGTATCTATACATACTGACATTTTTCCACCGAGTTTCAAGAGTACCAGCGTAATTGATTTTTATAAGGAAAAGGGATATCGCCAAAATGCTATAAGTAATCGGTCAATCAGCTTGACTTCATTTATTGCCAATGCACTTTTTATCCCCTATTTCAGACCTACGGAGTTCTACAAGATCCTGCAAGCGTACCGTGCCCGTAAATGTCAATTTAGATCTACAAATTATTACAAGCAAGGCAACTAATTAACGCTCTTAGGCAAGTCGAATCGTATTGTCATCTCGTATGTAAAGAAACATACCGAAAATTAAATAACGTATATACTAAAAAGAGGTCCTTTGTTTAAAAATTGTAATATATATCGTTAAGAACGGTGCTTCCCAGCATCTAACACGTTTGCTACTGCATGTAAAATAAGCCATAGTTATTTATGTAATTCGTTATTTAAAAGTATTATTTTGTATATACATTTATAAGCAAATCTTAAAGTGGCTATAGACAGGAATATGTGCCACGCACGTTACCTCAATTGGCAGCTTAAAGATATCGTGCTCTTATGGTTCTTGTCGCTGATTCTGCCGTGTCTATAAGGGGGCCATCATATATATATATATATATATATATATATATATATTTATTTATTTATACAATACTTTCAAGCTTTTTAGGAGTTTAATAACAACTCGTGTAGTAGAGCCAAGGAGGCTGTAGGGAATTACGGTGCCATGAAGCTGAATATCGACCTCAAAACAGGACCAGATTTTTCCAAGGCTGCTTGTCCATGAACTCTATGTACACCAAACGTATTGAGTTTGTGCACTTTCTTATTCAACTACATGTGCCACAGCAAGCCTTTTGTATATCGTCAATTGGCAGACGTGCGGTCAATGAGCAAATAAATTGCCAGCTTTAGGAAAGACTCAACAAAGTATGCATTTGACAAAGGACTCCAGAAGAGTACGTTGTTATTTAAAACAATGATGAAAACTCCATCCACAGACATAAAAATGGCATAACACGCCCCAAACTCGGGAGCTACAATGCGGTACGTCAACCTCAGGGCAAGTCAGCTCACTCTGGATGGATTACGACTCCACCACCCCGTGAGTCTCGATCCTTTCTAAGATCATAAAAAAGTCCCCTCATTGCTGATTTTCCGCTGAACAAACCGAGAGTTGAATAAACTACGTCTTGGTTATCATTGCTACACTCTGTGTACTCTTATACTTTTGATATTGCTATTTAGAGTTTCTAAACACCAGGTTTTACAATGGATCGAGCACTGAGGTAAATACATAAAATTCGGCCGCAGGCCAGTCATGCTTTCGGGTAGCTTTCTGACACCATATCAGGGCACAGATGGCCGCGGAAGAAAGAAAGCTTTCGAGCAAAGGTTTTGTCCTCCCAGGGCTCATCCTGAATGAGATGGTCATAGTCTACGGCTGCAACTTTGACGTAGAACTTGTGATCGCCACTACGTGATCGAAGACGCTCTACTGTTGCGAGATAGATATGGCCACGTGCTTTAAGATTATTGTAGAGCTTCTCAGCAGAGACACTGGAACACACGTTAGAGATGAAAATCCGCCGGGTGCTGATTCGAGCTCTCACTGCACGCAGCGGTTGGAATTCTGTATCATAATGAGTGCTTTGATGCTCGACTTAGGGTCTTATATCACAGTACTTTTTGACTCAACCGTTGTGGGTCGCTCATATATGTCATTCTTGGTCGTCACCTCAGGACGGGAATGTAGTCGCCTATTTTCCTTTTAGCAACACCGTGCTGCATATGTGTTCCAATCCGACCCCGAGAAATGGAACGATCGTTGGAGCGAGCACGAGATTTACTTGCTCACTGAGTCTCAAACTGTATATTCGCTTCATTACAGACAGCGTATCGACCCCGATTTATTGAGGACAGACACTAGTGGCGCACACTTCTCACATTTCACTGTGTCTAGTTTAACACGGTCATTAAAGTCGTTCACCGAGAGTTTCGTACAGGAGAGATGATTCCACTCAAGGCACCAAACACACTTGACGCTCGTGTGTTGTGAGCGTATAATTCTCGTATTACAGTTTCGGTAAATAGTGCGCTGGTGCTTGCCTCATATGAATCCATTAGAATCCTCGCATCTCACGCATACCTCTGTCTTACTTGGTGTGTAGGATATTATATTATGCAAATTGTAAGTTTTGTACGGAGCTGCTCAGTTACGTGACAGTTTCGAACGCTGTAACAGACGATATATAGAACATATTGTGATGATTTATTAATCAATTACAATACATTTGCACACTCGGCAGTGCTCGCCTTAATAAAAATGGTGGTAAAAAGGTGTCACGTGAAGTTAAGAATCAGCTGTACGTGTCCTTGCTTGATGGTAGCCCCCGCTCTTATGGACTCAGTGCGAGCGGTATATCCTCATGGTTCCTTGCAACGTTAAGACGGTAAGATCCATAAGATTCCTCTTCGTGACGCCGAGCCCCAAGAGCGTACTCGCAGATTCGGAGTCCCATACACCACTCAATATATATATATATAGTGTGATGACAATCAATTCAGTGGGATGACAATCTAAAGAAGATGCTACGTCTACCAGAGCTATTAAAACGTACAGCCAAGGGAACTTTTGGTCGTGTCTGCATAGAACAGACAACCCCCTTGTCCGATCTCCGTTGACTGCAAAACCGGCGAGAAGGACACGCCTAAGCATACTAGCACATATTGCTATACATTTTTCTGTTTATAATATGGGACGTTTCGGGAATGCTGGATGTACACGTCACGAGCAGCTAGCGTGGGACTACGTCCAACTAGTGTGAAAGCCGATTGAGTTCCTACAGGAACGGTTTACGCTACCCCTGACAGACACGACTCCCCTGACTGTTCGAAGTAATTTAAACGCAGTTGCCATCCAAAGCGATAATGGGGAGAGCAATATTTTTCGTGGGTTGAAGTCCCACAGTTGCAGATGAGCTGCCCGTGATTAACTGCGCGCGAACATAAACGACAAGGTTCGGCGACTCATAACATACCAGAACCGAGTAACAGTTTCAAATATTAAAGCGTTTATATTTTTTAGAGTTGATGTATGCTGTTCTGTTTTAGCATGCAGTAACGTTTTGTTCTGTGCGATGGCAGACGGACCACCAGTCATTATCGATGAGGCGATTCGCGCTGACATCGAACGTTTTACGTTTCTATGTTCTCTAAGTAGTTTATTGTTCTCGTAAAGTATCTCCTAAAATCTGCGGTCGAAAGTTGGAACAAGCTTGGCTTGAGTAGATGAAGCCGATTTTACTTAAAACGGTAAATGACTTTTTGCATCGGGCACCGGAAAGCTGAACATAAATCCCGTAGAGCTCATTCAGTTTCTGCTCCACCGTTGCCACCAGTAAATTTATTCCACAGGCAAGATTCTGGTTGAGCTGTTTGTTACAGCGTCCTCGCGAGCCGCTAATTTGTGACAATTGACAGATGTGGATTTTTTGGATGTGTCGAGGAGGTGTTCGGCAAAGTACATCTGTTAGTCTGCAGCGATTTCTAACAGTATCTACTAGCTCAAATGGCACCATATTAAGCTCCGACAGACTCTCACTTGCGACGAGAAGTTAGGGCACGGGCATTCAAAGTAATGCCAAAGTAATACCGAGCCTCACACTAGTCACGCAGGCTGCTAGTGGCGCATCATGCATTCCCGAAACCTCCCAGAACCAAAAAAAGGGCACGGGCTACAAGACCGCTTGGCTGGAAGAGGATCACACGGCGAAAAGGTTGGTTGTCAGCCCGGCACAATACGTTTACTTTCACCACGAATCGCCAAAGCACTCTTCGCACTAGCCGAAATTTGCGAGGAGTCCTGATAACGCCAGCAGATAGACTCAGCAGTCGAGCCCGGTAGCGTGGTGGGGGCATTAGCCTGCGCCTCGCGACCGGAGGAGACACATAAGTACGCGGGTTCGAGCCCCACCGTTGCACGTTTGTATTTATAGGGGTCCGTCTATGAAGCAATGCGAAGAGCAGTCCCATGGACGTTCAATCTTGGCTGAGAGTCGGTCCGAAAAGTGTAGATAGACTTCAGCAGCCGAAAGTCGACTATGGGAGCTTGCAATGTGGCGACAGTTTGGAAACGAGGGAGTCGTTGATACTCAAGTGGCAAGATACAATACAAAAAAAGATACGACTGTGCATTTCTACAAGAGAAGTCTTGATATTTCATTACAAGATTGCTAAAAAAACTAATTTTAGTCACACGATAACAGAAGAGGGTTTCTGTTAGCGGGGGGATGAATATTGTACTTTCGTAGGGCTAAAGAAGGCTTCTCGTAGAAGTGTTTAAACTTTTTTTCACGAAGGTGGAGCGGTAATGGAAGTTCCACAAAACACTGGCTGTAAGAAGAATATGTGATTAGGTCATCTCACAGGAAATGGAGGCAGTATGCTAGCGGTTAAGATACCGATTAAGAACGGCGGTAAATCTAGTAGTGTCTTTAGGCCAACAAATCTAGGAACAAGGTTACATTTAAAAAAAGGTACGAGTATTAAAGATAGAGAAAGGCGTCTGCTACAATTCTCTATGTGTAAATATATATATATATATATATATATATATATATGCAGGCGCTCATCGCACTTGCCAGGCTTCTAAAATTGTAATACTGGTCGACCCAAAATTGACTACATTGCCATGCAGCTCTCGTCGCATCGCCAGCTACAATTGTCAAATCCAGCTAGAAAGGCATGAGGCAAGAAAACTGCGTCGTTCACAATCATGCGTTTGGCCGCCCTCTGGCCGCCCGATCTCTCGTACACGTTTATCGTATGCAATTTTTCTATCGTATACGCAAATTCCTCATGAAGCTCGACGAGCTGATGAAAAACGTGTCATCCATAGACGACGGCGACGACGACCATCTTGTAGCGTTATCGTTCTCAGCGACTAGCCGGCACCTCCCCCGAATGCGCCTGGGGTACGTTCGGACCGGAGTTTTGGCGTCTTCGGCTCGGTGGCCTTCTCACCCGCCAGCCGCGGGTGCAGTGCTCTCGCGTGCCTGCGCTCGTGCGCGATAAAAACTTTTCTGTACAGCCACTGCGGGCGCATCCCAGCTGTTGGCCGGGAAAGACGTCTCCGTGGGTCGACGCGCGAAGGCATTCTCCATCTAAGTCGGGAACTCGAAGAAACACGGGGTTGTAGCGCGCGCGCACACATTTGTCTACCGAGGAACGCTTTTGGCAATGACTACAACAACTTCCACAACGAAGTTTCCACATTTCTAGAGTTGTACAGAATACAGGAAGAGAGTAGAGAGGGACGGCTGTATGTATGTATGGCAAATGCGTATGAGGGAGAGGCGTAACTAAACTGTGGTGCGTCGTTACTTTGACAGAACGGATTGCAGTGCTGCCCAAATCTACTTCCTGCAGCACCGCCGCGAGAAATGCGTTTCTCAGATAAAAGTAAACATTTCTGCCAGCATATGGTCGGGCGTGTTTGTCGACGAGCTATCACAGGAAACATGTACGGCTGGCCGACGAGTTGCGGACTCGGTTCTGGAAGGACACGTACTCGAAGAGTCCCTTTTTAAGGCTTGTCTGTTTTAATTGGTGTAAATGATAAAAACACATTATAAGAAATAACTATAAGAAAGAGTAGTCCTGGGCAGGCAGATCATATCAATTATTTATTATTACAACATCTTTCAACATTTTAATACGGCATTTCATATTACAAGTACATTATGTTACACGTGTTCATTTTGTCTCGAAAACGGCATTTGTTAATCTTGAACAACTTGAGTCCGATGGCATAGTAAAACGTAGCACTTCTCGAAAAGTGGTTTCATTACTTGTCCAACATTAACGGTCTCCTATAGAACGCTTCTGGCAGTTATTTTGTCCTCTGCTAAAAATCTACGAAAATGTCGCAGTGAAACCGTAGGCGGAAGTTAATAACGGTTCACCAGATTTTCGATGAAGTTAAAAACTATTTACCAGATATCGTCCTTGACATACATAAATTAGCTGTTCCGTGCGCCTCTAGGCAGCCCCAAAACTTTCTTAAGGAGCGCTGCCTTCGCCGTGTCGAGAGCGTTAAGCTGCTGAGCGGATAGGTTTTTCCAAATTAGTGTGATACCATACAATGTCACCGAGGCGACTTTTAGGTTGAACAGTCTTAGAGCTGTCTCTACTAAGAGCTTTGGTAGCACCGGTATTGAGGTAATCGCCGCTTCCTGTGCTCTGGTCCCTTCCCTAGGTAGCCTGACTGACCCGATCTTAAAATATTCGCGATGAGCACTTTCTAGTCTATTTTCATATAGGAGCAAATTGGGTTGTAGCCATATAGTCCGTGTAGTATATACTTATATACCGGATGTCTTGTGGGCTCAACCCCCAATGTGACACGACCATGCCCAATGGTGCAATTTTAGCCGCTATTGTATACAGTGAAGATATATATATATATATATATATATAATATATATATATATTTGTGTTTATACTACCTGGCAAAGGTGAATAAATGTTTGAATTGAATTGGTATTGAGGTAATGGCAACTATGCAGGTATTAACTCGCTGAGACATGCGAGCCAAGAACGATGTGCAGTTTGGTTTTAGCTTAAAGCCCAGAAAAGATAACTATGAGACGAACTGTACAGGAGCACGGCTTGAGCTGAGCCTATCACTCCCCCCCCCCCCCCCAGCGTCCTCCATGATCTTTTTGTCTCTAGCGTCCTCCAAGATCTCTTTGAACACTCTACTAAATACCACAAAATCCTCGGCATAGAGGATTATGAAAACCCAAGGGTAGTGATTATTGAAAAGACCCGGTAGAAGACTAAGTGAGACTGAGTATAAAAGTGAGCTGAGATTATTGCCCTGGGACTTGCCGTTTAGCAGATTATATAAATAAAGTATAGCCGTGTTCCGAACTAGTTGGCATTAAAATCCGTACATTAGGTCATCTCATACCAATGCTTTTATTCACGCGTTCATGCGTAGTACCCCGCGAAATCTAATACGTCATTAGAAACATCATTAGAATACTCTTGTGCTGCGGCGTGGCGCCCGATGGGGCGTCAACATCTAATCCAGTTGTGAGCATGTGATGTGCCCACATGTGTGTGATCACGACGACATTGTATATTCCGTGTCAGAATAGCTGAGACTTCTCGACACCACTGCTCTTGCGCACCACAGCTATGGTGGTTTAGCAAAAATACCAACCTTACATAGCATATGGTCACGGTTCTCGTCTTCACAGGCTTTGTTGGCCGCAACGACGGGACACAAGGGAGCAAATATGATATGGTATGATACGGCGTAAAGTTGAGGAATTTCTACAAAAATTGTGGTTGTTTTGCCCCCCCTTAGCAAAAGGCTTATCTAGATATTGTGCGGAAAGTTATGGCATGGTTCATGGCTGAATGTCCCCTATAACTGCCCTCTCCCCGTTGCTGCTCGCAAGGATGCTCTTGAACGATAAGGATATAGACCTCTTTCTGGACTATCACAGCTAGTCGCTCCGCATACCCGTCCTAGCCGATAAGCATTGCACAAGAACAACAATTCTACACTACTGCATCGCCAAAAAGCAGAGAGAGGCGTTACACGTACATAATGAGATGCGACACTTTTCTAATCGCAGTTCTGTGCAGCACAGTTAACACATTTGAGATAATAGCCTCTTTCTCACAGGAAAGAGAGGGTTAGGCAGCGATATGCCACATTATTTGTCCGCTCCAATACTTCCTTCATTATGAATCGTTGTTTCACACACCGGTGTCATGTGGACCCACGGCCGGGCGCAATTCCAAGTTCGCAAGCTTGCTGGGCCAGAAAAGATACAAAAGTACAGCAGAGGCGGTTTGCACATATCGCCAAGCAAACAAAGGGTAAAGCCAGATCGGATGTTTGCACCGTGGCACAGAGGGAACATGCTTTGCCTTGCCATCATATGGCAGTTGGTTCGAATCATTAGTGGCCGCTGACTATGATAATAGTTGTCTCAAATAAAATGTGCCTGCTAAAAGGTAGACTACATACACCCACTCTCGGCAAACACCAAGCATAAAGAAGTGCCAACAAACTCGGAGTGAAGCTATCGAAGGTAATGTTTGCAGGTTTAGGCAAAAATATGCTCCAGAAATATCACGATTCTTTTGTGCACAGTGGTACCAACTGGCTACGGAACTGGCACGCGA
Source organism: Dermanyssus gallinae (assembly GCA_003439945.1). Classification (NCBI taxonomy): domain Eukaryota; kingdom Metazoa; phylum Arthropoda; class Arachnida; order Mesostigmata; family Dermanyssidae; genus Dermanyssus; species Dermanyssus gallinae. The sequence continues at coordinate 274,999 of QVRM01000574.1, read as the reverse complement.
GGAGACAGGTTTGATGCATTAAATAGCCAGCTTGCCATAGCTAGTTACGATCTCGCTATCAATGCTTCATGTGTTCATTGCATTCGTTTTTGTTGTTGCGTCGAGTATCGCTGTTTACGGGGCCCAGGAGGACGTACGCATATCTCTGTCAGCGTACAACGATACAGCGACAACAGGCTTAGCGGGTGGATGGGTGTTTGTATGCTATGGCAAGTGCACCTACCAAGCGCAAGATAGGCAAAGAAAGCCCACGCGACCCCCTCCTCCCCCGACGAAGACCACTATGATGACGATGATACTGATGGCGACGGTGGTGGTGGTGGTGGTGATGATGATGATGGCGACGACGGGAGCAACATCAACAAGAGGAAACACCATGGCCACAGCGGCATCAGTGACAACAGCCACGCCAGTGACTGCAAATGGATGGTCGCGCTGCAAAGTTTCAACAGCTAACCTATCGCATCGGGTCTCTTGTAGGGCTCGCCTTTGCCGTACACAGAAACGCTACACACACGCTTACATACATTACCCCCTCCCCCCTACACCCCACAACAGGCGCCGCAAAATAGAGCGGCGCCACACGTATATAAAGTACGTCGCGTGATGTGAGATGCCACGAGAGCGCGGGCGGGACCGTGCGTACTCTCGGCGGAAAAGACGACCGGACCCGGGGCCCTATGGCCGACGTCGGGCGTTTATCTGTTGGAACCAGGAGGCCCCTTGAGGGCCAACGGCGACGACGACGACAACGAAGACTCAACCGAAGAGAATAAAATGGCGTCCCTTTCTCTCCAAGTTGCGGCTCGTCACCCCTGTCTGCTGTTCGACCGACCGACCCCTGCTGCACGACGCTTTATTCTGTTGGGCGTCGTTCTAGCATCCACTTAGGTCTTCAACCCTTGCCTTGATTTTCCTCCTTTTTCCCTTGCTCCATCTCTTTGTTTGCCTCCGTTTTCCTAATCTCGCCTCCGCTCTCTTTCTTTTTGCCTGCATTTACTCTTTGCTCTCTCTCTCTCTCTCTCGATTTCCTCCATTTATGTTCTGAACATACTGAATATACTGCTATTCGTGTCGACTTTTCACTTTACTAGCAGAAGCGCAGACGAAGAGGAGACGACAAAGAAGAAAATTTGTTGTTTCCTGACTTTCGCCAGTTTTCTCGTCACTCATCATCGTGACGCGGTCAGCCGGTCCGGCTTCTCCTGAACTCGCCGATACCTCTATTTCGCGCTCTCTGTCGCTTCCTCTGTATGTGTTTCCTCTCGTTTAGGCCTGTCTTTTTCTTTCTTGCTACTTTTGCTTGCCCTATTCCCCCTCTTTCTGCCCAGTTCTCTCACGCGACCGCTTATCTTCTGCGACGCGTCGATGGTAATGCGTCCTCGAAACGAGGCAGTAGGAGAACGCAGTTCCAGAAGCAGCAACAGCAGCAGCAGAAGTAGCAGCGGCAACGGCATCAAGAGCTGTAACGAAGTGCCCCACCATTATTGGTACTACTGCTACTAGGGGTATAAGGGAGTGGAGGGACTCAAGCCCCCGGGAGGGCTCAAGCCGTCTGGTACGTTCGTGGTGGTGTGATGCTAACTTCATGTGCGCGTCAGACAGTGTGTGCACCACGTGGCACGCGCATACTAATTTTGCCCACCACTCGGAAACCGACAAACAGCGTCGGCTCCATTCCTCTCTCTTTTGCTCTCTATCTCGCTCGTTAGACGAGCTACTGCGGGAAGCTACTCGTACGAGCCACGAGTGCCGCGAGGACCGGGTGCCGACGACGACAACGACGACGGCGATGGTTTCGTCGCCACTGCAAACGCTGTTGGCGAGAAAATGATTAAAGAATGAGTTGTTGGCAAATGGTGGGTGTTGGTGGCTGACTTGCGAACTACGCACGAAGATGATGAGACTGACGCCATCCCTCAAGGCACGAGAACTAGAAGAAGGCGGAAAGACCCAAAACGACAAAACGGGACGTGCCTAGACGCCAGCCAAGCGCAAAGTAGAACTCAGAAAGAAAAGCCAGATACTGGACTGGACTGGAACACGGGAGGGCGTGTAAACGCGTGTGACAGTTCAGCGACAGTATAAACGAAGCCGAGGCTAAATGAACGAAAAAAATGCTTCTAGACAATTTTTCGCCGCTTTATTGAAATAGAAAAATGTATCTATAGTTGCTTGTATGTCAGACTATGTAAGAGATATCGTTGTGGTGGGAAATGGGACAGACAGGCGGTCGACTCGACGTTTTCGGAGCCGGGGCCAATGTCGGTAATGTGTCGGTCAAAAAGTCAGGAACTATTTGTCCACTCTTTTGAAACTTTTTAAAAGACCCTGGATTTTTGTATTTGAATTTTAAGTTTTCTGTCAATGAAAGAGACAATATGTCTGTTCAGTGGTTTAAATCAAGAATATATATAACTATATAATTACGTAGCAAGTGACACCCGCATTAGGCCGTACGATTTTTAGAACAAAAACGCCGCAGGCATAAAATTTCGAGGATCATCTTAGCGAGAAACGGCAAATAGCAGACGAATTTAAACAACAGGGATCGAACCGGCGACACCCCGGTAGATGACAACCATGACTAGCGCACTAGTCCCCTAGACCATGCCGCCACTTTCCACCACGGAAAGGACAACAGTCCTTTCATAGTATCCCAGACCCTCATAAACTATCAATGGCCGTTCATCTCTTTAACCTGAAGATTGCGCCTACTGCTTCTTACGGTATACAGGTGATATGGCCGCATCTATCGAAGTTAAACTTTAAGACGCTTTAAGAGTCTACCGCACTAGTCTCAACAGATTAGTCTATTTACTGGTGTCATCTCCGCTATTTGTTGAGAATTTACAAAAAAAACGCGTGTTACCGAAAACGGCAGCTTTCAAAGAGTACATGTCTGAATGGGAGAATAAGATGGCAGACATTGACCCGTTCTTTTCTGAAACCCAGGCAATGACGTGTAGTTTGCGGAAGCGCTGCAACTATGAGAATAGACACCTAATTGCACGATTTGCTGTACATGGTTTCCACATGAAGATCTGTATTCGAGTGAAGTCTATGAAATTTCCACGTTATGCTTGTGCAAACTCTGCGGGAGACAGTGTGACTTATATTACCTTCAACATTGCAATAAAGCAGTTCCGTTGACTCGACTTTTAGAACCGTGATGAATATATGTATATGTAAATGTGTGCTTTCTTTGTACGCGGAATATTGTAAACCAACCATTGGTTAATAAAGTTATTATGTATGAATTTAAGCAACGTAAACCACCATAAGCAAATTATCCGACAGAAGCAGTATCATCAGGGTGCTCATAATTACCATTTTAGTTGAGAAAATGGCAGTCAAATGCGTAGTTTGTGTAATGTTTATAATATATTTATATATATATATATAGGTTATTTTTGCCTAATAAAACTTCAGTATCGATTCGTTTCGGAGACTTACACAGCCTTCTAAACACCATCAGCAGGGGAAAAGGTGTTACGTTTATGATAGGGCGGCCATTACTGATCAGCCGGCAGACTCTGTTGTGACGGCAAACGCTTAGTGGCGCTCCGAGAGTGCACCTTGTCGAAACAGCTCCACTATTTTTTGAGGCGATTCAATGAACGAACGGCAGCGCTCAGAGTCGCCTCAAACTAAACGTTTACTCAAATAAGGTTGTGGTATGTTTCTGGAGGGATATTAGAGACGTCGTTCACTTTGAACTTCTAAGAAAGAACCAGGCAATTAATACAGATCTCTACCGTTAACCACTCTAAAGAGTTCATCAAGAATTGATTCAAACGCGTCTACAACTCATCAACAGGGAAAGGGCTTATATTTTACCTGGACAAGGCGCGGTACCATATGAGTAACTTAGCACCCACAATACTTTTGGGAACTTGCACCTTCAAACTATTACTGCCAAATAAAGGTTTTTACAAAATAAGATCAAAAAGCTGACTGATCGTTAGAGATGTAATTGGAAAAATGAGAATCCAGTGATGACTGAATAGACCCGCATGTTCCTACAGTACAGGATATTTGCCTTAATCTCGTACAATGTTCATTAATGGGTTTCGGGTATGCATAAACAGAAGAGCACTGCGTATTTGTGGCCCTTTGTTTACAACCTAAATCGATCTAAAATTCTGTGTTAGCGAGAAATGGAGCAATATTGAAGGGCCAGAGTCCGTAGCAAAGTACAGGGTATTATTGACATTTCTAATTTATTGTTGCTGTTGTAATTTGTTCGGTGAATCCACGGTGCGTCGAAACGGTGCTCTATGCAGCGGCAATAAGTGTCAAGTATATCTAAAAGGCTAACAAGCGTTCAACTCCAGAGTTACTTTAAAACAGCTGGTTGTGGTATTATAATGATGCGTGGTTCCGCCAATATATTTTCACTGTGGTCTTTTTGAAACACCTTGTTGTCAGCCCCAGATTGCGTAGCATGGCATTAAATGAAACGCATGGTTTGAGCTGTTGCTGTGCTTCACTCATTACAATGTGCCGAGCGACTAGATATTGTATTGACGTATGTTCTATATTTTTATGTTGTATCGTTTAGCAAAATTCTAGCAATGTAATTAAATAGATTATAGACTCCTTTAAAAAAAATTAGAAATATAGATAATTGGTCTAGAGCTTCGCCTAGGCGATCTGATATAGTCTCTCAGTGGACTACAGCTAATACTTGTTATATAAATATTAGCGTTTAATGTTTTATTTCAATCGTGAAGGTTATGCTGTGTCTCCGCAAGGTACCAACCTATGACACAAGTAGTCTGCATACTTGACAGTATTTCATGCGCCTGTAACTCTTCTTTTTCTTGTTTTTCATTGTTCACTCTGTGTTATGGTGTCGTAAGAAATGTGTCGTTGGCCGAATGGAACTATATTTTCTCGGCTGGCATTTCGGCGCCTCCATTTTATAGACCGATGTATCTGTATTAGCTAAAGCTAAGTTTGCATCTTCTTTATTCTACCTGAGAGCTTAACCACACGGCGAGTCACCTCTGTCGTGGTGTCAGTTCAACAGAGCTTTTACTGATCAGTTAACTATATGCTTATAAGCATAGGTAAATTCATAAAATAAATAAACATTAACTATGTATCAACCATACACCATAAAATAAAGATTATTGCTTTATGGATTGCTAGTACTAATACTGGTACTGATTCTCTTGTGACACTTCTCTCGCCTACTAACGGACGCATATAATCAGTTTACTTCCACGTGGTCTTCGACTGGACTTCACATCCGTCAGAAGACCACCTGGCAAATACTATTCTGTAACTGAAATATTGTTGGTATTATTTCATTTAGATGTAAAACACTGGAATGCCAATGATGGTTGTTTTACAAAGATTCTAAAAAGGTATAACATTTCGGCACATAACCGAATGTGTTATGTGCCGTATGGGCGGATTAGGCACATAAATGTCATAGCAATACGCTCTTATTGATTGGCCGCCTCATTGATTACAGCACGTGAGTAAAGTAAAATAGTACAATTTGTATTTAATGATAAAAGTATTCTGGCTTCTAAGCTAGTGAGTGTTAGTGCCACGGGATGGCACGACCTACAACGCCAAAGAATTGGCACTTGTGAAACAGGCATTTCATTTTACGGTAACTAAACAAGTGAACGAAGTTGCCACTGAAATGAAAAGGGTTCCCCAGAGTTTCTATTTGCTGTGTGGTCATAATCAATACGTAGAAGTTATAGAGGATACGCCGTTGCTACCGTGTAGGATTGTTTTTACTAGTTTAATATCTGTTATTATACATGTGCATTGTACTTACCTCCGCCCGTACGTAGAGTGTATATTGTAGATTTGCGCGTGCGATATAGTCGTGAGTGCAACCTGCTGATCACCACCTGCCAGATTGTTTATACATATTCGTCGATATAGGGCTCTTACTATACGTTTCATTCGCAGCCCTCTAAAGCAGTGAAGGAAAGTGCTCTGATATGAGCTTATTCATCTCCGTTTTATCGACAGGTGGCTTATATCAAACACACTACTAAGTCTCTTGTTATGAGAAATTCATATAACTAAGAGAAATAGCTCGAGTTGTTTATCTGACTGAGTTTGTCAATAAACAACGATTTCTTCGTGATATAAATGACCTTAATGAAGAAGGTCGATGATCTCTTGTCATCAGAAGCTTGACTTAGAAACCCACTGACTCTGAGAATCAGCTGCATGGCCAGCGAAACGGTACTTTCAGGGTTTTAAATGCAAGTGGATCAAATTGATAGTAGTCAATTCGTCAATTGTTAGCACATCTTCTGAGTTTGTTATTTTCGGCAAGGTGGGCTGCGTGACCAGCCTCTTAATGTGAAGCTGATGATGGTTGCACCCTAAACATGAGTGTCTGTTCGTACTGGTCCTGCTATTGTCAATATTTCCTTTAAATAAAAACAGCAAAATCTCCAGTCGTGCAGCGGGTAATAGATGTATATATATATATATGGAATAAGAATATATTTATTGTTATTGTCAATAAATGTGTTAATGGAATATACAGTACAAATCACATCGATCATAAAATTTTCTAAGCAGTGCCGACAAGTGGCACGACAAAAAGATGCACTTGGATCTTCAGGTTCTTCATTGTTAAAAATTCTGCACTGTATACAAAATTATTCGATATTTATGTCAAACCAATTCTGGCATATGCCTCTCAAGTGTTGTACCCCATAAAAAAAGATAGGCGACTACTGAGGATTGTAATCAAGAAATCAAGAAATTGTAATCAAGAAGCCGAATTTCTAATCGTTGTGACGTGGTGTGAAATCGTTGTTAAATATATCATAGACAGTTTTAATGAATTAGACTGTGCATTTGCCGTTTATGTTTCTCCAATGAGGAGTTTTGTAGTTTATTTTTTTAATCGCATACCAACGACTACAAGATCTCAAGTGAGACACGAGCCTAAATGCATAGCTCGAAAAAAGATCGTCATGTTGCTGTTCCCCTGGAGGGTCACCAGGACATACAACTGCACCCCCGCAAGGAAATTGATCATTTGATGTTATAACAAATTCCTATCCTGTCTGTACGTATATAACACCTTTCAATTTACACATAATATATATATATATATATATATATATATATATATATATATATATATATATTATTGCAATATAACTAAGACGGAATTCGCACTGCTAGGCAGTGGATCGCTTATTAAAACATCGTTTCCGTGGTGTAGTGGTTATCACGTGCGCCTCACACGCGCAAGGTCCCCGGTTCGATCCCGGGCGGAAACATAACAATATTTTTAATGTTTTTACTTGAACGTTTTCTTTTTGCTGATATCTACATATGCCATGACTCATTTGGGTATACGAGCATAATATAGTGCCTAGATATCTATGCGTATAATTAAGCATAACTTAGCACTGGAATTGATATAATACTCTCGGCTCAACAATAGCGGGTAATCAAACATAATCTGAAGCCCTACAATCAGGTATGTATGTTACGCATACATTGCTTACTGCTGCACAGTAGTTAAGATCGTACAAAATCAAATGCAAGGTGTAGGTAGATTTTTGCTCAGAACCATATATATATATATATATATATATATATATATATATACAGTTCTGAGCAACAATCAACCTACACCTTGCATTTAATTTATATTTATATGTATATATAACACGAAGAAACCCTAACACGGTATATCTGCCGCAAGCCATCGTTGGCAAATATGCCCACCTTGTATTTTCACCACCTCAGACAGGGCACAGTCTTGACGGAAATCGACGACATGTCCGCATAAGCTTGGTGATCGATGAACTTAAAACGATGACGACGACGACGATACTGCTGCTGCTGTTGTGGCGTCCGTCGCAGTCGCTGAGGACTGCGACGGAAAAAGAGAGCTCCAATCTGCCACGCCACACTTCTTATCACCATCACCGACACCTTGCCTGCTCTGTTCACTGTAACCCGATCAAGATTTATGACGGTGCCCTGCTTGACCTGCTTGGCCTACTCCTGTTCCCCTGAGGTCGACAGGATGATACCCGCTCACCTCTCAGCCGGCGACATCTAATTGGCCCGGCAGGCAAGCCTCAGGGTCATCGCTCATCACCTGACCTCGCTCGCCGCCTTCGCGAGAAAAGAGGTGCCGCCCTCACCGCTCTCAACTTTTCGCCTCGCACTCAACGTCATTTGAAGTCGTTGTCCGTTATTGCGATGTGACCTGTGGCGGGTTTAGCCATAAACTTTACGTATATATATATATATATATATATATATATATATATATATATATTTATATATATATATAGTGTTCGTTTAGCCATAACCTTTGCAAAACTAAAAATATAGAAAACATTGGTTGATATTTACACACCCTTTGGCAGGTGGGTTTTATTGAGGATTATCGAAAATTATGATAAAACACGCCATCTGGCGATTTACATGTTTGGCTGTTCATGCTTGCACTTGCGGGCTGTGCGCCACGCGACGAACATTCTATTAACGATTCTTTTCTGCTCGCAGCTTTAGCCTGAACGTTCATACCAGAGCGAGTTCTCATCGTCATGACTTCAAACAACTTACTGAATCTATCAGGCTGCTTACATATACTGGTTAACGTACATCCGTTCATCGTATCAAATATAACGGTTATGCTCATGTGCTCAACATGATCCCTGCTAATGTTGCAGCGGTAGGCAACACGTCGTATGAACTTTGTGTGCACTTTGGCCAGACTCTTCTCATCACACCCGAGTCCTTTATGCCATACGGGTAAAGCGTATAATAAAACCGCGAGAACATATTGCTTGTACAGTCTGACAAACAGGGAAGCGTCTTTAATCAAAAGCGAGCGGAATACACAGTTCAGTTTCTTTGTTGCAGCCGTTACCACTTCAAGTTTATGAGGTGTATAGTTCAAGGTGCTAGATGTCAGTATTCCCAAGTGTTTGATCGTCTCCTTCGCGGTTAGTTCCTCAGAGCCTAGCGTGTATTTGCGTGCAGGATTATTGTGTCCAAAGTGTAGCACAGTACATTTATTAACAGATAATTTAGAATCGAGGCCTTTACACCAATCTATAAATTTGTCTAGTGTCTCTTGAATATGTTGCTTCCATTATTTACGGGTATATACATTTTGAATTTTATCAGCATACATTTCACATGAACGACTTGAGGTATTACATGCTCAATGAGTCGGTATACAGTATATGCATTAAAAGGCCAAGAAAAAAAGAAAAACAACTCTTTACCAAAAAAAGAAGGTACCCTGCGGACAGCCTGAGATAACCTGAGCCGTAGATAATAGACAGTCATTAATTCTGACCCTAAACAGTCTATCACTTAAGAAAGCTTTAATCCAATGAACTGTTTGATTACCCACTCCACGTTGCGGAAGGATATTGAGTACTTTAAAGTGTGTGATACTCTCGAAAGCAGATTCAAAATCGAAATACAGGCAGTCAAACGATCTTCCATCATTTATGAAAAGGGCTCATTATTTTGAATCTCAAGTAACTGTAGGAGAGCAGAATAAGCGGGACGATATGCGACATTGTTCCCTCGAAAGTAGACCTTGTGCATTTGTAGTCGTGTAGATCTCCTTTGCTATGTCGAGCCCGGTGGCGTGGTGGCATGCGCCTGCGCCTCGCGACCGGAGGAGACTCATAGGTGCGCGGGTTCGAGCCCTACCGTTGCACGTTTATATTTATAGGGGTCCCTCTATGAAGCAATGCGCAAAGCAGTCCCATGGACGTTAAATCTTGGCTGAGAGTCAGCCTCGAAAAGAGGAGATCTCCTCTGCTATGACCTTTTCAAAGAAATTGCAAGATACAGAGGTCAGCGAGACGGGCCTTTTATTATTATGATCGCTCTTTATCGCTGCACTTATGCACAGGGCAGACGATGACATATTTAATAAGATTAGGTACGGTTTCCTCTTCGATGAGTCGGCGGAAGATAATCGAAAATGGCACACATACATCATAGTCACACTTCTTATACATGATAGCCGGGATACCGTCGGGAGTGGCGCTACGCTTGTTGGTCATTCCGCGCAAATTACGTTTGAGGTTCTCCGGAGAAGAGTCGACGTTATTCACTACCTGTACGCTGGAGGGCCCATGCAAGAGGAGAGCGGGGTGAGTGTTTCTCGATTGCTGCTTGGTGCGCGTTGGGTAGGTTGCGGCGAATACATTTCTAAAAATTCCAGCTTTCTCATGGTCATACATGGTAGTCTGGTTGCTTAATTGAAGTCAGGGTGACCTTAATTTTCATACGTTTCTGAACATACTTATAGACAGCGCTGGGGGCGTCAGACTGAGCAACACTGCTCTCCTCAACGATACGTTTCCTATGGAGATCTTCTGCAGCATTTTCTGCAATGCAGGCCCTCGCTCCGGCGTAGCGCTGCTCAATGGTCGGCTAGTCTGTTGGATATCGAAGCTTAGTCTGTTCTCGGTAACCGAAGTTCTTCGACATAAAAATACTTCAAGCAAGAAATGCATGTAGCTTACAAACTTATTAAACATGCAATCTATGTCAGGACAGGCGGCGAATAAATTAGTCCAGTCAGTCGCAGTCAGATTTGTGATAATCCCTTCGTAGTCACCTTTGCCGTGGTCCCACCAGTCAGTGCGTGTATCTGGCGTGGACGGACCGCGATATATGGTGAACTTGACCATTTTATGATCACTGACGATCGGTGCAGTCGATACAGTAATGTTGTCAACTAAGTTATCAGTACCTAGAACAACGTCCAGTATATTACGTCCGCGGGTAGGGGTGCACACCAGCTGCTGCCGAAGACCAGCTTTGCAGCAGAACTGAAGAAACATCTCCTTAACTTAAAGCTCACCCCCAGCCGTTGATTCATCAGTGCGTCGTGATGACGAGCTACGCCAACCCAATTAATATTTTCCGGGTTGGTTGAGATTTCCAGAGATAAAAACACTCACGTCATCAGTCACAAGTGCATCAAATTCTCCATTTTTCACCTAATCAGAACCCAATCCTGTTGGATGAGATACGAGCAGACGAGTCAAATCTTGCAGTCAGGCAGAAGCACGTCATCGTTTAGTTATAAACTTTGCGTATATGTATATTTTTTAGAGGACTAACTGGAAAATGCGGTTGCACACACGATCACCACAGCGGGGAAGCTCCCTGCAACAGTGGGCCGGTAGTGTGGGACTCCAACCCACTAAAAACCAGTCGTGTCCCCGTCCTGCGATCTGACCGGGAACTGCTTGCGCATCTCATCAAACAGTTAGGGGGGGGGTGCACTACTTCTGGCGGGTGTGTTCCCCGGGACCCACAAGAACAGGGGGGGCGCCTTAGGTGGTTGGCGCTCGTTTTCTTCTGTAAAATGGTTTTAAAGACTTCTGCTATGGTGTTCTAGGGTAAGAGCGATTACGTCATTTTTTGCAGAGGTCACGTAAGTTAAACGTCTGTGTATTCATTAGGAGCGGTAGGAGTGCGCGCTACGCCGCCCGTGCTAGACACCTCAGTGCGGTGTGATCTGGGGTGTCTTCCGGTCTATCGCCGCAGTGGGTGCATTTGGGGCGGGGGTCCTTGTCGATCCTGAACAGGTAGGACTGGAAGTCGCTATGGCCTGGTCGTGTAAAAGGTAAGTTTACCCTCCGGGCGGTAAAGCCAACCTTTGATGTTGGGTACTACGGCGCGGAGACTGGAGTCCGGGGCACCCTCTTGTAAGTCGTTCCACTCTTCTTGCCAGAGGTCAATTGCATGGCGACGCTCCTCGTCATTCTTGTGCGGGGGGTTACCGCTAAAGCGGCGGCGTTCGGCTGCTTTCAGATATCAGAGAATTGTTCCAGCGAGGACGAGGGCCTTCGCTGCTTATTTGTATATATAACAAATATGCAACTCCCGGCGCTTTGATCTTATTATTACAAACAAGCATAACAACATTAAAAACAAATGTATGTGTACTCGTATATTGTTAAATTTGTATTTGTTCAAAGAGAATTAAGTAAGTTATTAAAGCGTGCTTGCCTTTTGACGGTGGAGGCAATTACAATAGACCTGGTAGTGGCCAACACGAATGTGCAAAGCTACCTGAGGTTTTTGTCAAATAAGCGTTGAAGTTGGAAAAGGTAATTTTCCCAAAAATCATGTGTCAATTTAATCAAATCTAACTTTTTCTAGTAGTTTGCACGCGCTTAGCTAAGCGGGACAAATCTAGTTGATTTTTCTAACAAATGCTGCTTAGCCCGTGTTGTCAATCTGCTTCGCTTAGATCTAGCTCTTTGGTACCTTGCCAAACCTCGGCCAGCGCTAGGCTCCGAGTGATTGCGAGGTATAAACTGTAATCATGTCTCAGTAATAGTCGTAGTAGTAGTAGTACCAGGGATTCCTATTCGGATACGGCGGACGGGTGTGCTAAAGCTCCTGGAAAAGATTATAAAATCTTAGTACATATAATCGCCCTCAGCGCGGTTTCCGTGAAAGTTTGATCCGTCGAACAGCGGTTTAGCGCACCTCTTAGTACCTGCCGTTCTATCCACTGCTCTGAGGTTTTTTATAAGAGAGCAATCTGCTCTGAGGTTTTCTATAAGAGAGCAATCTGCCACGTGCTGTCCCCTGTTCTGTGGCCTAATTGCTGGCACCTATCTCACGTGCGCATCCGGACCCATTCTTTGACACGACAGGTTCTCCCGGCGATCCTTATTGTTTTGCGCGCTCTTGAGGCCCAAGTGGTCGGCAATGGCGGCGTCTTCACTGGGTCATACCGCGTCATACCATGCCCAGCATGCCGGAGGTATTTTCCGGCACTTTCACCGCCTCCTTTAAGGCCTGGTGTGGAGTGTCTTCGTCCCTCATGGGATTCATCTTCCACAGAGCTGTCACCAGCTGTTAGTTGGTATCGCGACAATCAATGAGCCATTATCCTTCCAATTCTCTCCTTGGATCGCTCCGGGTTTTGTAAATGTCCAGTCACAGGACAAGATCTAGTTTGACCCAATCATCGTTCTAAGCATGGTTAACCAGAAGGTACACAGTGTACCATGAAACTTGCTGTGGTGGTTCTGACGTGCTTCATCATCGCTTTCGACCAATCTTTTTTTAAGCAAGCCCACCAGTCTCCCGGCCATGCTGTTTCTCTTCAGCCTTCTCCCACATGGATCACTGAGGGACATCCGCCGAAGGCTGTCTTCCCTGGTTCCTCGGAGCCGGTCATCTTTGATTTCCTTAAGCTTTGACCTACGTTGAGATCAGGCATCCGAAAGGCATCTCCACTTCTCGCCAATCAGCTTTGCCCTTCAATATTAATAAGATGGACACTGCCACCATTGACCTAATTTGCCTAACTAGATCGCCGATGCTGAGCCGAGGGACATCGAAAAGCTGCGTACAAGCTGCTCAGTTAAACCCGGGCTTTGAAACCGCACAAAAGTGACCCAACACTCGCACCAAAACACACTCAAATCTCTGCCTCAGGCCTCGTCTCAACACAATCTCCAGTTTACACCAGGCACTCCCGAAACAAAAGAAGTTTCTTAGGTATGTACCATAGAGCTTGATCAGACACGTCCGTGCCGTTCGACTGCAAAACAGAGACTCCCAGTTACCCTAAGATAATGCTAACTTTGCTTTAATATGTATGCGTTGGAATTATCGCAACTTGCCAGATAAACTTTTTTTTTACCATGCCATATATGTAGGCGATCGTAATAACGCAGATATTGCCATATAGATAGTTTTTAGCAAGGCGAGTATAGCAGCAGTTCAGTGGTCAACCACGAATCTGAGAGGGTTAACTCTAGCGAGCTTTTGTTCAAACTTACAATAGCTTATCTATTATTTGTGATTGCTACCATCGCGCCCTGTTTTAAAGTTTGTTGTATTTACAACCATCAAAAATAAAAACAACAATAACAACAATATTAACATTTGCGGTGTTTCTCTGTTTCCTATGAAATAATTGACAGTCGTAATCTTACTTGTTTATTATTTATATAAGTTCGCTATCTTAGCACTTTGGATCTTACTTGTTATTGTTTTTCTACAGCCTAAATATATATATTCCTAATAAGGATAGCAGAACAACAGACAGCCATAATGCGAGACAGCCTCTATGCGCTCTGTGCAATAAGCACGTCAATGGAAAATGAATCCTAGCAACAGCCATCAGATTTCTGGTGCGTGCAAAACAAATGAAACAAACTGACAGTGTATTTTTTCTAAGACGTCTATAGTTAACGGACTGTGAAAAAAAGTGGCCGAGAGTGAGGCGCGAGTCAGGATAGCGCGCAACTATGGTTGGTGACAAAAGATGGCACCCAGATAGGCACCTAGCGACACGCTCTCATCGTCGGTTGAGCCAAAGATCGGTCAGTCCTCTGTCGACGAGCCGATTTGCGTCGAACATCTGTCAATAAGACAAACGATGGAGAAGGCAACGCGACCATTAAACAATACAGACGATAAAGGACATCATCAACTCCACGATACTAACCATGAACGCGCAGCTTGTACGGCGCGAATGGATGTATGCGCAATCGTGAGGTTTCCATCGCATCATTCCAAGCTTTCGTTGCCACACACAGACTGGCTATGCTGAGCAGGCCTGGGTTATGCTGGCACGGGCCGTCTGTCTACTGGGCCTACCCATCTAGCCGAAAGGTCGCGAAGATGGCTGACCAGTATTGGGGCTTTAGAGGCCAACCGAATTGGCTCCGCCGACGCCGCTGTCGGGTGAATCCATATCCACCCCGAGCTGGTCAGTTGGTCGTCGATGATGAATCGAGGTGGGAAAAGAACGGCGTTCGCCCGCACGCCTGTATTCGACGCTACCAGGCATTTCACGATCTTGGCGAAGTGATAGCCAAAGCTCTTAGAGCACTGGCATTAGCGACAACAGCATTAATGACAACAACAACAACACATCACTGGCTCAGCGCCCATTCGTTCCCAAGAGATCCAACCGGTGCAAAAAACTATACAAACAATATGTTGCCCTTATGACGCTTATGCATCTTCAATATAAAATATCGGTCTAGAAAAAGACAGAAACGTCATTTAAAGGATGCACAAATGTCTTATACGTCAAATAGCACATCGATACGGCGTGACACCTAGCCGTATAGTCTATGAGCACATTCTGGAAACACTTGACGCGAATGATGACGCGATCTTTAGCAAGCTAAACTCAAACCAACGTTGCGGCAGATTCATTATTTTAATATCGTCTTTACCGCTGCGGCCGCCTACCAGATGTGAGAGAGTCGACGAGCTCCTCGGATCAAAAAGCCTGCCTTCGACCACGGGGGGTTCAGAAGATTTTGAAGGTAGTTAGCGGAGCTCCCTCGAGCCACACTATCCTTCAAAGATGCCTTTGGCCTGTCAAACCTAGATACTGGTCTAGGACTTGCTACCTACCGAACTGAGGGTCGTAGATATGTTCTAGTCCCCAAAGGCCCTAACTACGTCCTGCCCTAGATGCAGCAAGCGGGAGTAGACAAATTTTAGGTCAGGAGCAAGCAATCAATCTGGTAAGCCGAAGGAATCGCCCCGCTCATAACTTGCACCTTAATAAACAAGAGGCGAAAGATAGCTCTTACGACAATATACCTCAAAGTATTCCGTGACCGGGGTCTTCGAAACACCCCTCATTTGCACCAAGCGATGAATAAAGCCCTTAAAGTCGCCAACGACTTTGACAACGTCAAGTCCAACATATTTTGACCCCGGCTTTCTAAGCGATGCATTGTCATATCCGTGGCCAAATCAGTCGCCTTGTACGAAGTTCTAAATTGGATCTCTATACTTTAACAACCACAACGAACCGTAATAGTCTGCGCAGAGCTCAACGCGTCGGAGCCCTTAAAGTGATTATGACGCATCGGACGGTGAGCACAGCGGCGGCATTTCTATTCACCGGAACAACTATCTAAAATCGGAAGACGTAAGCGCGCCACCGGTTGTAGAAGACACTACGCTCTCGAAGGTAGACGAGCGGCACTGGAGCATCACCCTACGGGAGGAGGACTGAAACAGCCTGTAGAAGGGGCTCCAGGCGCCAGTCTCCAAAAATGTATACAAAACATTAAACATTGGCTAAATCGGCTCGGGGAAAAACTAACCTTCTACACCACGCAGGTTCTGACGCATCACGGTGAGTTCCTAGTCCTACCTGTTTAGAACAGGCCAAGCTCCCAGGCCCTAAAACAATAGACTCGAGGACACCCAAAAATACACAATTTGGAGGTGTCCTGCAGGGCCGGAGCAGCGCGCCTGCCCCACTTTTTTACAAGATCAAACAGCATGCTAGGGGCAAACCTTGCTAGTGTCTAGAAGCCAATGTAAAAGCCTCTGCCTCAGCGGCAAAAAGTGAGGGCATTTAGTAAAATCATACTAACGTCTTAATCTACAGAAAACAAGCGCCACACTATACAAGTCCCTCAGGCCTTCGCGAATGAAGCTAGCCATGAATAGACTCGCACCCCCCTCGATTGTTTGAGGTTTTTGCATAGGATGTTTCCGGTCGATGGAGAGACGACAAATTTTTAGAGCGTTGAAGCCTCACACTACCAGCCACATTTGCAAACGAGTTTTCTGCAGCGATGTGCGTGTGTGTGAACCAACTTTTGTCAATTACTCCTTTTATACCAAAAAAGTAATAAGGAAAAATAATGTTTATATCCACAGAACCAAACCACTTATATTTTTTATAGTTTTAGATGGGATAACTTAACCTCATAGGTACGATACTTTTCCTTTGCTGTGTCGACATATGCATGATACCCTCTAATATACGTTCTCCCTTTCTCTCTCTTTGATTATATATATGCATGTATGTATATATATATATATATATATACCAGTGTGGCCTCGAACAGGCATATATACAGGGTGTTCCTATTTGTGTGTCCAAAACGCTAGGGTATGGTCAAACTCGGTGAGAAAATCATTTTTGCCAATGGGTGAAAGCCGGAAAAACGTTTTGTTTAGGAGTGAGGATGAAATTTATAAAAGCAGTTATTCTGTCTTTTTTCTCCTACATAGTTGTGCAAAATCTACGTTTGCGGGAGAACCAGTCAGCGCACAAAGGAACCGATCATACCGGCGTGTTTGGCGGAAAATTCTGCACAATAAAGTAGACATTACTAGCTTGCGTAGCAAAAAGCGAATAGCCAGATTAAGGAAAGTCATAAAAAGTCAAAATGTTACGTTAACGCTTTTTTGTGCAACATCGTAATTTTTTCCATTACGACCAAAAATGCACGTCCAAAAGACTACTCTCAGGCAATAGCAGATTTAATGCCCACTACATTCGTACCAAAGTGATGGTGCTGCGTTACGTAGTTGCCAAGTGACTAAGCTTTTTCGACAGTCATAGTTGTTATGTTTCACGTTGAAGTTTTCACGTCCAGAACCGTAGCATTTTGCCAAGACGTTTCCGCCCCCTCTTTCCATTAGAAAAAATTATTCTCTTGCTGAGTTCTACCAAACCTCAAAATATGTACCTAACTTTCTCATACACCCTATGCAAGTATGCATGCCTTCGCTTTCGATATGACTGTCGAAAAAGCTTAGTTACTTGGCAACTACGTAACGCAGCACCATCACTTTGGTACGAATGTAGTGGGCATTAAATCTGCTATTGCCTGAGAGTAGTCTTTTGGACGTGCATTGTTGGTCGTAATGGAAAAAATTACGATGTTGCACAAAAAAGCGTTAACGTAACATTTTGACTTTTTATGACTTTCCTTAATCTGGCTATTTGCTTTTTGCTACGCAAGCTAGTAATGTATACATCATTGTGCAGAATATTCCGCCAAACACGCCGGTATGATCGGTTCCTTTGTGCGCTGACTGGTTCTCCCGCAAACGTAGATTTTGCACAACTATGTAGGAGAAAAAAGACAGAATAACTACTTTTATAAATTTCATCCTCACTCCTAAACAAAACGTTTTCCCGGCTTCCACCCATTGGCAAAAATGATTTTCTCACTAAGTTTGACCATACCCTAGCGTTTTGGACACACAAATAGGAACACCCTGTATATATATATATATATATATATATATATATATATATTGTGTGTTTCTTTGCATATGCGTCTAAAGCCATGATTTGCCGCTCGATGATGCGAACGTGCAAGCCAGCGCGACGCGGGTAAAACAACTTGCCCTTTACCTTGTGCTATAATTAGCAAGCTAGAAGCAAAAAGGCAAGTTTTGCTGGGTCGTGTGTTGCCGCGCACTTGACAGCGGCGAACAAATAACAACAACAATAACAACAGCCACAGAGACTGCCGCGGCGACAGGGATGGTGGCCGCAGAGGAGGCGGCGTCGGCAGCAGCAGCAAGAGCCACCGTCACCGAGGCAAACAAGACTCCGATATCAATCGTCGAAGGGTGGGCAGGGCAAGTCGCGAAGCGTCTATATACTCGGCACGTCCCAGCTCGTTCAGCTGTCTGTTCCTCGTCCTCCACGTTCATCCTTCTCTTCTCCCTTTTCCTCTCTCTCTCTTCTTCATCCTAGAATGAGAAGAAACCCCGATGGGCCATCCTTCAAGCCTCAAAGCCATAGGCACTCGGGTCTCTGGTCTCTGATCCCTGGTCAGTCAATCGGATGGGCGGCCGGTCCCTCACGGCATTAGCGGCCAAGCGACCCCCTTTTCAAGGCATCCTGCTTACGATTCCCCCCTCCTAATCCTTGGCGCTTTTCCTTCTTCATCGCCATCATCTTCTTTTCTGCTGTTGCCGCTGCTGCTGCTCCGGCTCCTTCTTCCTTTTCCTTTCACACAGCGATTTGTACCCGAACCCCTGTGTTGTTTCGTTTGAAAGTGCCAACGTTGCCACTGGCCGCCGGTACTGCTGATGCGGCGTCCGCAACGCCTGCACGTGTATCGTAAGCAGTGGCAGCGGGGCCTTCGACGGCCCTGCTTAGCTGCTTCCTCAACTGTGCTGGCTGCAGATGAGTGTATCGTGCGCGCTCACATAGTGGGAGTGACCGAGGCGCCGACCTCGAGGCTGGCCGGTCGCACGTTGTCGTGGATCGCCACCACGACGACGACGACAACAACAACAACAAAAGACGACAGCAAAAGTAAGAGGCTCACTCTTGGCCTTCATCTGGCCTTCGGAACCGAGAGACAACCGAGAGCAGAAAGAGAAAGCCGAAGGGAGAGATAGGAAGAGTAAAAAAAAAACAAGATAGATACATCAAGCAGACTGGCTGGCTGACTGGCTAGCGGGCTGATTTGTTTGTTTATGCCACGGAGAGAGTCCGGAGGGCAGGACAGCAAATGAAATTCAATGCGGGTCCCTTATAAGGAAGGATCGCGTTAACCGGCTTGCTCTCCGAAATTAGTTTGTAAAGCCGACAGGCTGTCTGATGTCTGCCTGATGTGGTCGTATCCTTGGACTTCTTCTGCAAAGATCGGCAAGGGATTCCCTCCCTGCTCTAAGAGCTGGTCTGCCGGGTAACAACGGACGAAGGAGGCTCCGACAACGATGATGACAACGTGAAGGAAGAGGAACTAGACGACAAAGCTGTAGTAAAAGTAGAAGCATTATACTTGGACTGTGAATGTGAAACTTGTTTATTTTGGGTTCTTTGGTATGGAATTCGAGCACTCTTGTCTGAGCGTGTTGGTTGCTTTTTGGCTCGATTTGAACCAAATGGCAGTGTCTGCTCAGACAAGCAGGACATCAGGCAAACAGAGTTGAACATATAAGGTAAAATCGTAGGTTTATGTACCGTACAACAATATGTAGTTATCTCGAATGAACATTGTGACCTTACTTTTGTCGGCCAGCCGAATTTGCTTGCTCCTTAAATGTCGTTGGTGGCATCACTTAGATTTTGATGCACTGGCTTTGTTTATTCACCTTGGAAGGTGTCAGGATGCGAGCACCGCCGCTTCCATAGCCAGTATGCAGCTCTAGCCTTTACGAGGACACACAGTGTGTATATATATATATATCTTTAAATTCAATATTTTTTATTTATATGTACAACGTACAATGTACAACGCCAAATAGGGTCATGTTTGTTATGTAGTAGTAGCTCGCAGGATTCGGCCCCTGAGAGACTGGCTCTATGAGTGAGTGCTGTGATAACAAGATAGCTGAATTGGATTTGCAAGCATACATTTGTGGTGTGTAAACTTTGTAAATTCGAGACGTTGAACACGCGTCGAAGACCAACCAAAATTAGGTCTGCCACAGAATGGCAACCGGTTGGTAGCGCTGAAGCCGCGGCTGAGCCCACGTTGCGTCTACTCGTCGGCGGCCATACAGTTTGCGACTGATGCTCGCTATTCGAGATCTCTTAGCGCCTATAAAACGTATGCATGAGTGGTGTATGTAGGTAGGCGTATGCGCCGTGTATGCTGAGAATGTATGTGTACCCATAACGATGCTGGACGCCCACGTAGGAGTTTGGGTCCTTCATTAGGCTGTCTGACGGCACAGGACGACGGAAGTTCCTAGAAGAGGTGTTCTTCTTTTTCTTCTGACCTAGATCCTCCAGAGAGAAGATCGCCTCGTTCGATCTTGGCATTTGTTTGCTGATTTATTTAGTGCGCATATATATATATATATATATATATAAATATATATATATATATATATATATATATATATATATATATAATATATATATATATATATATATATATATATATATATATATATATATATATATATATATAAATATATATATATATATACCTATAGAGGGTGTTGAGAAAATTTCTGAAGATAATACGATAATAAGAATTGTAGAGCTCATTCAAGCAAATATTTTTTTCAATGGAACATGGACTCTAAGAAGTCTTATTTCGGAGTGAGAACTAAATTATTCCAATTTGTGGCGCTGGTGTTTTTGCTCTATATAGGAGCATAAAATGTACTGTTGCGAGACAACTAGTTATCCTATACAAAAACTAGCACATCAACGTGTTTGTGAGAAAATTCTGAAGCACATATAACGCTGAGCAGAAGATGCGACATAGTCATTTAGAAGATAATTTGCAAAATTAAAGGTCTTTTTTAGCCTTCACGTCCAACACATCAAAAGCATAACCCTACGATTATTCACAGCGCTCAAAGCTAGCACATTCGGGCAAATGCGATTTCATGACGATCGTTTTGGTATCAAATATGTGGCAATGCGTATCGTAATTGCGGAGTAATTAATATTTTTCGGAGGGCATGTCGTGATTGAGCGCATGCGTACATGAATTAGCCCCAGAAATATTTGAAAAGCAATATAGGGAATTGTAGAGCTCGTTGAAGCATTTTTTCTAATTGAACATGGTCGCTGAGAAGTTTTTTTTTCAAGTGAAAGTGATATTACTAAAATCCAAATCAGTGACACTAGTGTTGTTGCCCGACATAGAAGCACAGGCATAATTGCAAAACAACCAATTATTCTATAAAAAGCTAAGCACGTCGTCACGTTCGTGAGAAAATGCTGCTTCTCTTGAGGTAATATAACGCCGACTAGAGGATGCGACATGGTTGTGTAGAAGAAGACAGTGAAAAAATTAAGTTTCTTTATTCGATTTCACGTCCAATGCCTCAAAATAATAACTTTACGGCCATTCACAGGGCTGAAAACTAACACATTCAGGCAAATGCGCATTCCATAGCAATAATTTTAGTACTAAAACTTTGGCAATGTGATGCCGTGGTTGCAAAGTAATTAAGATTTTTTTGGCGGGACTGAGTGCATGCATAAATAATTTACTCCATCAGACAACTCATTCGTCATAGCTCTAGAAGCATGACTAGAAGCTCCGGAAGCAACTATTTATTATCGTACATAGTAGCTGCTCGAATGTGCTTCCGCGAAACGCATTTGGTGGCACCTGCAAAAATTTCGTTGGATGTCTTGAAATATGCCAGGCATTGCTCCAACAGTCTAACCAGCGGAGGCTAACCTGGTGGCCAGCATTTCCACATGACTCGACCGTAAACAAGAGCCTTTAGGTGACCCCAAAGAAAAATACCTCGATGTCAAGGCAGTTACTGGACTCATAGAGCAGAACAGAGCCTCTTCTGCTGCGGCTGCAGTTCAGCTAAATAATGTTTAGTATTTGGGTCATTATTGCTTAAAATGTCCACCGCTATGGATTTACCTCGATATGTATCTCATGAATTGGCAGTTGTGCCAAACGCATTATCTGCGGCGTGACGAGATATGTGCGTTTCGGGCCGCTCTTTAATTTACTTCTCATGTACTACAAAACACAACGAGAAATGCCTCGTCGATAAAATTACGCGATTTAAGTAAAGTAACGACGTGTTTGGCTCACTGAGGCAAGACAGTTAGTCAAATATGTTTAACCCGTTATTTATAGAATAGTTTGAAGTTAGTGTTCGTTGTATCTTTTGAAATAGGAAGTTTTGGTTCAAGGCTTACACTTTCTTGAGACGAGCTACACTCCCAACCACACAACTACCCTGCCCTGTGCAGGGTCCAGGTCTATTTGATTTTATGATTGATCATGATTATGTGGCTTTCTCTACCAGTTTGTGAATATTGTTAGTTGCAGAAAATTCGGCTTAGGGCTCCTTAAGTATGGAAGCGTCCATAAGTTACAATTCTTCAAAATTGCACAAGAAGTGTTCGTATCTTTCGGATGGATTTCGCTTTCTTGATGTACACTTTATTCTCAAACCAAAAAACGCTTTCAATTCTACTCAATTCACAATAAATTTAGTGCTTATGAGACAATCGTATGCTGCTATGATTGACGGAATTTCTTTACCAGACGATTTTAAACTCGTGTCTCAAGACAGTTTTTAAATAGGGAAAGTACCGTGTTTCTTTGTCTGTATTGTCCTGGTTTGCTTCAAGTTTTTATTTGAACCGTAAAAGGACATCTTTTTCGTATATTTGCTAAAATGTTAAAGCGGTGCAGAGAGTTAAGGGAAACCTGAGCTATATTTCTTGTTAACAAATTTATACCGAGGGACCAGCGTTTTGCTTGGATAAACAAAAAGTACCATCCTAAAAAACCGCTCACTGGTATTCCGCGTAATTTGCTAACTCACTCACTCCATGTATACAATCGTTGCAACGAAAATTAATGCCGGCCTCCATCTCCTATCCAAAGCAGTTTCCAAATTTGACCGATATATATATATATATATATATATATATTTTTTTTTTTTTCAATTTTTTTTAATTTCAAACGTGGTTTATTCACGGAACTGCATTTCACAACGCTTAAGTTCTCGGTAAATAAAAATGGTTGAAAAAATATGAATCAAACAACAAAGCAGATAATTAATCTCGACAAAATCCAAGGAGTGCTTTGTATAAGCACTTTACACACAATGGTATTACAGTGGTTTATGATTTACACAAGAACTTCAAAGCAGCAATTGGTGCGTTTGTTAGAACGCCGAACACCACATGAGGCAACAAACTTGCACATATAACACACAAACGAAGTAGTCCACTAGTACAGCATCAACACAACTTACAACAACTATGTCTAAAAACATGTGGAAAAATACAATCAAAAACTAAGTGTGTCCTCGTATACGAAGCACAACATTTGTAATACCAACTATACCTAGATCACACGCCTGGTTCCGACTGTGAAATTAACAGCCACTGCTTTAACTCGCGAGAGAAGAGGTGTTTCGTGGTGAGG
The DNA here is from genome assembly GCA_003439945.1 of Dermanyssus gallinae. Classification (NCBI taxonomy): domain Eukaryota; kingdom Metazoa; phylum Arthropoda; class Arachnida; order Mesostigmata; family Dermanyssidae; genus Dermanyssus; species Dermanyssus gallinae. The sequence continues at coordinate 251,354 of QVRM01000574.1, read as the reverse complement.
CATCTTATGCGTTTAGGAATGCGGGTCCAGGTTTCAGGAAGGCGGTACGCAAGTGCGTGTTGACTAGACTTCAAGGATACAGAGGGCACTGCAAAAGTTGTTGCGCGCCTACCTGATGTTCGAATGCAATCTCCATAGGCACAATACCACGCGAAATTTTGTACGCCAACATTGAAACCCGCAGGGAGTAAATGCTTTCTACCGTGAGTAGGTTAAAACGAATAAGCAAGTCACGGACCGAATCCCTTCGCCTTCTAGCAAAAATGGCTCTAATTGCATCATTCTGTATCACTTGTGCTCTTCGGAGAATTCCGTCGTAGCCACCTCCCCAGAGAAGGATTCCATAGCATAGAACTGGTAAAAACACGGCCTTGTATACCAGAAGTAAGCCCTCTGTGGGTTCCCCAATCAATTTCATTTTACACAGCGTAGATATTACTTTGGTGTGTGGCATAGCACTTTGGTGCAATGTAATCCAGATGGGGATGCCACCTCATGTTTTCCTGGAGAACGAGCCCCAGGCACCTAGCGGTCTGCGAGAGCTTAATGTTCCGTGTCTTAAATATCTGGTTGTCAGATAATTCTAGAAGCCTCGGCGATGCACGAAAAACTATGAAATTGGTTTTGTTAGCATTGACGACTAGTCCAAAAATGTTAAAAATGCTAATTATATTATCAACATTCAAAAGCGACTGCTGCAAGTCCATATCAAAGTTCCGATGATTCACTCCGAACAGTAGCGTAGTGTCATCAGCAAAAGCTATAGCTGAGCCAAGGTTTAGCCTCTGAATCCTTAATAGAATAAAATTCAGTAGAATAAGAAACATAAAAGGTCCGAGAACCGAGCCTTGAGGGGTACCGATATCGACCTGCTGCCATGAGGACTCTATTTGACCAGCTCGCACCACCTGTCTCCGTCCTGAAAGATAGGACCTAAACCAGGCAACCGCCGGCGCAGAGCAACCCAGCTGAGCGAGCATTTGGAATAGAAGGGAATGATCAAGACAATTAAAGCCGCTGACACGTCGAGAAAGACTGCGAGACAGAACTTATGTAGCTCAACCGAGTCTGACACTCGCTGCCATAAGTGGGCCAACGCGAGGTCAGTCGACCTATCCCTGCGAAAGCCGAACTGGTTTGAGGAAAGGAAATTTATCGTCTCTAAATATCCATTTAGCCTAACCAGCACCAGTTTCTCAATGACCTTTGAGATATAATCCACGACCGAGATCGGCCTATAGTTGGCTGCGCGGTTTCGCTCACCTTTTTTCTTAAATAGAGGAAACACCGCCGTATCTTTCAAACGTGATGGAAAGCTGCCAGACTCAAACGAACGATTTATAATGACAGTCAGCGGACCTGCGATCGATGAAGCTGCTAACTTCAATAATTTTGCTGGTACACCGATGACACCTCGACTCCAGCTTGCTTTAAGACGGAGAAGGGTACCAAGAACCTCAGGAATAGAGACAGCAGAGAGTGAGAATACATTGTCATTTTTTCCCATACCTCGTCAAGCAGGGTGGCCATATCTCTGTTCTTTTCAAGGTGAGCGACCGTGGTATTGCCTAGTGTGGCAAAGTGACGGTTTAGCTCGTCTGCAATTTTTACTGGATCATCTAATATTTCATCCTCGGCAACTAGTAACGCGGACGGTAATTCTACTGGATCATGTCGCCTACCACAGAGTCCATTGATGAAATTCCAGAGTTTAGAGGAATCATCACGCAAGAAAGCAAAGCGATTTCGGTAAAATGCTGTCCTCGCAGCGCGAATTGCATTGAGGTAGCGGCGACGACTGTTTAAATAGGAAGCTTTCGAATCTACCGAATGTATCTTGCGATGTCTGCGGTACATCTTATTAACTATACGGCGCAGCCGCCGTAAACCTGGAGAAAAGGAAAATTGACCCACCTTGGACGAACTATTTGGAGCAGAAACGTCTACCAGATCAAAGGTTTTTTCGTATACATGAAGCAGGATTCTACTGAAAGCGTTAAATGCCGAATTTACGTCTACTGCATCATAACTGCTAACCACGAGACATCTTGCAACCGATAGAGGAACGTATCAATCTTAGCCCTGGTGTGACTTCGGCTTAGGGTTGGGGCCAGCTCGGCCAACGGTTTGGCAGCCACCGAGTTGTCGGACAAAGATATTGTAGTATACACAGGTCACACCTATACACATCCACACAATTAGAATCACCACACATCCAACAGTACACAACACCACACACCAATTCTCCAGCCAGCTGTTCCCGCCAACAGAGAGATCCGCCTTCTCCAAAGGCAAACAATCGAATGGCGCACTGACCGCCAGAGGGCGCGACCTCCACGCCCGGTGGAGAGCTGACCTCGCTGCCGCCGCTGCCTGCGCCGCTTCACTGCAGCGAGAGTGGCTACGAATAGACGCTCCACGAACAACACGCGTCAGCCTCGGCGACGTAGGTTACACTCCTATAGGGCACCCCCATAGCAAACGACGCGACAGACGAGGCGGCTCGGAAATGGAGCGTACTAGTGGGAACTTGAATGTAATAGAAAGTTATGTACAATGCCGCACCAAATAAAGCCGCTGACCTTGGTGGCCTGCCACTAGGGACCCAGCACCGTTACCTACCGAGTCCGTCTCATGGTTCACCTTCGCTGACGAGTGCCGCTGCGACCGGCAGCACTACAATATTAAAACCGAGTAGTGATCAGAGAAATGCAGAGTACCGAGAACCGCCGGCTGGACAGTAGTAAATTTTGAACAATTGGAAATAGCAATATGGTCTATGCACGTACCAGATGCAGGTCTGGTTATGCGCTCCACTACCAGGGAGAAGTCTCTAGCGAAAAAGAATGAAGTATAATCGCTAGGCTGCGAGACTGAAAGGAGGTTGACATTAGCATCGCCCATGACAATGACAGGGGTAGAGGTACAAGTTGGCAACATATCGTCTAGGGTATTCAGAAGCGTGTCTTTACAAGATACATGGTTAGAATAAAACCCCACAATAAAACATTGAGGACCGTCCTGTTTCTTTAAATGCAGACGTACCGCCTGAATATTGCCGTCAGGAGTACAAACACAGCGCGATGATAAGATATTGCAGGTAGAGCGCACATAGATGCCGACACCACCGCCTAATCTCTCCAAGCCTCTAACCGACGCAACTAATTTAAAACCACTTATAGAGTGAGACGCCAGATCGCAATCCTTTAGCCATGTTTCACTAACCACTGCCGCATCAAATATGGCTCCCTCTTCCTCTAAAAAATTATGTAATTACTCCAGATGACCGGATTTTTTTTATCCCTCCAGTCCCCGCGTTTAGGTGGATAAAAGCTAAGCTACTGGGTCCAAGTCTAACGTTATCCAAAAGTTGGCATGCCTTTACATTTGGCGTAATGTTTTGATTAATATAATTTATACAATGCATTAGTAAAAATAGATGGTTGTGAGAACATCAAGATGACTAAAATCAGTAATAAAAATCTTAGGATAGCATCGAGAGAGTTGACAACAACGGTGAGAGAACCTCAATCAGCTTTTTTAGACGTATTGCAGCTTTCGGGGATACAATACCTAAAACCTTCGTGATGTGCCTCAAGGATGAGATTATGTTGGAGTTACGTCCCTTTAGTTTACTAGTGGCAGAGGTGCGCGATGACTTCCATGGACGGGGCTTGCGAAGAGTATTTGTAGCCAATTTTTCCACGGTGCGAATCTGCTTCTTAGGGAGTGATGTTGATCGCGGTAGATTTACACGAATCTCGGGGCCAGAATATATATATATATATATATATATATTCGCTGGCAATTGTGCTCTCGCAAACGTGAAACTAAACTCTGGTTAGCCACAAAGGATTTCCAGGCCAGCATTATTGAGTACGCAAATCACCTGTAGCCAGAGGGTACTTGCACACTAAGCATACATATAGAGCGTCAATTGTCTCCTGAGAACGTGCATTCTTGTAATTTGTATACGAGGGAGGATAGCAAGTTCTGGTGCTTTAAATTTTGCCACTAGATCGAAACCACCGAGGTCTTGCAGTTTGTTAGTTTGCTTATGAAGCATCATTCATCAGCTACACATAAACCACATTTCACGCCAATCGATGGCGGCGTCTATAATTTAGTTTAAAGAAGTGTATAAAACGGGGTTTGACCATTGTTAAGGAGTTGGAAATGGAAGAGGAACGCATCTGTATCAAATTCGGTGTTAAAAACCAAATCTTATGTTCTAATGTGGTAGAAATGTTACGAACTAATTATAGTGATCAAGCAGTGCCCTGAAACTGCGTATACGCGGTATAGTTGATTTCGTGACGGGCGCGATGAGACCCTAGGTGACTCCCCTCTTGTAAAGGCCTTCGACGTCAATAATAGCACTAAGCGTTAAAAAGTTCTTCGACGTCAATAGTAGCAGTAAACGTTAAAAAGTTTGTGCCATCGTGCTCAACAGTCGCCGAAACCGCTAGGGAGGTAGGTAAGGAATCTGAGGTATCTTAAAAATTAGTTGTAACAGTCTCGATCGATATTTTATGCGTCAGAAGACTGGCAGAAATGTTGAGTTTACAGCATAGAAACTTCCATCAGGAAATATCCAAATTAAACCTTTAGGCCATAGCAGACTTCGGGTTGCTTCAGAGAGTCATTTCAGGAGACAAGTCATGGGTGTATGGTTACGACCGCGAGATCAAAGCCCAATCCTCCCAGGGGAGGATGCTTTCAAGGAGAGACACGATCGAGAAAAGTTATTTTGCCTTTTTTTAGATCACAAGGGAATCATCTTCCACAAATGTTTGCCACCTGGTTCAAGGGTCAATAATGTATACTAGTGAAATTTTAAGAAGATTGCGCAAAATCGTCTGACGCAAGAAGCGTGAAAATCTAGGCAAAAACTATTGGGTTCTCCTATCGCATTCTTTCTATTTTTATCAATTTCTACATTCTGCAACCTCTCTTTTGGCCGGACCTGGCTCCGTGTCCGGAGGCTTTTTCTAGACTACACTTTTTGCAACTAGACTATTCCTGCTTTTGCAGATACATTTTTTTTGACGGGACAACGTTTTAACACTAGATAAAAGGTAAAGAACAATTCGTAGGAGCAGCTCAAATCGATTCCGAAAGATGCGTTTAAAAAATGTTTCAGAGTGCGAAAGAAGGTGGCGCATGGGCATTGTAACGGGCACACGCTATTTTAAAGGAAACAAAAACACTTTGAAAGATTAACTAACCATCATTTTTTATAAATTTGTATCAGAACTTTTTGATCCGCCGTTTTGTATATATATATATATATATATATATATACATACATATAATAAGAGACAGGGACCTGGCAAAAGCGCGGCAGGACAAGATCACCAAATATGACATCGAGTTCCTATGAGTGGCGCTCTCCGACCCGCCAAAAACCTCGCAGGTTCGGATCCATCACTATCTCTATGAGTGGTGTATGGGGCTCAGAATCTGCGGAGACGCTCTTGGGGCTCGGCGTCACGAAGAGGAATCTTATCGATCTTATCGTCTTAACACTGCAAGAAACCTTGAGGATATACCGCTCGCACCGAGTCCATAAGAGCAGTAGCATGAGAAGAAGTAGTATGTAACTAGTACTAGTATTTTTATTCATCAATTCATATTACAATCGTGTGTAAGTGAACGTGTTAACTAGTTCTGGTTGTAATAGTAAGCACAGCAGCAGTAGCAGCAGCATGAGTGTCTAAGTGAATCCGTGCGTCTTTTTCGCTAACAATAATACAAACGAGCAGGGCATACCAAACGACGAACGCTTGCCGGCCGTCGCGGCAGACGCCGTTAAATCAGCGCCAAGTTCAGCCAAGTGTGCGCCAAAGGTCACGCATTGACCAAACGCGAGCGACGAAACGTCTGTCCTAATGGACCCTCAGCAGGCTTTTGTTGAGTTGGCGATGTCAGCGCTGTCACCGACGTCGTGATCGTGTCTTTCGTCGTCGTCGTCGTCATCGCAGTTGTTGCTACTGTTGATGTTGTCATCGTTGGTTGTCAGCGTTGTTATTGCTGTTGTTGTCGTCGTTGTCGTCATCGTCTCGTCCATGATCGTTGGTTGCCGTCTTTCTCACTGCCTGCACCAGAGCGGTAACAGCGGCGGCCGCAGCAGAAGTAATAGCACAGCAGTACAAGCCGACGTAGCAGCGGTTGGCAGTGCAGTGAAAGGCAAGTAGATGAACCTGCCGATGAGGAGTGGACGAGACGAGTGACGGAGGCTCCGTTTAATCGAGCGCTTTAATACGAGACTAGTAAGTTCCCCTTTAACCATCCTCCGTTTTATCGAGGTCGGCGACGGTCGGCGTGAGGGATGGGGGGTTGTGGGGGTGGCGGCGGCTACTACGACTTCAGCACCGCCGACCCATGACCATGGTCCACGCTTTGGCCCGTTTCCCAGCGTCATGCGACCAAGCGGGACGACTAGGAGCAAATAATAGGTCTTGACGCGAACAGAGAAGGTCCAGGAAAGCAAAGAGTGAAAGAGACAAGGATAACTCGAACGAAAATGAACTGGACAAAAGAACGAAGTACTACCACCAGAGCTAACCGACTGGTTGGTTAGACCTATCTTACAAGGTCTTTCGGGATTGCGGAGGGCTGGGGAGCTGAGGGGCGCGGGAAGAGGGTGTTTGGGCGCGAGAGTGGGGGGTGATTGGGCGGGAATAGGGTTGATGGAAGACGAAACGGACCCCAACCAACCAACAAACCGACCGTCTGTCTGTCTATCTGCCCTGCCTGAGTGCATAATGGTTGGTTGACTGACGAAATACTCAGAGCCGTGGCAGGGCGGAATCCGTCGTCGCCGACGCAACCACCACCGCCGCCGCACGGCCATCACCACCATGTTCATCGATCGACTCTGACTGTTGGTCTACGGCGAGCGGCAAGGTTTCGGCCAGGCCCTCAGCGAGGACTCGGTCAGGCCCTCGGCGCCGGCAGCTGCCGCTGGGGAGCCGGTTTCCATCGTCCTCGTCGTCGTCCTACAACGTCGTCTAGTACACAAAACTAAAGGCCCCCTTTAGTCAACTAGGTGAAGGGAGCAGGCAGGCACAAACTTTGTGCCGTCCAGGGACGAAGCGAAATGTCGGCAAGTGCCAATTCAGTGAGTGCCTGAAACGCTGACTGGCGAACAGCGGCGAAACGGCAGGACCAGCAGCAGCCGCAGTGGCGGCGGTAACGGACATGATGACGCAAAAGCGTTTGCCAGCACGTTTTGTAGAGCTCGTATCAAAGCAACTATCTTTATATATATACTTACATATGTATGTACATATACATTTATTTAGATCTAATTATAGAGATAATTGTGGTAATCGACCGTGATACATCTCTTGTGATATTATATATATATATATATATATATATATATATATACTCGTATGTAATTTCCCCAATGGAGCTGCGTTACATACTAAACAAATTAAATGTTTTGTTTTCAAGCGCAGTTGCACTCCTGATAATTGTTATCAATCTGTTGTTCAAAAAAATATATATACATATAGTAGTTTGGCATCGACATCTACTGCAGTCGCTTTCTTGATACATCGCTGAGACAATTAAATCTTAAAGTCACAACCGTGAGAATTTTTTTAAAGTTGCTTGACATGTTAAGATATGTAAATTTTTGCCAACAGTTCTAGTGGCCGTATGGCCGCTTATTCTCAGCGGTTTGGTTATCATTCATTCTCCATAAACACCTAAGCTACAATAGTACGAAATAGACTAGCTTACCAAGTACAGGTTACTGGTTAAGATGCATTTTCAATACCTAAGGATGCCAAGGAGGTGGGGGTTCCCAAAGGGGGCGCCGAAAAACAAGCGTGCGTGCAAAGGAACTCCTAAAGACACAGTAGAAACGGCTGGAAAACCTTTATCTACGACGATTTGCAAATATCATCTTTCCGCGGTCACTGTCTATAGTTTTGGTGTAGTCATGCTCAGCGGCGTTACTTCTCGCCGATTGCCATCTTCGTTCCGATAGCCACCATCGATGTAGTTGCAGTTGCTTACCTCGTCGTTGTCGACGAAATCATCCTCAATATCTCATAAGTCTTCAGTTGTCAGGTAGCAAGCGATAGAAGCAAACGAGATTGCTTTTAGGAAATTTCGTTCCCTGTATGTCGCGTGCGTGCATGCACGCATGCCCGCGATTGGCTTACTGGCTTACACCCCCCCCAAAAAAAAGGCTTCGAGACTCGGACAACGACGAGAACGTCGAGGAGAAGCTCTTGCGACACGAAAAAGCCATTAAGGACAACGCTGCTTCGACGACTTCGAACACCGCCGGTCACTCCGGTGGACGGTTCGACCGGCGGTCTCGACTGCCTCCTACCTGCTCGACACCAACGGCGGTTGGACACCAGCGTCGACCGAGCGCGCATCACCGCCAAATCAAAGCAAACGTCTGTATCCCCTTTGCTGCCCGCCGTTGTAGCGAGATGTTGACAAGCATTAAGCGCTTTCATAGCGATACATGATAGCGGCGTCTGCGACGGCGACGATGGCGACGACGACGACGACACCAATACCAATAGCAACAGCAACAGCAGTACCACACAGCAATGATGAAACTGTGTGATGCTGTGTAGGAATTAGGAGAGGAGAGGGGTAGACCGGTGATCGCCGATTGCCAACGCCCCCAGATCAGTAGGCCTACTTGGACCCTGACAGCCAGAAAAAAAACGTCGCGAGTCGCTCGCACCTGTTCCTGTCGGCTGATCACTCGGCACGCCGATCGAGCACTCATTTTCATATGCTGCGCTAAAGTGGCATCGTGTCCATCCATCGGACATTATCAGGGTAGCACCGACACGTTCCGGTGGTCCTCCCCTAGGTTTTGTATACATATATATATATATATATATATATATTATATATATATATATATATATATATATATATATATATATATATATATATATGTATTTATATATATATATATATGAATGTTCGTAAACATGATCAAATTTCGTAGTCGATGTGTATTTCACAAAACTAACATACATACAATCATACAGGCACCGAATCTAAACACTGAGGAGGCCGAAATTGATTTATGAATATAAATATATATTTCTAAATAATAAATACATTCATATACACACAAAGGCATGAAAAAGAAAAAAAAAAAAATAGATATATATATATATTATATATATATATATATATATATATATATATATATATATATATATATATATATATATATATATATATATATATATACATATATATATATATATATATATTTATATATATATATATATATATATATGGACACGCTTAGACCGTCGATGAGGCAGCCCTCTGTTTAATAGAGTACTTCAGGTAAGTGCTGCAGTTCGTCGTATCGATAGGCACATGAAGGAAGCCCTCTCACAGGCAGACACGCCGGCAGGTACGTAGCAGCTGGAGCTGAGGAAACAAGATGAAAAAAGAGAAGAAGACGGCGGCGACGACGACGACGACGAAGAAAAATCAGAAAAAGAGCAATAGGATGAGAATGAGATCGTGGTCTAACGCCCAGTTAGTTCACCTGTCAGTTCGAAGGGTATCTCCACCACTCTCTTTTTCGAGCGCAGCTCGGCGGCGACAACACCTAGGTGTGTGTCGCGCTCCGCCGTGAATCAGTCAGTAACTGCCTGACGATCTGACTGCGAAGGCAGACGACAATGCCGACGCCAGCAACAACAGCACCAACAACAACAACAACAACGACGACGACGACAACAACAACGACAACAACAACAACGACAGCAACAACAATAACAACGACGACGACAACAACAACGAAGATAACAGCAACAACAACAACAACGACAGCAACAACAATAACAACGACGACGACAACAAACAGCAACAACAACGACGACAACAGCAACAACAACAACAACAACGACAACAGCAACAACAACAACAACAACAACAGCAACAACAACAACAACAACAACAACAACAAAACGACAACGTCGCATGCAGGCGTGATACGGCAAGCCAAGGCACGATGTTGGGCAGGGTCTTACGTGAGAGTAGTTCCTGCCACAGACCGACCGACGGTTCATTTCCTCTCCAGACTGTCGGCCTGTCGCCATTATGTTCATCGTCGTCGTCGTCGTCGTCGTCTCCTCGTCCCGGACGCCATTGTAATGCAAGAGAAAGGTTCTCCACTGTGTCGGTTTGCCAGCTCCAATCTGGCTTCTCGCTTGACTTCCGCCAAAACCACTTTGGAGCTGCTGCTGCTGCCGCCGCCGCCGCAGCAGCAAAGGCTGCCACTAGATTCGGCCGTACTGTTTCTGTATAGGGTTTTCTCAGAGACTCAAGGCTGCAAAAAGAAGAAAATCGAGACGACATTCGTATTCTTCGCTGGGTTCCCTCATTCTTGGTCGGCTCGTGCGATCGCGGGTGACGTCTCACGCGTGCGTTCGCGCCCCTCGTAGCGATGCCTCCCCCCCCCCCCACCGCTGCCACTGTCTCCTGCATCGCCGCTGCTTGCCCGCTATCCTAGAGAGCTACACAAGCTGACACCCAGTTGGCCTAGCCGTAGTAGTAGTAGTAGTAGTAGTAGCTGCTAGTAGGAGCTGGTATGCTATCTCGTATCCATTGAGGACGCTAGATCCCCCCCCCCCCCACCCCAGCCATCCAGCCAGTATCACGACGACGAAGACCACGACTGCTGCTGTTACTACTCGTACCACAACTGGCACTATTACGGTTACCACCACTTACCCCCTTACTTGAGACCACCCTCGGGCCGCCGGGAAGCGAGGAGCGTCGACGGTAGGCGCCCACTCGTGCGCTAACCCTTCGATGCTATGGGCCGCGCGACGAGTTCGCCTGAGCGCTGCGGCCGCTGCTGCCGCCGCCGACGGCCCGCTATTTTAGCGTTTGACTCGTTTGCTCGTCAGGGTCTCGTTGTAAGGAGAGGGGGAATAAGGGCAAGAAAGAGAGGGACAATAAGGGCAAGAAGGAGATGGAGAATAAGGGCAAGAAGGAGATGGAGAATAAGGGCAAGAGAGACAGAGACAGGGATGGATAGGGAGAGAAGGAGGGGATAGGAAGAGGGAGAGAGAGTGAGAGGTGAGGTGACGTGGGAGCGGAGTGCAAAACGGGGAAAACATCGCAGCAGCAAGAGGGAATAACGACGACGACAACGAAAATGAAACAGACGAAGATAGACGAGCAGCTGCTGCTGCAGCAGCAGCACTGGTAGTGGTAGCTGAACCCTGAGAGCAGCACCAAAGAGTAGCGTGTGGTAGGTGGCCACGGGAGTAGCCGAACGCAGCCGCGACGACGACCACGACGAAAAAGAAAGAAGAAGAAGGCAACGAGGGCGACGAACGTGGAACAAAGGAGACAAATGATTCCAGCGTTGACACCCCGCGCCCACCAACCGATCCAGCAGCCCCATCCAGGCGCCCGCCGCCAGCGTTCCACATTGCCTGCCCCTTCGCCAGATGAAGTCAGCGAACGAATCACCAGTCTTTTCTGTGTCGCCGATCTGTCGGTCACCTGCGCGCTGCCACCAACGATACCGACGACCACGGATTTCAGAGCAAGATTCCACGCACCCTTGTACCTCTATTTTTTTCTCTGTTTGTCTTTCTTCCTGTCTCTCTATCTCTTCCTATATATATATATATATATATATATATATATATATATATATATATATATATATATATATATAATATTATATGCCTATCAACGATGCTATGATGCCATCTCAAAGTTGATTTGCATAACTTTGTTATGTTAGCACATTAGAGTGAACAATTGAGTCTCCGCGTGAGCATATGGATGATGCCATCTTAATTGTATTCCTACACATGTATTGGTACTGAGATTGCTGTACTTTGCTGCTGGCGTTATATCTGTTGTTTACTTTTTGTTTTCGAGCTCAACGGTTGTAAGTATACAGTTCTACTAAAGTAAGACAAAGAATAAATCATGTTAAGTATATATGTATACTTTACACAATAAATACAAATATATATATATATATATAGCCATCTACAACTGTCTCAGAAAAAACATTCATCACGATACATCCCAGCTATATCTAGCCTCTGTGTTCCTAGAGTTTTAAAGGTTTGACACAGATACGATAAAGATGTATGATCACCCCAAGGGCAGGCACCGTAGTTGTAAGGTGGACGGAATATGCACAGAGCTTGTCCGTTAGGGGCTGGGGATTATGTTAAGGTTTATTTGGGTCGGGAGGTCAGGGGAACAAAGAACTGGCTATCGAAAAGCAAACGCGTGTTCAATGACCAGAGAAGAGATTTTTCCGGATCTTGCTTATTTAGGAAATTTTCAAGCTATCAGTTCCCTTCTTTGTTTCAGCTATGGTCGAAAATGTTGCCCTTTTATGTGGGCCTTCTTAACAACAAATCCGTGTGACAGCGTGGAATAACCAAACACAGTGACCAATTATTCGAATAGTTGTTTTCTAATGCGTTACACATACACTCCTGCACACATTTGAATTAGATCCCCACGAAAGGAAGGGATCGAAGCTGCAGACCGAAATCAAAGAAAGCATTTTCTTTTTCTCATTTGCTTTTTCTGGCTTCTATCTTCAAAGCCAATACTGACGTTTTTTTATAAAAGTTGAAACCAGTGTATGTTTTGTTTAGCAAGTCGCGCGCGATATTTTTACTAATGTGCTACTGCTTCATAATTAGCAGCTTCGACATCACTTCCCTCCAAATCCATATCCACTATGTCAAATGTACCACGATACTGTAGGTCGACTCTACTGGGGACCGCAGGCTCATCCGACGACTGAGTATCACTGAGGACAGTAGTCACAACACGCTTTGGAAGACTAGGACCGTCCTAACAATCTTTGAGCATTAACTCAGAATTATCCGCTGATATTATTCGCTTTGTCAGGCCTAGTGGTGTCGTGTGGGGGGGGGGGGGGTGGAGATGTCTAAAAGCCTGAAAGAATTAACACAACAATGTCATGTAGAGATGCTGTGTATACTACCACCTCGTTCGCGAGCTCTCGGGCTGTTATACATGACAAGACTAAGGATCAGACGTAGAAATATTTACTCGGTAATAATTATATATATATATATATATATATATATATATATATACATACAGTCCGTAGACTTCTATCTCGATTTGTCCTATAAAGAGGCATACAATGCGGCTCTTTGTAGAAAAATATACACCTATTACTTGCGTTAGAAATGCTGCCTTAGAACTAATTGTAAGCATTTCTTAAGTTAAGTCTATGCAATATAATGCGTTGGGGTCACCTGCGTATTAAAGAGAATGATAGCATTACCCGAGCAAAGCGGTTTCTCAATTGTGGCCATTGAAGCCATTGCCTTTCTTACTCTTTCTCGGACATGATGAGTTTGCTTCACGCTTTGCCAAAATATGTGAATTTGCTTTTAAAGCTTATTGGACCGTCGCTGAGATGCAGCTTATCTATATCTGCGAATGACCACCTTTCCAAAGTTTTGCCGCCCTTTCGAATCCCAGATCGGAAACGTATTAATTAAGTGCCGCCAATGAATGCTTGCTGAACGCGGAGGCTGCTGCGACTAAAGAAAACAAAGTAATCTGTGCGCATTAATACCTCAACCCCCGAGTGTTGCTCTGTGATTTGCCTAGGCAAATCACTCGCTAAAACCAACATCAACGGATTATATTGTCATCTAAGGCAAATCCTGTTATCTGCGTCAAGCGTTCGTGCTTTGTGGCATCGCCTTCATTGAAACGCCACTTAATATTATTAATAATAATATTAATAATAATATAATTAATACATTAGTAACTGTGATATCTGTACATAATAATAATAATAATAAACCTTTGCTAAAATATATATTATTACTATTACTAGCAAAGCATGTTGTACGTTGCTGCATAGCGTTTAACGCCGACCTATCCATACGTACCGTAAGAAAATTCGATTCCGCGTTTCGCCTAACGACCGGCGTTTTCCATACGCCTAGCTGGCGTTAAGTCCAAGTAAGACCCTGCCAGCACGTGGTGGTGTGTATCGAGTGGTGTTCTGTACTGCTGAACGAAAGGCCATCACCTCAAGAATGTCGGGGTTAATGACTGATGGCCAGAGTTGTGCGAGGAATAGCAACTGCGCAGGCAATTCTGGGGGCTGTGAGGCGCCTAGCGTGCGAGGCGGCGTAAAGGGGCCCGATTATTCCTACGTACGTCAAGGAAACATGCCAGCATAAGCACGAGAATGACGATAACAGCAGTATTGCAGGCAGCGGCGGCGGCGCCGTAGCCGTAGAAGCAACTCCCGAGGAGCGACTTGCCGCGTTCTTTCGAAGTAAACGCTGCGAAACGGTCGCGTCGTTACACGATGAGATTGGTAGCATTTTTGCAGGCGTCGTTCATCGTCGATGCCGAGGAGCCTCGAACGACCCTTTCCTGCTGCAGAATGAGCAAGAGCATCAACAGCAGTAGCAGCAGCAACGAAAGCTGCCGCGACCCGCAGAAGCTGGTGGTGGAAGTGGGCCAATGCGAGGTGTAGCCGCTACTGCCTCTTGCGATATTGAGTATCGGCATTGCGCGACCGTTTCGCCGTGGCAGGACGGCTTGCTTAGTCTCTTACGTTCCTGTCTGACATCTTGAGGAGGTGCCTCCTCGTCGTCGTCGTCGGCGTCATCGTCGCCGCCGTTGTTGTTGTTGTTGTTGTTGTCGTCGTTGTTGAAAATTGCTTTGCACCCGGGAAAAAGAGGGAACAGGGGGGCACTTCCACGCTGCCACGCTACTGCCACGTTTTTTCCGCGAGCCCTTTCATATTCGGTGCCGTCCCGCGGCAGGCTGCTTCCGCACCCGACCGGTCGAGCGTACGACTACGGACTGCGTACGTCCTCCGTGTTCGACGACGCGGCTCGATCGGATCCTCGACGCTACCATTGAGGTGGTGTGTCGAGCATGCCGATCTCCTTGGTCGTGATGCGGCTGTTACTTCTAGAACTACACCTGCCACCTACCGGCATTGCGGCGGCGGCGACGCCGAACATGTCGTCGAATAGCACGAAACACCGTCATTGCTGGCAGAGTGGCTAGAGCGGCGCCATCCACGCCACTCCTGCTGCTGCTGCTGTTGCTGCAGGAAGCGACTCTGGTCGCTTTGCGCAGCGTTATCGTCGTCGGTGAGCCCCTCTAATGCTATGATCGCTCCCTTATGCTCTGTCGTCCCTTCTCTTAGTCCTTGGTTGGCCGGAGGGGGGGGGGGGCGGCGAGCGACGGAGGCGGCCCCTTCTATTTGTCGCGTATCTGAACGTTGCCGTGCGCCGTGGCAGCCGCCAGAAGCGTAGAGCCTGCCCTCCTCGAGATGCACTGCGGCCATGCAGAACTCTGCCGAAAGGTGACGTCAATATGTGGTGATAGAGCTAGCTTGGCCTAACCTAGATAGATCGATAAATACATCGATAGATAGATAGACAGATAGATCGATGATAGGTCGATGTACTACGTCGGTGGATAGATTGATTGATGCGAGTTGATGCGGACGACCATTACGGAAATTTGTATCGGGTCAGAATTGAGTGTGGCGGTGGTGGCATAGCCTTGATGGCGATGCTAGAGAACTGAAACAAGAAGAAAAAGAAAATACGCAGTTCCAGCAGCAGCAGCAGCAGCAGCTGGAGAAGGAAAAGGAAGAAGAGGAAGGAAGCTCAGAAGCAGCAGTAGTAGTAGTGGCCGCGGTGGTGGTGATGATGATGATCGTCGTGGTAACGTAGCATAGTAGTAACAGTGGTAGTAATTCAGCGAAGTTAAACGAAAGTAGTCCCAATGGAAATGGTTGGCACACGTATTCAATAAAAAATAAAAACATTGTAGTAGTAGTAGCAGCAGTAGTAGCAATAGTAGTAGCTGTTGTTGTAACAGTCGTCGTCGTAGAAGTACTCGTGGTAGCGCGTAGGTAGCGTAGTGAGAAACACCCTAGCCGCAAAAACGCCGTTCTGCACAAGGAGGAGCGAGGTCAGGCTTGCTAATTTGACTCCGGGTGCAGCGGATGCGGCGACGGTGGCGGGGGTGGCAGGGGTGCCGGAGGTGGCAGGGGTGCCGGGGGTGCCGGGGGTGGCGACGACAGCACGCTTCTGCAGCAGTCTTCAGCAAGGGCTGCTCAGTAGTGGTGGTGGTGGTGGTAGTCGTAATCGTTTCTTCTTGCCACCACAGTTTGTGCTACAGCATGCGCAGTGCAGTACCGATGGCTCTTATCCTTTCAGAACGGCATACTATCGAAGGAGCATTGCAGCAGCGGTGGCAACATCGTACATACAACAGCCCGCGAGTCTAGCAAGAGGTAGACGAAGACCAAGAAAGAGAAAGATAGAGATAGATAGATAGATAGAGCGGAATCGCGCGAAACGAAGAAGTATGAGCATACGAGCCCTCTGGCAGGTGTGACAAAATGTGACCGTTTTTATGATTCGAAAGCACGGCGCGGTGCAAAGGTGGTAGTGGTGGTGGTGGTGGAGGCGGTAGAAGGGGAGGGGGGCGACGACCGCGACGGCAGCGACGACTACGACGACGACGACAACAACATCAACAACAACAACAACAACAACAACAACAACAACAACAACAACAACAACAACAACAACAACAACAACAACAACAACAACAACAACAACAACAACAACAACAACAACAACAACAACAACAACGACGACGACGACGACGACGACAACGACAACAACAACAGCAACAACAGCCACCATAACAACAAAAACGTCACAGAGCAGACAGAGCGCGGCCGAACGTCAGGACCCACGCTGGCGAAGCGAAAGCGTTCGATGCCCCCTAAGAACGCTCCTGCCGGGGAGTCTGCCCGGGTCGATCGGCGGAGGTGTCGGGGCAAGCATACGACCCCAGCACTCTCCTCCTCCAAGCCCCCACCGAGGACGACGACGGCGGCGGCGCCTTCTTCATAAGGCGGTAGGAGAATACGAAGAAATGCTGCAAACGCGAAGGCGCACCGAGTCTGCCTCGTGAACGCGGAGCTGGCGGAGCAGCTCAAGCGCCGACTAACAGGTGGAAAAAGGCAGAGAAAAGACGCTCAGTGATAACGGCAACAACATCAACAACAACAACTATAACAACAACAACAGCGACAAGTCGTCGTTGTGGGGATGGTTGTTGAAAGGCGTTTTTCCGGCGCATCGAGAAAAATGGGGCAGTTATGCCGCTACTGCTGCCGACGGCTGTCAAAGCCCGAATATACTCAAATTTTATATATATATATATATGTATATGTGTATATATATATATATATATATATATATATGTATATGTGTGTATATATATATATATATATATATATATATATGTGTATATATATATATATATATATATATATATGTGTATATATACATATATATATATATATATATATATATATATATGTGTGTAAAACAATTGCGGACAAGTAATTTGAAATTCCAGCCGAGAAATAAAGAATATCACACTAGAATTGCTATTGACCGACAGTGTAGGATATATAACATTTTCGATTGCATTTCCGTTATCCTCACGTATCTTTGTAATGTAGGGGGCGTTCACGCCGCATGTCTGTCATCCAACAAGATTTCAAGGCGGATGTAAAGGATCGCCAACCAAGATCGACCAACAGCAACTGTGTCTAGTAAATGTTAGCAACGTTCAACCATTAGCCTTGCCTTTGGCGGTGAACGGAAATCTGATAAAATTATGGATGGCGTACCAGCTCGTATAAGCCGTTAGCCAGCACAAGAGTGGTTGCCTGGGTGTATGAGTATCTTCTGAGATAAGCACTCGTAGCCATCAGTAGTCCGGATTTAACTTTTGTGTGGACTACTATATGTGGAGCGTTGTTGAGCGAGAGAGTATAACAAAAATTGACATAACAACACAGACTGCCCTAATTCAGCAAACAATTGCAATTCTTGACGGGCAGTTTTGCAAGATGCCTAAACCCAGCTTGGGTCTCTAACTAAAGCGATGATTTAAACAAAGGGCGGTTACATTAAATAAATAGTTCCGTTAGGAATGTCCTAGCCGGCACGTGCAAAAAAACTATTTAACTACAGCCGCATTCGATATATTATGTGTCACGGTACAGGTTAAGGAGCGCCATTTTGTTTTGCCAATCACCCAATTTCAAATCCTGATGCAGTACGATGGCATACGTCGTATGGAGGGAAATTGCAAAGATCCCTTACATCTGCCCTCGCACGGTCCGAATGTTAAAAGCACTATCGTCTAGTAATTAATAAGCGCACGAAATATGGGCTCAAAAAATATTAACGCTGGGCGGTCTAACTACACAGTGCAGCCTGGAGGATTTCCATTCGGACCCAGCGAACAGTGGGAAGCCGTTTGAGCGCAATTCCTGGGTAGATCGCAAGCTGGCGGAGATGAGAAAATTACATTTGAAAATAATTAGTACCTTTTCTTATAGCTGTCAGACGTACCACAACCGAGATAGCGACCAAAATACAGAAAAATAATAACATCTTGGTTACCATAAGCGTATTATATATATGGACACGTTTGGTAGTGAGTCTGATGACAAAAGAAGCACATTTTCGGTTGCAGGTGCCCAAAGCGGACAAGGCCACCATCGTTAGATGTTCACGAAACTTCAGATCGGCAGACATACCGATATATTTAATTGTTTTTATCTTCGATATAGGTTTATGGTCAAATGTATATACAAAGCCACCCTGTCCAACCCTTAAGCAGCAAATTTTGGTGTTGAAATCTTTATTCCGTTCTCATTTGTGCATCGAGTACCTCGTTTCGAAGCCTCTAGAAATAAACTAAAATTACTGTCTGCTTTAAAATTCCTATCTTCCCAATGTTACCATCATCTGCGTATACTTTGTACATAATACCCGGAGACAAGTAATAGGTAGAATACATTAAGTAAAGTCCTCGTCATATTCTAGAGCTTCGTAATCGCAGACCCCGAGGTACGCCAATTGGACAAGGAGATGAAGTCGAGAAGTAGTTGGCCACACACACTATGACACAACACAGTCGCGACTTCCCAGGGCTCTTAGTGTGGACAGGAGCATTAAAGAAGATCTACCCTATCAAACGCCTCAATTCATAGTATATTCTCTGCACCTCGTGCCGCGACAAAACAGTTATACTCCAGTCATGAAGCATCTTCAACATTTGCTAATACGGCTATATATTTTATTTTGACCTCAACTTCGTTGGCAAGCATTTTCGAAAAATATACTTAAAAACGAAATCGAGGGCATAATGCGCAAGGGAGGCACAACAAGGGCTCCACGGACCTACTCTCGGCGGCTTGGCAGAGTCTGTTCCATATCGCGCAGCGCGGTCGGCTCCCATCGGCAACGAGAAAAGGAATGGATGGGGCGGTAAAAATGAGAAAGCTTCCATAGCAGAATTAAAATACGAATTATTTTGCTCATAGAAAGAAACATTTATAAAAACGATCCTCTCCGATTAGGCCGGTCAGAAACAAAAATCCGCCGCCGTGGTCGTACGTGGGATCGGCATTACCACAGATCTTTTTGCTGCAGGTACTACTTCTACAACAACTTTTACTGATGCTGTTTTAACTAGTCTTAGCCTCGTACGACTGCTGCTTCGATTCGTAATACCACTACGTCGACAAGTGCAACCACCAGCCCATCGGATAGATGCGACCAAGAACAGCCTGCCCGGGAGGAGAGGAAACGCGTAGCAGCTCCAGCAGGCAGAATTAACTCCCCATTTGTCAAAGCTGCGTTACAGCGCGCCTCGATGACTTCCCCACTGTTGACCTTTTTCTTGTTCCTCCCGACCGCCCGCCAGCCCGCCTCTCTCTCTCTCTCTCCATATCTCTCTACCGTACTCTGTCTCTCTCTTGAGATTCTGCTCGCAGGTTCTGTATCTATCCACGATGAACGAACGGTACGGGCCAAATTGAACGAACCCTTGGGATTTGGAGTTGCCCCGTCCCTGCGCAGCCGTCGCTTCCACCGACCCTAGTCGATGTTGAGCAGCAAGGGAGCAACAGGCGGTAGGGAATCAGCGCGAAGGAATTAAATGGTGAGGCTCAGATGAGGCTCGGGCAGTCTGGTACGATGGCGGGCGCTGTTCACCATCGTGGATGGCATTATTCGAGCTCCGACGCTCAGAGGTCAGCTGGCCCACGGTAAAATATGCACAGTCGCCGGCCGCTGGTCATTGTTCCTACCGCAGCCACCACGACCACCACCACCAGAGCATTACCGCTAGATGTGCCCTCCCCTGGCCAGATTTCCGGTAGAGACCCGTGGATGCTTCAGTTTCTACGTTTGCTTGTCTTCTTTTCCTTCCCCTTCTGCCAATCGTTGTTGTCGTTGTTGATTTGTTGCCGTTGTTGCTGTCGTCATCATCAACGTCCATCCTTGTCGTCTGACAGTGTCCTGCCATCCTGAAATTCCCCGCGTCCGTGACAATCATTCACGAGAGCTATAGCGTACGACTGACCTCCATATTTTCCATGCGTATTTCCCAAATGCTTGCCGCAGTATCAGACTATCGAATCTGTAACTTACAATAACGGTGGTTATGTATATAATATATATATATATATATATATATATAGCATTTTTATCGCGAAGCATTTTAGCTGGTAGCACTACTGATAAATGGGAACAGTTGTAGTAACAAACTGTGATAAGTAAAACAGAGCAGTAACATCGTCAGCACCAATAATAATAAAAATGATAGTACTATTGTACCGTTAAAAGTGTTTGTCATTTTTGTAACTATTATATTAGAAAATACTTCCTAGAGAATTTAAAGTATTCTGTTTTTATTGGTGTGTTTTTTTATTAGATATTTCTGATACAAAATTGGCCATAAGTCACCTGTTATATAATTTAGCGAAACTGAACATCTAGGTATGTTTAATATCTGGTCAATATATTATGTGGTGTTTAACAATGCTTCGACATCGTAGAAAAAAATATTTGTTACACCGCATTAGTAGCGCCCTATTAATATTTAATTGTTTATCCAAGTAAAAATCATATGAGAATTTAATGTTTGAAAGATTTTTGAGAACTATTTCTCATAGGACTCAGTAGTTTCTCCATTCTTTTAGCCATCTTCCTAATGTACATCAGCGTGATGCGCCATCCAAGCAGGGAGTCCGCTTAGTATTACTACGTTACACTATTGTCATTTTCATTCATTTTTGTCATGTTTGCATTACTATAAATGGATTCCAGTTGCAGGGGGGGGGGGGCGGCCAAACATCCCGATATGGATATCGAAAGAGTTTTAAAACGATTTAATGTCGCTTCTTCTCTTCTTGAAGGGAATACATCGGCGTCTGTCGTTATGCGTACGATTTGTTGTCCAGAAAGCAGACGGTTTACGCTAACGACAGAACTACTCCTCTGTCTTACATGTAACGTCGATAAATGCCGTCTACTACGACATAGAAGGCTTGCATATATGATTGGTACGCGTCGTGTTTATAAGCCCCTTTGCAGTCAGCCGATCCCGGTATCGGAGTCCCGGATAACTGCGTCCCGCTATGGTGTGATTATGTTGAATCTGCGCCCGGGAGGCGACCTTCGTCGTTCCGGTTTAAGTCAAACTGACCATGCAAATCGGCTCCGCATGACTACTTCCCATATGTCAAAACACAGAAGTTGTTTAATATATATATATATATACAATAGTGCTGACAGTAGACTGTACTAATAATAGCAGCGCAAGATAACGCGCGGATGATTGACATTTTTAAATGTAACTCTTTACTAATTTGCTTTTATCTTGGATTGAAGATAGTGAACGGCTAATAATATACAAATGTACGGCTAATAATATGTGTACGTCAGCGCGGGAAACAATTTTGTTTCCCGCGCTGTCATCCCTAAGTGGGAGACATCCGTAAGTGTGGTCACTAATTAGTGTCAGAATTGTATGAACCTACGATCCGAGCTAACAAGCGCTTTGTATTTGAATAGGCCTCGTAAATCGTCATTAGGTTTTTGGTGTACGGTACAACTGTTTCTTTTGTACGACTTTTGTTGTCAATACATTTAGTTTTTGCGATCGTCGCTATTGCAGTTGTGATTATTATTATTAATAGTATGATTATGTGTTAGAACAATACAATACAATTCTGAGGTGTGAATGTGTATCCTTGTTATTTCATGGTTTCCCTCTCGTATAATTATTATTTCTACAGATCGCACTTGAGTTGCAACAATGCCAGGATACTCGCCGGAAGTTCCGCGGACGTACAAAACAACATTAGGAACAACGTTATTTTAATTATCTCCGCGTGATACGAATTTCATCGTGATTTACCTCTGCCACATTGTAAGCTGCGTATCCCTTTCAGACAGCCAATTACATCATCTGTGTGACAAATTATTATTATTATTATTTATAACATGTTAAGCATTGTTACAGTTGCGAGGTCTGAACGTATGATTGAAAATGCTTAAATAATTACTTCATTCCTTAGCGCCCAAAATGCCGCGTTTCCTCTGCAAACGGCCAAAGACAACGCTTGCCTCAAGAATTGACCCTCTTTTCGGTTGCTCGTGACCTCCTGAATTCGCTTACTTAAATCTTTCAGAAATACTTCGGTTCCCTTGCTGATTGGTCCTAGTGCCCCATGGCAATAGACGCAAAATTATATCTTGTTTGCAGTCCAGCGTATTTAATTCATATTCTGGCGTCCGCGTGCTTTGCTACTCACCCTGGCTCAACTGAGCTGTAATGCAAATAGGAAGCCGCGATTGTGCACTAAATCGTTGCATCTCAAACTAAGGACTTCCCATGTGACCACAATGCAATGGTCACCCCATCAGGTCTTTCTTTGCCAGCAGACTATGAATATTACTGCAGTTTTATTTCCTTTAAGTTGTTGAATTCTGAGTTGATCTTTTACCAATCGAGATTTTTTTTACCGGATAACGTTATAGCAGTTTCTCGAGTGTGATCGTCGCTCCATATCGCAGCAATTTCTTCTAAACTGAAACACTTTCTGGGTTCGTAGCCGCAATGAGTCGTGCGTGACGCTTTTGGTGGCTACGAGACTGATGGCTAGCGTGTGCGGGCAGTCCAGGCGGGGACTGCGATAACTACCTGACGAATTTAGTGGTCCCTCGAGAGACCAGAAGAGGAAGGTTGTGGATCTCAACTTTCGGCAGCGAATCCCAACGGAAAGCCAACGTTGGGATTATCTTACCCCGCTTCGAACTGACGAATTTAAGGCTGGTGGTATGGTGGCCAGTCGCTCGATCGGGCTCCTCAAGAAGCCTCGCCGTCGCGGGCAACAATACGCGGCCAACCAAAGCGTATCGCAAGTGGCGCAAAATGCCCATCAAGTTGCTAACTAACGATGACAAATAGGCCTTTCGAGCAAGAGCCATTTGGGCTTTCCTGTTGAAAGACTTCTCTCCTCCTTGGTTCGTTAATCAGCGTTTAGGCCTTTGCCGAAGTGTCCAGTAACCAACTCACTTTTTTCAGCGTGAAAGCCCAAGACGTAGATCGACCTCCAGCCAATTGTAGTTGCATGCCATTTTTCAACAAAAAAGCTACGTTAATATATACACAGCATAAATCGAATGCATTAATGCTCACCCGGCATGCATACATAATAGGGTTAAGACAGCTTAGCCTATGACTTTAATCTATATATATATATATATATATATATATATATATATATATGTGTTTGTGCTGATTATTTTGGGTAATATTTGCCTAAGAATGTTATAACCCTCAAAAGATGTTTTACGGGGTTCAAAGTTGCAATATAAATTTAGATAGATATGCTAAATGTGAGCGTCAACAAATAAAATACAAATTATTTTTATAGATACAAACACGCGATAAATCTTGCGTTAGCCCAAGTTTTAGGGCTAATGCAATAAAACATACAAATAAAAATAAATCATAAAACGTTGTTTTCACGTGTTTCCTTTGCATTTATATGCCACCTAAGTTCCACGCTAAGCGTACACTTATTGGTAAGATCGCGATGTCTCTACATAGCGTAATAAAGGTCTCCGTAATAACAAAGACATTTGATACAAACCCGTTCAATCGACCAAGACACAAATAGTACATTTGTAAAATGTAATATAAAGACAACACGTTTTTAACGGTGTTTCGTTGGCAGGTATATAACACTTACAGATAACCAATGCAAAATATTTCCTTAATAAGAGATCATTTTGCAGAATTATTTATATAACATGCAAGTGTCCCTTCCGTATTCATCTGTAGCCCAGTGAGTAAAATTAGCTGCAGTAATAGCAAAACCTTAGTTGTATTGTCGTAATTTGTCAACATTCTTCTTCTGATCGTTACTTTCTTAGCAGTCGTTCGACATATCATTTTACAGCCAAGGGTCGATAAATATAAGTATAAAAAAATAATTGGCTTTCATTCCAACGCAAGCAGCCCATGTAATCTTTTCGATGTAACACGCGGTAAGCTAATTATACCACTTACACATACGAGGTGTGTTCAAAAACGCGACTTTTGAATTTCGCGGGTTACGTATATTCGAATTTCGATTTTTTGTGGAGTTATGTTGGTACTCATGTCTCTCACTTATGCCGACAAGCTCGGCCATTTGGAATGTTCACTTAATTGTTGACAGCTGCTTTGCTTGCACGTGTTTTGGATCGTCTTCGATTTTTACCTATTCAAAAAAATTGATCAAAGAACCTGTATCAAATTTTGTGTGAAAAACGAAATTAAGTGCGCGGATGCATTCCGAATGTTGACTGTGGCATACGGAGAAGCTACCTTGGACCGAAGCAACGTTTATCGGTGGTACAAAATGTTCTCAGAAGGCCGAGAAGATGTGAACGACGAAGAGCGTGCCGGACGCCCGAGCACTTCAACAACAGACGAAAAAATTAATGAAGTAGAGAAAATGGTATTGGCCAATCGTCGAATCACCGTTAGAGAAGTTGCTGAGGACCTAAACATATCGATTGGCTCGTGCCATTCGATTTTTATCAATGATTTGGGCATGAGACGGGTTGCCGCGAAATTCGTACCAAAATTGCTCAATTGCGACCAAAAACAGCATCGCATGAACATTGCTAATGAGATGTTGGACTCTGTCCGCGACGACCCAAATTTGCTCCAGAGGGTCATAACTGGTGACGAATCGTGGGTTTATGGTTATGACGTGGAAACCAAAGCTCAATGATCTCAATGTAAGCTGCCGCACGAACCAAGACCGAAAAAAGCGCGCCAAGTTCGGTCGAATGTGAAAGTTTTGCTGACAGTTTTCTTCGATTGCAGGGGCGTGGTGCATCATGAGTTCTTGCCACAGGGTAGAACGGTCAATAAGGAATATTACCTGCAAGTTATGCGTAATTTGCGCAAAGCAATCCGCCAGAAACGCCCGGATTTGTGGAAGAACAAAAATTGGCTTTTGCACCACGATAACGCCCCTGCTCACACATCGTTGCTTGTGCGCGAGTTTTTGGCCAAAAACAACACACTAATGATGCCGCAGCCACCGTATTCCCCAGATCTGGCCCCCTGTGACTTTTTCTTGTTCCCTAAACTGAAGAGGCCCATGAAAGGACGACGTTACGCTACGCTTGACGAGATAAAGACGGCATCGAAGGAGGAGCTGAACAAGAATAAAAAAAATTGTTTTTTGAAGTGCTTCGAAGATTGGAAAAACCGTTGGCACAAGTGTATAATATCTCATGGGGATTACTTTGAAGGGGACAAAATAGATATTCATGAATAAATGAATAATTTTTGAAAAAACACAAACGTCGCGATACTTTTTGAACACACCTCGTAGACAGTAACTTTCATGCGGATTGTCATTTTCACCTGGCTGTTCAGCGCTCACACAACAAGCGCGCTTGTACAACAGGTGATCTAGGTGAGACCACGCGGGTAGAGGCAACATTTAATATGTGACTAGAATTTATAATTTTTTGAATTCACTTGTATACTACTACACACACAGAAATCCACGGGTTCGTAATACACATAAGTTGTACGGCGAAGCGAGTCGCAATGCGTCTGCTGCCACAACTGAAATCCTGTCAAGCGTTGTTAGTCATTGCTTCAGACTCGAAGAATTCCGTTATCTGATTCTCCAGTTGCAAATAAATTGCTTGCAAGCTTCGCTCTCCGTAAGGAAAAACTAACGTCTTGGGTCGTCGATGAACAAAAGTTGCTCCACCTCCTGAACACAGACGAGGCAAGTCCTACATGAGCAGGGAAGACCTAGCGTTCGGTTTAGGTACGCCGGGGTCATCCTGTCCAGCGTCGAGTGAGATGTGATCAAGACTACTTAGATGCCATAAGATTCTACGGGAGAGCAATCTTTAGATTGACGAGTACCTGCGCTATTTTAAGAGAAAGGTATTGCAGTTTCTGTGTATACCAAAGGAGAGCCAGAAAGTAGTGTGAGATTAGATATGTGGCATACAATGCCCGACAAAACTTCATTGCTTCGCTGTTGCTAAAGTAATACGTAGGGGGCAAGCCTCGCAACTCGTGACTGCTGCACTTGAGGGCGCGTTGTGTAATTGAAGTGCGCTTTTGGCGGGAGATTCGTCGATTTTTACATGCGTGCAAGCATGTACGTGCATGCATGACGGGCAGCACCTGGCGACAGAGGTTAAGTGGCATTACGTACACGTTCTAGGGGGGGGGGGAAGGGAAAGACACTTTGTGAGAGAGCGAAAGGCGCCGGCTGTGCGGTGAAGTGCGGCGGCCGGTCAGCAGGCTTTTCCCCGTCCGTCTATATAGCAAACATTGACTGAATGAGGGGACGACCACGAGTGAGGAATAGCCGAGAACCGGCCCGGCCCACGTACAACTTGTCACAACAGAGCTTCGTGCTGGTCATACATACAGGGCCCGGGCTTCCGTATGCATATACGGTATGTATGGACGTGAGGATGTACTCCTCGCGTGTCTACCGACGCCTCCTTGGTCACGTCTCTCTCTCGCGTACGCTCTCTCCCTCTCTTGCTCTGTCTCTCTCCCTCTCTCTCTCTCCGTCTGTCTGAGCGACTCTCGGTGGGGCTACCTCGCGTTAACGAGCAGGCACTTTGAACAAATGTGGGCAATTTTAATTAGGCAAGAACCCCCCCCCCCTCCCGCCTCCCAACCTAGCCTGGGCTCGTCCCTGACCATCCGCCCGGCTTTCCGAGACGTTTTTCTACCAGTTTACACACTAGCGACGATGTTCCTCGACGTCGCTCGACAGCGGCCTTCAACGCACACATAAAAAGGCGGCGCTTATCAATCTCCAACAAGCGACAGTTTGTGCAATTCGCAACAGTTCGCGGTAGCTAAGCAACAACTAGCAGTAACGACGGCAATGGCGTCGATTTTGTGAATAATAATAATAATTATTATTGTTATTAATAACCACCACGTGTTGTGGGGAGTTGGGCAGGGGCAACTAGCAAATCTCTCTTTTTATAGGAGATTACGTGCTGTGAAATCTCGATCGAAACCATGCTGCAGAAATGTATAAGTCAAATATCCGGGCTGTTCGCTTCCATCTCGCTAATTATTCATAAAAAAAGATTTTATAGGAACGAGTAAAAACATAAAGATAACATGTTTACGCATATACATGTAGACTATAGAATGTGTACGTTAATGATTTCACAGATTCCTCATTTTCAGTCAAATAAATATTTCCTGATTTCTACTGGTAGCCGCCAGACTCTTTCAGAAGGAGATTCAACCACCAACAACATAAAAATGACAACGTTATATCAACAACATAAAAATATTTATATTTTTTCTTTTACATGGCACATTGTCATTCACTAATAATAGTTTGTAATTGTAGCAATCTATTAGCGTAATCCGTATTAGTTAGGACTTAGCGCTGCTAAAGTAGCTTCTTCTTTTACCCAGCCGTGTTCTCTCGATGTTCTACCCAAACCGCGCATTCTCTAGGCGGCTAACCAAACCGCGCCATTACAAAATGTATGGTACTCGGCGTCATATTTTTGCGAGGCTTCATCCGCAAGGTTCACTAGTTAATAGGGCTGCAAAATAAAAAGTAAATGATCTTTAAGCGGTAGGTGAAGTGCCGGGTCTGTTTTTAATTAAAAGCGTACATTTAAATAACGACTCGTTAGGCTCGACATTTACGCATATTTGTAACGTTAGTTTGTTAGTTCCAAGAATAGTGTGTATAATTAACTATAATAGCAGATATCTCTGATTCTAAGCTTCATGACATGGACATAATATTCACAAGTTCGCTTTTGCTGTGCTTTTATATATATATATATATATATATATATATATATATATATATATATATAGATATATGTTATCATGTCAGCAAGGCATCAAGTGTAGATATGTGTTTTCCGACGTCGTCGCCTGACTTCTACTCTATACCAGGTCGAGTACGAAGATGTCTAATGTCAATTATAGACACAACACTAAGAGTTTGTCGTTCTACCTCGTTGCCACATATCTGCATACAGAAACATAACAGCAGCAACAACAACAAGAACAACAACAACAACCAGTTGTTGGCCGACTGACGCACATGACTTACACCTGTGCATCCTGCCAAGCAGGGACACAATCTCCGTGCGCCTTCTTGTACGTTTTTCTGTTTCGTCTTTTGGCGTCAAGTAGTCAACGACTTCCGAACACTTCTGTTTTGGTTGTTGCGGTTGTCTTTGTTGTTGTTGTTGTTATTGTTGTTGTTGTATTTGTTGTTGTTGTCGTCGTTGTTGTTGTTGTTGTTGTTGTTGTTGTTGTTGTTGTTGTTGTTGTTATTATAATTTTTTCATGGTTGTTGTTGGGGATGTTCTTGTTCCGACTGACTGTTGTAGTGGCGTGTGCCGCATTGTGTGCGATCCATTTGTTGATACTTCAGCTGCCGCTACCACTGTTGTCTTTCTCTGAGTTGTTGTTGTGGTTGCTGTTGCCCCCGCCGCTATCGATTCTTCGTTCTCCTCTCGCAGCGTGGACAACAACGGATGTCGTTTTCACTTTCTGACACTCGCCGCCGTGGGATACATTGAATGTAATGGTGGAAACTGCCACTGTCTTCTGCTGCATCTTCAATGTCCTCGTATCCTTCATATATTCGATTGGCAGTGGCTATATTTCGGCCGCGCGATGATGATGGTGATGGTGATGCAGTAATAATGATAGTAATTATAACTAATTAATTAATCATTATCAATGTGGATTTAGTGCTGATCGTGATGATTCCGCGGTCTGCGGAGAGATGATCGATTCATTCCTTAACGGGTGACGGGGTGGTTGTACCAGGAATCACATTAATATTAGTGTTCTTAACATTATAACCATTACTACCACCATCGTCATCATCGCCAGCATCGTCATCATTGCCGCCCAGAGGGTCGTCTTCGTCAGTGCTGTTAGAGCAGCGGCGAACCATAACAGGGGATACAGTAGGTGCTGTCGTTTATCGCCTTTGCTGTTTATCGCATTGCCTGACGGCTTGAGGCTGAGGCCGGCGTACAGTTGTTCAAGGCAAAGTTTTGCTACTGCGCCACTGGCTTCGCGCACGCCACGACGCCAAAGCAATGCTGTTTGCTGACGCTGTTCATGCTGATGAGACGGCCAAAATTGGTGGCAAACGTGCTTCTTCTTCATATTGTCTGTTGTTGTTGTTGTTGTTGTGGTTTTTCTTCCTCTTTATGTTTCTGCTATAACGGCGGTAGCCAGCGATGAAACCCTCGATACACTCGAGGTCAGAAAACTTTGCTCTTCCTCCCCCTCTTTCTCTCTCTCTCCCTCCCCCCCTAGTTTCCTTTCTTTCTCTTCCTTTACCCCCGCCTGGTCCTTCGACGTGTAATTGTCCTTCCCAGTATATTTCTGTCGTATAACCTCTCCCCGTCTCTCTCTCATTCTGCCTGCCCCTTTTTGACATTTTCTTCTTGATTGGCGCTCTACGTCGATCTACCCGGATATCTTCCCATAGTTTACGTTTTTTTCCGTTTTGGTTTGTTGTTCCTCTCCCGGACATAGGAGGGGGGGAGAGGCGTATGCATGTATTCATCCCTTGTATTCATCCTTCGATTCTGTAGCGATTTCCCCAGCATGATTCTTATCTGTCATTCATCAGCGCGTCCCGTCGTGTAGGCGCTCCTCGTTCTGCCGTGTGTATATCTCACTGGTTGTCTCTCGCCTCTTAATCAAAGGCAAATGAGCCGTATGTATGCATATATATAGGCGATAGAGCGTACAGCCATGCTGTACTGACGACTTGCCAATACTGTGCCATTCAGCCGTGTTTGCATGTCTTCTTCCTCTCCACTATCGACGGATAACCTCGAATTCAGACTTAAGACAGCGAGTTAGACGACGTACCACTCAAACGGGTGCCCAACTCTTTATACGTATGACTACTTCATCGTCTCCTTCGCTAGAGCTCGCACTCGGCTTGCATTGACTGGGCCGCAGTTGCCTTTGTCCATTGCAGCATTTGCTGATAGGGGATGCAAAGTCCTGGGTCGTAAGGCACATAGTGTACAGGTCTTATACAGCCACTGTCGCCCACATTATATTGTGCCACTTAGCGAACTCACACACGTGCACAGTTTTAGATTTGCTTCCTACTTACTACCACACTGCTGCGGTGTTGATCAAGTGCTATTGTTTAAGGACAAGTGCCGCGTTTCACTATTCAAAATTCCCCGCCTTCATCTGCACATCACTACGGACGTTTCATTTCTGAGAGCGCTTCTGCTGGCCTTAGTGTGCACCAAAATTGGCATAACGATTGAGGACTGCCTTGTCGGTGCATGCGTCTACCTAGCACTGCTCATCCTTGCCGAGGTGTGTTCAGAGGAAGATGTAAAGGTCATCGTTCGACTGGTTATTATTTCGCTGTAACGTAATCACTGGACGTGCTCGGACGATGCGTGCCATCGTCATGTAACAGAGGAGTCACGCTACTCTATACGTACGTTACGAAGTACGAATATCGACGTGAAGCATGGATCGACCGGAAAAAGGCATTGCCAGGCTCATCCGGTATTTTGTCCGGGTAACCCGGGTGCTGCGTCATATCTTCTTCCCAGTGGTCCACCTGCTGGACAGTGTGGACGGCATCCTCCGAAGCCTCTGTGAGTGGGTACGAATGTGGTGGATGCTTCTGCCCATGAAAGGACCCTTTGACCGTATCCCGCTGATCTGGAATTTGGTTGCTCACTTTTCCATCGTCAAGGCGGGTCCTCAGCTCGACTACAACGTTGGTGTGTTCAACGCCGTTGACGGCCTCTTTTTCCAGCTGCGTCGTCATAAGGTGTTCAAGGCATACCTCGGCTTTACGCCGTTCGTAACGGTGTCGAGTGCTGAGGGCATTGCCAAAATTCTGCTGGATACGCACAACATCTCTAAATCGATGCTCTACGACATGCTCGTGCCGTGGATGGGAGGCGGGCTGCTCACCGGCAGCGGACCTCTGTATCGGAAGCGCAGAAAGCTGATTACGCCGGCGTTTCACTTCAAGGTCCTCGAGAACATCACGCCCATCATGGAGAAGCACGCCAACGTATTCTGCTCGAAGCTCAAGGGCGTCGTCGATGCGATGCAGTTTTCCCAGGTGCTCGGCCTGGACATCATCACCGAGGCGGCGATGGGAATCGAGCTGAACGCTCAACTGAAGCCCGATGAGCCGTACGTACGGGCCGTGTATCGGGCCGCACAGGCTCACATGTACCGCGTCACTCGACCGTGGCTCTGGAACGATTTCATCTACTACCGCACGCCGCTTGGTCGGCAGTTTCGAAGCGCCGTCGACGAGATGCACTCGTTTGTGAGCAGTGTCATCAACAATCGGTTGGCCATCATTAAGGCGGACCCGTCGAAGGCGACGCAGAGCTTTCTCGACGTGCTAATCGTTGTGCATCTACAGCAACCCGACGAACTGACGCTGATAGACCTTCGGGACGAAGTGCATACGTTCATGTTCGCCGGTCACGACACGACGGCAACGGCGGTCGCCTTCACGCTGTACATGCTGGGTCTGCACCCCGAGGTGCAGCGCATGGTCCACCAGGAGCTCGACACTGTGTTCCCGGACGAAGGCGAGCCGATCACGGTCGACAAGCTTAAACACCTCAACTATCTGGACGCGACCATCAAGGAGACGCAACGGCTGTACCCGTCGGCGCCTATCATTGCTCGCCGAGTCGATCGGGACATCGAAATCGGCGGCTACATGGTGCCACGTGGGGCGACCGTTAACCTGTTCTCGTACGGAATCCACCGTGATCCGGTCAACTTTCCACGACCGCTCGAGTTTCGCCCGGAACGATTTCTTCGAACGGACGGAGTCGCGCTGGCGGCTCCGCCCGATATTCCGCCGTTTGCATTTTTCCCGTTTTCAGGCGGGATGCGCAACTGTATCGGACAGAAGTTTGCCATGATCGAAATGAAGACCATACTGTCACAGGTGCTGCGCAGATTTCGACTGCAGTCTCTGCAGAAACGTGACGAACTGGAGTTGGCCATTGAAGTCATTGTCAGGCCGAGACATGGACTTCAAATACGCTTTGAGCCTCGAACTAGATAAAAACTGTTTGGGTCGAATAACATGCCTAACTCTTAGCTTTAAGCCACTTAGTTGACATAACTATGTATATAACGAGACCTAATTAAAGCGTTGATGCTCAGACCAATCACTTCAGTAAGAAGCTCCTGAAGCGAAAACAGGTGATAGAGCCCAGTCAAACCAAAGTTTCGAATGAAAAAGCTGAAATTCGCGCGGGGATCGCAGCAACGCGTGTATTTTCTACATTGATTGAGTTCAGCAGACCAGACCACATTACTAGCCTAGGCCGCACTGTGACTTGCGAATAAAAGAGCCAGGGTAAGGCCCAGCATTGAACGTGCCATTCGCATCTTCAGTGAAAAGCAGTAAAAAGACCGAAAATGCCCAGAAAAACTTGGTCCGTGTGAACGAAGAAAGTGAATGGAGAAGAAGACGCGCAAGAAAAGCGCATCTTCTTCGCGTTTGTTGTCATTACCCTGCTGCTACATACCTTTGCTGGAGAAAGCCTAGATATTCCCAGTACGAGAACGCGATGACGATAGATGCATTTAGACGACATCGTGCCACAGGAAACTTAGCCCATTTCGAGCGTCTAAAATATGGTTGGCAGAGCGTAAAAAACTAAAAAAAAAGATATTCTCCTTCTACACCTACAAGGTGTTAAAGCAGAACGACCACCCAGACACTGGCATCTCGTCGAAGGCCATGTCAGTTATAAATTCGTTCGTAAACGATAAAGTCTTCAAGAGGAAAGTCGTCTCCGCATAGTGACTGTGGGATCACTCGAATACATGAGCAATGCGTTTGACACGACTCTGCTTAGTTGCAAACATCACACGACCACCAATAGCTGTGATTCTTAAGTTTTTGCACTGATGCAAAACTAACGGTAGATTAAAATCATGTTTCATAATAAACTATTTTAAAAGTACTCACAAAACTGTTGACTATGTTGATGTATATATATATATATATATATATATACGTATGTTAAAGCTTCTTAAAAATGTTAATTGACACTGTATGTACGTACGCTAACTGGTCGGTAGATGTTGGCTCTCATTTTTTCGATACGATTTTTGGTTTCATTTTTAATTTCCACACTTAATAAATATACCGTCTGCACGTTTATGGTAGCCTTACGCGTCATTATTTCACTTCTAAATAAACAGTAGTTAGATTAAGTATCTGGTTCTTCTATCGGACGAGAAAGAACTCATGTTTACGAGAGACGGTGTCGCAAGTATGCTTAAAACGTACTCATTTCTTGTCGCCCTTGGTCACGAAATGAATAACTGAAAATGCCAAATAACTCAACACGTAATGTATTTTGTCTTATATATATATATATATATATATATATAAATAATTTGGCGAGCTGAAGTTATAACAGATTCACGTGGGGATAACTTTACAATTATAAATAATCAGCACGTCAAAAATAATAATATTTTTTTTTTATTACAACGCCTATTTATTTTGTTATTAAATTACTGTCAGGTAATATATGTACACGTTAAGTTCGTTATATATATCAGCAGTTCCTTTAGGCCTCGCCTCCTCGGGAGCCGGTCAAAATCATTCCCGCGTTGCCACACTGAATGTCTAAGACTATGCGGTGCCTCAGGAACGCTATGGATAATTTGTTTCCATTCGACTTCTCGGTGGTGTGGCCGATTGTCCGTATTGTGGCAATAGCCTCCCGTTCCCAAACATCTAGTGTCTCAATGATGAATAGGCAGATGATATGCTCGTTCCCCAAAGCTCCGTAACGACGACTCTTTC
The DNA here is from genome assembly GCA_003439945.1 of Dermanyssus gallinae. Lineage (NCBI taxonomy): Eukaryota > Metazoa > Arthropoda > Arachnida > Mesostigmata > Dermanyssidae > Dermanyssus > Dermanyssus gallinae. The sequence goes on along the minus strand of QVRM01000574.1, from coordinate 217,024 downwards.
CGCTTTGAATGCAACGCCACCTACCGTGCGGGAGATCGCCTTATAGCTCACCGCATTAGTATTCAGGGTCATACCTGTATGGACGGGGGAAATCCTGTAAACAGCTTGTAGATTGGACTCCATGATAGCACTACTAGAAAGCATGAAGCACTACTAGAAAGTGCCTCCGAATTGAAAGCTCTAACCGTGAAGCACACCAAGACCGAAACTTACATCAAAGCGGTTTTAGAGAAGCTCCACAGGGCGGCCAGGAGACTTCATGAAGATGGCCGTCTCAAACTGACGGAGCTGAGAACAAGCTAAAAGAGACTCTATGGCTGGAAACGGAGCACTAGCCAGCAAATGCTTCGGAGGCAACCCTAGTTACAAACACATCTGGAGATCCGCAATTCTGCAACATATGTAAGATGGAGATTAGCGCCGAGGAGATTAGGCAGGAAAAAGAGAAACAGCACGTAGCAGAGCTGCACAGACGCATGAAGGAGGCAAAGATTGAGGAGGAGCTGGTCACGCTAGTTAAGAAAACTGGCCGATACGGCTCTATAAAATAAGGCTTGCCCCTGATATAAAAGGGTGACATGTGTATTTAGGTATACATGCCAAGCAAACAATAAATCATATATCAATAAAAAGACAAACAATGTTTACAGGTAGCATTTTCACGGAAAGGGAACTGAGGGTGGTGGTGATACGCGAAAAGTCGGCCAAAGACTCAGAGCTCGTTGCCTGCCTGACGCTACAATTCCCGGCGGTAATCCGACTAAAGGCCGTAAAACCTGGAAACCTGGCAGTATTTCGAACCCGGGCGAAAATGGTGCCGGAAGACGGAAATCCCGCCGCAGAGGAATTACCAGATATCACTAGGACTCTCGTGGTCGGAAGACTAGAGGGAAGAGAAATTGAGGCTCTTCCGACAAATGATCACGCATCTACAGCGAGCTGACCAAGACGCAGGGCCGCAGAAGCGGGACGCCGGTCAAACGGACCAGAAGAGACGCCGATAGCGTTCCATTTCCCTGAAGATACACAGCAACAGCCCGAAAGGTCGCAGAGACATGTTGGGAAGGACAGCTCGACGCTCCAGTAGACTTCTGCCTTAGGAAAGCCAGAAAAAAATAAGAAAAAGCGTCAAAAGCACACACAGAACCGCCAGGACGAACACAGTGGTTGTCCGAACGGGAGGTGGCTCCTACGCCGACATAATTAAATAACTAAAAACCAAAGTCTGCCCGGACCAATTTGGAGTACAATTTTAGGTCAAGAGGGCGGCTAGCGGAAACATCCGGCGTAAAGTACGAGCAAGAGAAGCCGGGAAATGCGAAAAATTTGCAAACCAGCTAAAGGTCTAATCGAACGTTAGTGTCAAAACCTGGCAACTGGAACGCACGAATGAAGCTGATCCTCCATGAGCAGAGCACCTTTACGGTTCAGGGCGAGGGCTAGGTAACAGCTTAGGTCCCACGCAAAGCGGCAAATGGAGACTGGATGTCTGCCCTGGTCATAAGTAAAAGGATCGGCGAGGCCCTACTAAAGAGAGGACGACTACGTGTAAGTTGATTAATGTGTCGGAGTGACCGAATGGATCGATCTCCCATGCATCGTTGCACGAGACGCCAGAGGATGGTCCATACGGCAAAAGATTGTGCTGAAATGCTCCAAGACTGCAGATGCTATCGCTGTGAAGCCACTGGACATCTAACGAGAAACTGCACCGCTAAGGTCAAGTCATACGTATGCTCTGTAGCAGTGCACTCAGCAAACTCAATGGCATGTTCTACCTATAGTAAAGGAGAAGACAATCTGCGAAGAAAGAAGATAAGTCTACCACTCCGACAGGAGGGACCGCAGAGTTGCCCGGCAACAGAGGAGACTAGGGCGAACCATGAAACGGAAGAAAGTGGTTGAAAGAGATCAAGTAGGAGACACACGACGAAGCTTCCCACTTTGGCCAGAGATCCAGTAGCAGATGCAGCTACAACGGCAAGAACAGATCGGGGAATTTCGACAGGCTATGGAAATTAAGATCTTTCAGGTTTATCTCGATAGATGTAGGGCCGCACATGACCTTCTAGGAGCAGCAGTAGACTGGTTGGGATTGGACCTAAGTCTCTTGCCAGAGCCAAACGAGACTTTGGCAAAGGCAGCGGACAAATGGGTATGGACGGTAGACGAAAGAACGGATACCGCGATCTGGCGGACAAACCGTCGAAAAGACATTGCAATCCGGGACAGGGAAAGGGGTTCACCTGTATACAGGTTGACGGACCGCAGTATTCTATAGCTGCTACTTCTCCTCCAACAGAGGCCAAGAGGAATTTGCTAAATACCTTGGAGCACTGGACGTCAGCGACAGGACGCGGAAGCATTAAGCCCAGACTATCACGAGAGACTTCAACGCGGCGTCTGTGCTTTGGGGTAGTAGACGCACCAACCATTTTGAGGACAATCCCTGATGGAATGGTTGGCCAAACGGAACGCCAACTGGGCACGAGAGCGCCGACGATCCCACCGGATCTCATAGAAGCCATTGTGGCTCACCATTTTTCCAATGCAGACGAAGGAAGGCAGAGACCCTATTGCAATGAATGGGAAGGATATTCTTCCTGTAACGCCAGAGGAGATCCAACGAGCAGGCTGAAAGGATGTCAGAGGGCACGGCCGCAGAGCCCGACGACATACCTCCAGAAGCGACCAAATGCCAAAAGGAGTGGCCAGCCTTTAAAACGCTCATAGACGCACTACTGAGAGAGGGACGGTTTCCAGAAAAATGAAAAGTGGCTCTTAAATTAGAGCCATGGTCGGCCTCAGCCTATAGGCCCATCTGCCTTTATGACACAGTTGTCAAGACCGTGGAGTCAATACTCGCGAGCAGACCCAACGACGCAATCGAGGAAAGGCAAGTCTCGCTCTTACAGGATCAGTACGGGTTTCGTAAAGAGAGGTTCACGCTTCAGTCCATCAGCAAGGCACTCGCTAAGGCCGAAGAGGAGAGACAGAAAAGCCCCAGAGTTTGTTATATTTGCCTCCTGATATTGTTGGATGTAAAGAATGCGTTTAACAGCGCAAATTGGGGGTGATCCAGAATGCGGTGGAGAAAAATGGTGTACCGGCGTGCATTCGGCGTATGATAGCGTCGTATCTGGCCAAACGAAGTGTGAGTTACGACGATCGGGAGTACACAATGACTGCAGGTGTACCACAAGGTTCCGTGCTAGGACCTACGCTGCGGAACCTAGCGTACGACGGCGTGCTTGAAATGAGCAGGCCTTGCGTTGTTAAGTTCGTCGCTTATGCCGACGACCCGGCAATTGTTAACGCAAGGGATGCGGAGCTATTGGATGACCGAGCAAATGACGCTTTAGAGGAGGCCAACCGGTGGATGAAGTCCCACCGCCTAATGCTAGCACCGGAGAAGAGCGAGGCGGTCCTGCTTATTGGAAAAAAGCACTGCCGGGAGCAGGATATCCTTTATGTTACGGGGGTATGTTAAAAAGTGTATATATATATATATATATATATATATATATATATATATATATATATATATATATATGTTAAGGGTATGTTAAAAAAACGTAATATTGCTTTAAATATAGGCTTCGCCGTGTATCAATAGCGGCAGGCCCAGCTCGTCGTTTCGCGCTGTATTCAGGCTAAAGTGTTGCTGTAGATCCTTCTGTAAAATTAAACATATTGTATATTTACCTCGGATAATGAACCCGGAGGAGAACTCTAGTAGAACATTGATTATGACGACATGATCGGCCCAAGCGGTCCAACCGAAAGTGCCCTTATGCTCGAAACAAACTGTTCGGTATCTGCGTCCACCACAATGATATACCATGGTATACAATTGTGGACGCATCAAAAATTAAACAATATTTAAAACACAAATAATTCATGCATGCGAAAAGTCTTATTGAAGCCAGCGAGTATCGGGCGGCATTCAAGTCACGTGAATCAATTTACGGTAGTTTTTATAGCTACTTTTCCGAACCAATACGCAATGGACAAAGGTGAGTTTCACGAATGCAAAATATGCATGCAGTGAGTTTCGGATGACCAGTGAATAGAGACGTGCTGATCCTACTCCATGACAGTGCTTCGGTTATACACTGCATCACGCTTAGCATCACGCTTAAAGATTGCACTTAGTGATTCTGTGTTAACGTCTATGCACTGCCTAAAATACCTTTCCCCTGATAACAACCATTTGTTTATGTCGAATATTATGTACATAGGAAAGTAATTAAAAGACAAAGAAGCGAGAAACAATATACAAAGCAATGCAAAACTTGTTTTATCAGCTGCATAATAAACAAACGTACGGAAAAGAGATTGCGTTACTGTGCACCTCCTAGGCAGTATATAGGACCTATATGAAAACATGTTTTATTGCCAGAAACTCAGATACTACACGTTGTGTTTTGCACGTTTGTGCTAGGCGGATACATACGGGTTTTAAAGCAAGCATATTATTTCGCTTATTTTTTACGTACGCTGTAATCTAGCAGACTATACAGGAAAAACGTATAAAGAGTTGAGCATATTCGCGCAGGCTCGACTACGAATATCGTCGACTTCGGTCGTGCACATGATTTCTTTTTAGCAAATTCCTTGAATAAACCTCAACGGATAACTTTAACCAAATGTTTTTTTAACGGGCATTCACTTCTGAGTTTAACTGGTCGACACATTATTCGCCTACCGAGCCGCCTTAGAAAACTGAGACATTTTAGTATGTTATCGATTCGTCTCCAAAAGCCTGCCATTGGCTGTATGAAATTCGATTGAATATAAAAGCGGTGCTATATATAGCGGTACTAAATTGAAAATTAAATAGAGGCATTTTCTTTTAGAGAAATTTTATTAAGCACGCATTTAAGGTGGCTAGCAGTTTATTCCTGCGCCATCAGCTAGCGGATAACTCTCTGCTAAAATGCTGTTGACTGCGTCATTGCAAGAAGAGCAATCAGAATAAATGCATTGCTTTTAAAGATCGCTAAGCGTTTTATATGATTCTAAAACATGTGTTTGTTTTCAACTTGTTACCTTGCATAACACATTTCTAAAAAAATGTATTTACATTAAGAAATGAGCCTAATTGAGCTATAGCACACACCTTTGAAAAATTACGGACAGCTCGAACCGCAAGAAGAATAGACTGGGGCAGACAACTGCAATTGAAACATTACAGTTCTAGCAGAATTTCGCCGGTTCAATCTAGTTCCGGAATGGACAGAGCGCTTATTCACAATCAAGCCCGTAGCAGGTACAGAGAAAGCCGATTAGTTAAGCATTTTTTGGCGAAGCTCTCAACTCCGATGCGCACGTAGCCGGGCAGGGCCGTGACGCAGATAACCTCATTTTTTTACGAAACGCGAAAATCTTTTCCTTGTCGTCGTTCTGACGTGCTGATATGCATCCGGGGCGTTTGACGCAGTGCGGTGCCTCTTCTGTGGCGTGCGAATGCGTGAGTAGTAGCGTCGGAGAAAGTGTTTAGAAAGTGAGTCTGAGCGCGCAAACTTAACGCGATGCAGCGGGGCGTAATAACAACTGGCCTGGTGCGGGTTGTTTGTTGGGGCTTTTGCCTAACTAAGCCGTTGCTGCTATTGTCCTGTATGTTCGTGTGTGTGTGTGAAGGAACCCAATGACCGCGCCCATCATGTCCGAACGGGGCGAGCTGTCGCCGCCAAGCAAACTGTGACGGTCGTCTTCATAGTTGCCAAAGAGTCAGAGAGGCTAGGGAGCCAGCCAGTGAGCGAACGCCCCTTGACTGACGGTCAAGCTAACCGATCATTCCCTGCAACCAATTCAAGGCACAACACGATCCACCGGCCACAGACGGCTAAACAGGGGCTAGTTTGTCGACTGGACAGACAGTTAGACACGCAAACCCGAATCTCGCCCGTTCGCACACGACATGGCGACGACACCGCGCCATCCGGGCTTGGCGAGGCTCAGTTCTCGGCTTCTCTACGCCAAGCTTCATCGTTCGTCTCTCGTCCTCTCTACCGCGCTGGCGGGACGACGACCACCGTCGCCCCCATCTTTACGCCTTCAAAAGTATGTCCTTACGGTGGCTAAAGTGTTCAAATTGTATATAATGAACTGTATTGTAATTATGTAACATCTTGAAATGCAATGATGTTGCGAAATAAGCAATATATAAACGTATGTAGTTAGCTGTACGTATTCCTCATAAATGTAAAGTCTAGTAACCGAGTACGTGATTCCACAAGTTCGACCATGAGTTCCCACCACTCATCTAATTAACTGTATGTTAACTCATCTGATAACTATTAAGGTTATTTCGGTCGTAGTACAACGCTAATCTATTGCTCACATTAGAGCAACATTATAAACTTTTTGAGTCCTGTCGCCATGAATAAGATCACCGCTGCTCAAGAACAAAACTGTTGGAAGAGATGCCGCCACGCATGACATCCGGGGGTAAAGCTAGTAACTTTCAATATATAGAGTACTAGACTATTAGTAGCACTCATCGTGGCATGTAATGTGGCACCGATAAATATGACCGATAAAGGTAAATCGAGGACACTATAGCTACTTAATAAATTCGTAGATGCAACTGACATGTCATAGCAGTGCCCAAACTTGTCCGGTCCGCGCTGAGGGAAGGGAGCAGGGCTGCGTGCAAATGACAACAGGAATGAGAGTTTTATGCACAATTATATTCAGAGAGTTCAGCTATCTCTGGGATGAAAATTAAGTTCGAAGCAGAACAACAAAAATGTCTCCTGCATTATCTCTCTCTCTCTTTCCTCTCTTGTGCTTACAGCAAGATGTCGTTTTTCATCGCTTGACATGTACAGATGTGATTTTAATATTTAAAGATGTAATTTAGCCAATACTGACTTTTGTAGCTGCATATAACATAACAAGTGGTACGAATGTTTTTTCATAATTACTACCGCTACTACGACAATCGTCCTTAAACATTATCGACAATGGCAGCCCAATCAGCGCTGCAAGCAATACTGAAAATACTGTTACTGTTGTAGTTGTTCTTAATACTGTTGTTGTTGTTGTTGTTGGTGATGGATATTTTTGTCGTTATTATGCTATTATTCTTGTTGCCATTTTTGTTGATATGGTTGTCGCTGTTTCCTCATAAACGTTGTTCATTTGTTTGACAGACATACGCGGACACTTTTCACTAACTAAATAACTCTCTTTCTCTCCAACTCTCTTTCTCTCCCCTATTAGGTAACTCGCCAAATAACTGGCATGCTAGCAGCAGCTAGTTACTACGCATGTAGGCAGTCGACACTACGGTACGAGCTAACGAGATCCTTGATGCCATTGGATATGGCAATGGTGGCAGTGCCGTGTACACGGCCACAGTGTACGGCGGAAAGCCCGAAGCCTCATCCAGCGGCGGGTAGCGAGCGTTGAAGATGCACAGTACCGGGCGGCAACCGGCAATTGAGTGTTACTGCGGCTGGTGCTGCTGCTATTATTACTACCTCTGCTACTGATACTTCTGCCTGCTGATGACGCCAACGACGGCGGTGGTGACAGAGACAGTTCTTCAACCACATCTCGTACTACTACTACTACTAATACTGCAACTCCTGGCACCTTGAGCAGGCACCAAACAGCAGTAGCGATAGCAACAACAACAAAAACAACAGCAACAGAAATACAGCAACAACAACAAGAACAACAGCAACAGAAATACGGCAACACGAACAACAGCAACAGAAATACAGCAGCGACGACAACAACAACGTCAACAACAATAGGAATACAGCAGCGACAACGACAACAGCAACAACAACAGCAATAACAACAACAACAACAGCAACAACAGAAATACAGCAGCGACAACGACAACAACAGCAACAATAACAACAACAGAAACAACAACAACAACAACAGAAACAACAACAGCAGCAATAACAACAACGACCAACGACAACAACAACAAGAGCAACAACAACAACAACAACAACAACAACAACAACAACAACAACAACAACAACAACAACAACAACAACAACAACAGCAACAACAACAACAACAACAGAAAGAGCAGCAATAACAACAACGACCAACGACAGCAACAACAAACACCACAACAACAACAAGAGCAACAACAGCAGCAGCAGCAACAACAACAAGGACTATCGTCGAAGCTCCACCATGATCGTCATCATTCTCGTCTATTGATATGTCAACTATGAGTCTCACCACGCAGCGCAGGCCACGCATCGCCTGTGTGTGTCTATCTATCTATCTATCGGTCTGTCTGTCGCGCGTCAATAGGGATGGCCTATGTTGGCGTTAGCGGCACGCCGCTGGTCGGCCCGCCAACCCACATCAACAACTGGTGTGACGGCACAGGTTCAGCCACTTCTGCAGAGCCGCACGCCACCTGAGCACCCTTAGTTAGCCGCCGGCTGCACTGCTGGTGTCACGCGCAGGTAGAAACAACAACACGAACAACAACAATAACCGCAACAACTACAACAACGACGTCACCATAACAATGCTACTGCCAATCCTGACAAAACGCATGAGCGCATCGATTGCCAGCGACAATACCAACAACTACAACGTTTACAGCAACAACAACAACAACAGCAACAACCATATTAACCACATCAACAACAACTACAATTACATCTACATTAACGTCAACAACAGCAGTAGCTTTATTAACAACGACCACAGCGAACATAACAGTAACAACAATAACTGCGACGACAACAGTACTAACAACAACTGCAGCGACAACAACAACATAATAATAATAACAACACACACATCATCATCACCGTCATCATCATCATCATCGCCGTCATCATTATCATCATCATCGCCGTCGAAGCTCAGCTCTAACGGCAGATGCCACCACTGCCTCTGTTGCTGCTGCACGTTTGGGACACGCTGAGGCGGGCTCTCATCTGCCCTTCCGCAGGCAGGCAGGCAGATAGACAAGCAGGCCCGGAGAGGTGTGGGGATTCGAAGATGTGTCGGAACAGTAATGGCGACGACTGCAAGACAACAACTTCAGCAGCAGCATCGACGTCCGTCATCGGTGGAAGAAACGGAACCCTAACGTCAAGAAAGTGTAGAATACGCTTCGATGTGCTTCGACGTGCCGTGCGTGGTTCGAACATCTCGTTCCACTAATGTTTACCATCTGTACCAACGATTTAATACCACCAACATCGCTGCACCCCCGTACGACTCGGCGCTCGCTCGTCACACTGTGTTCCTTTGTCAAGCGCAGCTAACCTTGCTTTGCTAGGTTGCCTTGGGAAGTGATCTTAGCAGCCCCCCCCACCGTTTCCGATCATAGCTCTCTGCCTTGGGCAGGCAGAGCGCGAACGTGGAACGCTAATGCGCGTTCTACGCGTGACTCTTCGTGTTCATTCATGGTGTTCATGTGCTCGGCCGGCAGCGACATGCGACGAAGACAAAGCACCCAGAAAGAAGAAGCTCGAAAACACCCTATCGAAACCCCATTGATTCCGTTTTCATCGACGTTTCTTCGTCAAAACGACAAGAACAACATCAACGACAACGACAATAACAATATCAACGACAACAACAATAACAACATCAACGGTTACGTCAACAACAACAACAATAACAACGTCAACAACAACAACGCCTACAACAAACAGTCTATTAATCGACTAAAGACTACAGCCATGATCGTCGGTAGCCTCCTATTAGCCACTTTGTCGATGGTACTTCTGTTTTTCTTGTTCTCAGCACTTCGACTCGCCGAACCTTCTGACGAAGTCATGCACGCCTTCCTCAAATGTTCCGTCTGCTAATGGTGGTCATAGTGTGCCCCCGAGGTCCCTTGTCGTTGTAGCGTGGTGCAGCGGAGAGAAGTGAAGGAGAAAAAAAGGTGACCGCGGTCGTATATCAATAGTGATGTTAGAAGGACAAAATGGTGAGTTGTGGTTGGTGCGTTGAGGCAATGGTGTTGCGCTATATATGTCTGTCTACTAGTGTCTTAAGTCTTCGTCGTGATCGTGGCTTCGGACCCGAGGAGCACGATACACTGTACTGGGTGAACGCACGCCATGAATATAGTCCCGGCAAACCTGACGAGTGTTACCTAGCTCGTGAGCTTAGTCGAGTTAGTAAGTTGTCGATGCAGTTGTGTGTAGATGACAAGCGACGCCAGGAATGTACCACGTATAGGAATGATAAGTCTACACGACAATTACCTCGACAGTTGGTTCAGTGATGCTTTCAAGAGCTAACACAAAATTAATCAAAGCACGTTGGTATGCTCGGAAATGGCCGCTGACCCTCGTATAGGGTTTTAGTGGGTTTGGGCACCACACATGGCACTCTTTCGATGCAATCTTTCTTAATGTTTGCAGATTTTGATTACAAAAATGGAAAATAAGACGTAGAACGCATTACTCAATTGAATAATAATGGCGTTTTTATACTTGAGGCAAAAGGTTGGTGCGGTCTTTCAGGTTAGATATGAGTTCTGTCAAATTACGCAAATGTTCCACTATTTCTATATGTCACACTTAAGATAGTGCGCGGTAGTGATAGGCAAACTGAGATCTCAAACGACGTTGACAGGAGAAAAAATATTACTATTGTATATGCACTCCAATATTCTGACGCTAATGCATAATCGGAAACGTCACAGGAAAGTGGACAATGCACCGTTAGATCTTTCAAAACATTTGCCTCACAGCTTACCATATGTTTAGGTGTAACGCTGTCCCCATCAATGTAGAACCTTTCTAAAAAAAATTGATGACTCGGCTAAGAAAATGGCAAGCCCAATAAAAATGAAACGATTGAACTAAGATTGTAAATGGGTTTGGCCAGAAGACTAAAGGGCAATTTGAAAACAGATTGTTAAAAGAGCAATACCAGCTTATTATGGTTGGCGGAGCCGAGTCAATTGTCCGGAGACTATGAAGCGGTGAGCTGCCCGGAGATTATGATACGATTATATTCCTTGATGCGTTACTTATATTCCCGATTAAAGACAGAACATTATTGGCATTGCTTTAACTGTTAATTGACTTGCATATGCCTTGCTATTCAGTAAGCGACCAGAAAGATAGTCTGCGTTTGTTACAGACACTTGGTACTAGAACCAACAGCCGTTTGCTAATTATATATCTTACGTGTACAAAGATCATACAGAAATAAACGTAATAAAATTAATATAAAACAATTTAAAATGTATTGGTTATTTCTCGATGTAGTCTGCTTACAGCTTTAAACATTTAGCCAAGTGATGTCCTGACTAAATTCGTCCAAGCAAATTATGACGTTTTGAGGTAATAAAAACGAACTCTAAAAAAATTAACGAAACGACTTACGTTTCTTTGGTTTGTATTTGCATTCTGGATATACGATATTTCATTCAGATATATTAAATTTTCTATAAAAGAATATATGCCTCTTCCTTGTTAACTAATCCGCCATAGAGACCGTAGCATATAAGATACATGTTAAAATCACGGTATCATCCCAAGGTTACTGCATCGCAAATAGGAGGACTGCACTAGGGCGTTTACAAATGTGTGTCATGGTCCAGTGCACAGCTTCTTTGTGATGATGATAAGTGTCAAAATAAGAACAATGGAACAATGCAGACTACTCTCCCTGCTTTGTGTCTCCTTGTTGTGCTCTATCCGAGTATATACCATATGAACAGCTCGTTTCCGATATACGGCGCTTCTTGGAGCAGGCTCGATCAAATTTCCACAACGACTAACTCACTAACAACATCAATTTGCCTCAACGACCTGAAGGTGGCCCCACTTGCCACCTATGAAGTAATCTGACGGGAAGGGGGCTCACTGTCGAGAATTCTAAACAACCCGACGAAGGTCGTGGGATTACACCGTTCTGCGCAAAATGTTATTGCCTCGTGTTTCTTTTGCTCTAGCACTCCTTTGGTTGGGTTTGGTCTCCCGAATCCTATGATCGCCTGCTGCGAGCAATTGCACACCTGAGAGCTGAAGTTCGCCGAAGTCGAAGTTAAGATCTTTAGCACTGGAGTCAACCTAAGCGGAACACTGGAAGGAAGTAGATTGCCCCAACCGCCACGTTGTAGCTAGCGTCATAGTGCACAGCTTCCATTACGTCGTTTTTTTGGAGTCCACCTTCGACCAGTCCAGTGTCGACTGTATATGTTGACGATATGGTTCACACTGTGGCAGATACCACGCTATTCGTTGACCCTCCGTGCCCACGCTAAAAAGCGTTGAGGACAATACCCGTGATCCTGTACTACTGCAATTCGATGTGTGTGATATTTGCGAATGATCTAAATTCTCAGAATTGCAAATATCGTGGGTACATAATGTACACGTCCGTAAACATACTTGTAAACACCTGCAACATCAAGTTTCAGTTGTTATATATATATATATATATATATGTGAAGTTGTTGATGGCTACCTGTCAAGAATGAATAAATACGAATTGTTAAAACTACCGTTGAAGATAATTGAATGTGACTTTGTGTAGTAGACATCCCTTTTCATATTATGCAATTCGTTCCGCCTCAAGGATTAAATGGCCAATGAAAAGAGCAAACTAAAAATTAAATCCAAAAGAAGAAGAAGAACCCATTAATGCAGAAAGAAAATCCAAGAAAACGGCAAATCGATTAAATCCTAAACGATTCGATTTTACAGAAGAAAACGAGCGCCAACCTACCTAAGACGCCCCCTCCACGTGGCTCCCGGGGAACACACGCGCCAGAGGTAGTAGACTCGCCCCCCCCCCTGACTGTTTGAGGAGATGCGCAAGCAGTTCCCAGTCAGGTCGGGGGACGGGGACACGACTGGTTTTTAGTGGGTTGGAGCCCCACACTACCGTCTCGCTCTTGCAGCAAGCTTCCCCGCTGTGGTGACCGCGTGTGCAACCGCATTTTCCAGTTAGTCCTCTAAAAAAAATGTATATTTAGCCTTATGTATTCTTGTATTCAATATCCCTGCCCTGGCATCTGCCAATAGCCCACTCGCTCTTGAATTATCGTATATCCATTCTACCCCGCCCCTTTCCCGTGTTTCCCTTCAATATATAGTTGCCAAACTTGATCTAGTGCCAAGAAAACTGGCACCCATCGCCAATTTCCTTTTGTCTGTATATGTTTGTTTTATATAAAAATACTTAAGCTTACTTCATGGCCAAAAGGGAGAACCATACGAGGCCGGTTTTAAATATGTTTAATGGTCCACTGCTCCTTGCGGTCCTCGTTCTAATGATAATAATGGTAGTAATAAAATTAATAGAACCATACATGTTACTCAACTTGCTGTGTGTTTTGAGTTCTGCTCTATTAAGTGTCATGCAGAAGGCTTGTCTTGTTTTTACCTCACTAGCCTGTTTAAAATTTACAGAGGGTTGATTTTGACAGATTGCCTAGTATGAGAATAGGTTTCTGAACAACTTGTAAACAGTTCTACCTGTGTATACCGAGTCCCCTCATGGTTCGCAAATTTACCCCGTTGAAGGTAATTGAGTGCGGTCTCTGTAAAAACTATTCACTTTTTGTGTTAAGAAATCTAGTCTGTTCCAAGAACATGAAAAGCTGCCACATCAATGAGCCAACTAGGATCTAAACCTAAATAAATCTTCTCAAAACGCACTTTGACACAAAAGAACGGTACTAGTTATTGTGCGATGACTGTGTATGACCCCGATTTTTCTATATCGGTCATATGCAAAGCGTGACGCTCGACGAAGACGTAAAAGTATTCGCTAATCTTATCCCTTTGTTCGGAACAAACCTAGTGTGCCTTCCGCTGACAGGTTAGATCACCAATAAGTCGCTTGCGTGGCCACGCGATTTTGAGGCTTTATGATGGCATATGGCTCTCTAATCTGTGGCCACGGAAGACCTAAAATGGTAAAAATTTGATGGGCACGTTTAATAATAATAATAATAATAGACGGCCCTGTAAATTCACGACTATTTTGGCCCTGCATTCCCTGGTTGCAAATGCCCAGGTGCAGTCTCCGCTTCCCACGATTTAGCTACGTCCTACGAGTATCGCCAACTAATCAATCCCCTGATGAACATAAGTTATACGACTTAAGATCAGTCAATGTATACACGGACAAGACGGATGCTAAGATTCAGACTACCCACAATTTGTGGAGAAAAAAACGTGATCTTGGAATTAGGAGCGTGGCCGGTTTGTTACGCGACGTCACTGAACACGTTTGACCCCCTTAAGTAATCTCTATCTCCTTGAGTTAACTATACGACATATATCCATCATATTTAAGATTTAAATAATTAGACATAATGGATACTGGATACTCAAAATACTATTTAAGGAGTATCCCAGGATAACCTTCCTCAAGGTTTAGGGATGATCGCACACGCAGATGATCTGGCCATCACAGTTCAGGCAAAGACTGCAGAAGAAATGGAACTTAATGCTAATAAAGTCTGCGAGGGTCTACGAGGAGATGGATGGACGAAGCCGGTTTAGCAATTGCTCCGGATGAAAAACGAGGCCATACTGCTAACGGGACGAAAGAAGGTGGATACGATCAGACTATACCTGGCAGGGCAGCAAATAAAGCAGGTCAAGGAGGCCCGGTACTTGGAGATCCGCTTGGACAAGAGCCTTACGGGCCTTGGCCACCTGAAGATATCATCAGCTAAGGCGGCCAAGGCGGCTATTGCAATTGCAAGAATCCTGCTAAACATTCACGGAGCAAGAAAATGCAGGCGTAGATTGCTGATGTCAGTGGCCGAATCTATAGAGCTATTCGGGTTCCCAGTCTGGCCAAACATTCCAGATCCCCCCAGAGGAGTCCCCCTTAAGGAGTTTGTAGACTACATAGGGGGCACGACTTCTGGGTGGAAGCTAGGAGTAGCTATGGCTACGGCGGAAGTGAGGGAGAATGAAGTCTTGGGAAGGCTGAGAAGAGCAAGATTTTCGCCTACTGTACTAGAAGATCACGCGGTCTGACTGATGCGGCTTCGCAGGTGTTAGTGCAGGACACGTCGAACGTTGGGAAAACCCATGAGTAACTCCGGCCAAATGATCCGAGTGGCACTCGCCACTTCTCCTGATGGCCCATAGTACTGTTCTAAGCCGATCTGGGCCATCAGTGAGTGAAGCTTAAGAGAGGAGGTGCGTTTAGTGGGCATGCGTCTCAGCGGGCTAGCATCCATCCGCTGGGGTCAAGTCCCACACTGCTCGAGATAGAAATTGGAACCTTCACCTTTTCTACTTGAAGCAATAGTACGTAATAGTATTTAACTTTTTTTTCATAAAAGAAAAAGAATTAGACATAAGCCAGAGGAAGTAGTGAGGGGACGAAAGAGTATCGACCCTGGTTCGTTTGGTTATTTTTTTATTGTTGTTAATCGTTTTCTTTTTTACTGATAAGTGTATGTACACATGCCACCCCGTTATATAAGGAGCGCACAACGCTGAAGCTAAGATGCAGCTCGTTAGAGGAACACCTTAGACAACACATGCTGGACCGATACATGGCCAATTGCGAGACGGATTTCGGATAGCCTTTCCTCTCCAAGATGTCGTGCGGTGTTCTTGACCCGGCAATATTTTGTGGTGGCTAGCTTAAAGCCCTGCCGCCCCCACAGTTTGGCACCCTGAATCCCATCACTTGTCTCATTGCGGCCACTCTGAGCATAGGGGTCCTAGCTGCGATTTTTTCTCTAGTGCGATGTGTGAAACTAAAGCTGAGGCGGATGACCTTCACCGCTAAACTGCCCAAGAACCTCTGGCCAATATTCGAGCTGTGCGGAGCAATCAATCAACGAACGTTTAGCAAAACAAAGCTAACTTTTACCTTAGAACCAAGAATACTTGAGGAAGAAAACGATAAGAGACCTAACAGAGTTACAATAATACCTTGGTCGCGTGGTAAATGTTTAGCCTGGCATGCTACATCATCTTGCATCTCAGCGTCCTCATCTATGCAACAGCTCTATCGCCGCTGTATAGATCGCAGATTAAGATCGCAAATTATTAGTATAATTATTTATTATTATTATTATGCAAAGCACATACGAGTCTGTTTCTCCGACGTCGCCGTCCTTCCCTTTGCTGCTGTGTTGATTGTTATCGTTTGATTGTGTGTCTGTTTCATTGTAAGGTGACAGACAACACGGTGTACTTTGCATTACTACTTACCGGCTTACGGGATAGTGGCCACACGACAGTGCCGACGTCACTGACAACGCCGATGTAATTCACAGCTGCAGAGACCGCAGCGCCATCGGCAACTTTTACCGCAGCCGCAGTGCGTTGAGAGCTCTGTCTATGGCCCAGTGGCGAATCCTGCCGGGGCCAAAAAGCCACGCACATGGTGTACGCTGCTGCCGCTCCTCCTGCGTCAAGCTTTGACGTCTTCATATTATTTGCCATCGTCGTCGTCGTTGTTGTTGTTGTTAGTGTTAGTGTTATTATTGTTTTTGTTGTGGTCGTTTTCGGCACCACCTGCGTCACTTAGACCTTGACATTGGCGACGTCGTCATCAACAATAACCGCAACAACAACAACAACAACAACAACAGCAGCAGCAACGACAACAACAACGATCACAAGAAAGTGCTTTCGCTTCCATCCTTGCGTCCGGTTCGTATTTCCGATCGCCTCTTTATCGGTCGAAAGATCGATCGATGATACGTCGAGGGATTGATCTACCAACCGCCATCATCGTCTTCATCATCATCATCATCGTGTTTCTTCATCGGCCCCATCATCATCATCATCATCATCACTATTATTATCATTATCATGTTCAGCAGAAACAAAATCCCCACGAACCCCCCAGCACAGTCTGTCTCTTCATTCGCCTCATTACGAAGCGTGCGTAATTGTCATCGGCGATGTCGGGAAGAGGCGCGACGTGATGTGATGAGGTGAGGACGGGACGATCATGGTGAAGATGGTGGTGGTGGTGGCGGTGGTAATGATGATGATGAGGACTAGGGCTTTGATGACAATGAAGACTCATGATGATGATGACAATGATGATGAAGGGCTTTGATGACAATGAAGACTCTTAATGATGATGATGATGATGAAGGGCTTTGATGACAATGAAGATTCTTGATGATGGTCGATGAAATTCATGATGGTGAAGTCGTAGAGACACAAGCCGTACATGAGGGCAGATATGGAGAGGAGGTCGAATGGCGCCGACGAGAACGGCGAGGTCGATGAAAATGTTTATCATCAGCCCATATCTAGCATCCATGTGAACTGCTCTCTATCTCTCTCTCTTTCTATCTCCCATGCTATAGCATCTTTGTGTTCTCTCTCTCTCGCTCTCTCTTCCTCTCGTATTTTCTCTACCTGCTATTCTGTCTGGCTGCCGTATAATATGCTGTCGAATATTGAGTTAGTGCGGTTTTTCGTCAGACGTTCAGACGGCTACTGCAAGCGACCACCGTCGCTGCTAAGCCGACGTGATCGGCCGCTTCTTTAGCCGCTTCTTCAGCCGGTATCTCTACGTCTACGATGGCGCGTCGTTTTCAGCAACACCAAAACAAATACGTCAACTACTAACCAACCAACCGGCCAATGCAATAGCATTGAATACTGCTGCCACTGCTGCTGCTGCCGCCGCCTGCCACCGACCACTAAGTACAGAGCAATAGTTATCAGGGTACCTGTCTGTCGACAAGTGACAACAGTGATAGCAGCAGCAACAGCAACAATGCTAATGACTACAACAGCAATGACAACACATCTTTAATAAGAGTGAAAGTAATGCCAATATTTGCAACGATAACAACAACAAGATCAACAACAATCATTGCAACACCAGACATAGCAGCAGCAAGAACAACAACAACGCCCACAACAACAACAAAAACAACACCCACTACAACAATGCCAACACCAACAACAACGTCCACAACAACAACGTCCACAACAACAACAACGCCCACAACAACAACAATAACACCCACAACTACAACCATAACACCCACAACAACAACTATAGCACCCACAACAACAACTATAACACCCACAACAACAACAATAACACCCACAACAACAACAACAATAACACCCACAACAACAACATTGTTGCTGTTATTATTGAATTACAATTTCGTTGTCATTGTTGTTGTTGTTGTTGTTGTTGTGTGATGTAGCTGTCGTCATTTTGTCATCGGCACTTACGCCGTATGGCTTTAATGTACGCACTAGCGTATGACTTCGATGCTGATGATAATAATGATGATGATGCAGTATTGTTTTTGTTGACATTTACCGTGCGGTTACTTTTGCATGTTTAATTATTTCTTTGCTGTCGTTGATTGTTTAATTATCACTTTTCGCGTCCTTGCTAGTTTCATTATGTCTTTGCTGTCCTTGCTTATTTCGGTATAACTACTATTGATGTTGTTGTTGCTGTTGTTGTTACTGTTGTTTTTGCTCTTCGCGCGTAAGGCTGGTCCTGTTTGCTGTTAGACTGGTCGTGTTTCAGAGAATGTTGCCGCCATTGCTAACATAAACATGGAGGTCCTAGGGCATATAGCAGGCGCACTGTTATTTTTGCTTTGTTGCCTTGACGCGGGTGGTAAAACACTGCCGTCGTCGCTGTTGTCGTTGTTGTTGTTATAGGTATTAATATGTTTACTTTATTAATTTTATATATATTACATTGTATTACTAACATCAACATATTAACTACGTTTGCTTATTGCTGTTGTGTATGCTACAGATCCTGCTTGTGTGGGTTATGGTAGAACGTTCACTGTTATCATAACAGTGATGGCATTTTGTTGATTTTTGCTGCACTTGTTGACAGTGCTTCGTTTGATTTTACTCCTCGTTATTGTTGCTGCCGCTACTGCTGCTTTAGGTGATCTTCGTCTTCGTGGTATTATTGACTCTGTTGGCAGTTGTAATTTAACTGTTTATCTCTTCGAATAGTCTGCGTTTACCGCTATGGATTCACCGCTGTCGCTCCTGCCGCGTGTGCGACTATGACATGGTAAATAATCGTGACAAAAGTCTACAATCAATGTGTCGTTCGTTGATGATGGCCGATATTTATTTAGAGGTTCTTCTGTTAGCGTTTCACACGTTCCAGTACTAGTATTACTTTCTGTTTTTTTCAAACAGTTGAAACCTATCTCATAGAGCAAATTTTACAGTGGGTTTAGCTTAGTGTAAATAATAGTTCGTGCAGACTACGCTACAAAAACACAGCTAGCATGACAACATTGACCAAGATTCGACGACGATACACGCTATCAAGTCAAATACACAGATTTAATTTTGTTTATTTTCATCCATATTCCCGACTTTGCCCTAAAAAGCAGCCCAGCAAACTCAGTGCTACCAAGGATGATTAGCTCATACGCCATCCGTCACCGGTCTCTAACCGCAGTGGTCGGCCTTGGCTTGCTGCCTGTATATATATATTATATATATATATATATATATATATATATATATATATATATATATATATATATATATATATATATATATATATATATATATATATATCACGCTTTCTGCGTATCTCGACGTCTCACTGTGCCCCCTTCTTCGACGCTCTGTAAGCTAGATTAGTAACTCCGACCGACCATTAAAAACACAGCGACAAACGTCGCCAGCCGAACAGTATTATTAGCAAAGCGCGACTTCGTTGTCATTGTTGTCACTCGGCCATTCATCCATTATGACAACCAAGCGTCGTCGTCGTCGTCATCGTCGTCGTCGTCGTCGTCATCATCATCATCATCGTCGTCGTCGTCGTCATCATCATCATCATAGTCGGCCTCTATACCCCTGTGTACACAGCAGCGCTGCGTAATATATATAGAGAGCACCTCGCCCCACCCCCCCCCCCCATCACGCCAGCTTCCGGTGTAACGGTAATCCAGCTTCCGGTTTCGTTTTCTCTCCGTCACACAGCAAGAGCGACGGCATCACAACGGCCGCGGGCAACAGTAATGTAGGCACCTATGGCACGGTTGGTCGGGTGCGTGGCGTGCCGCAGCATGGCGTGACGTTCAGCGCCGCGTTCCACAATCAGCCGATGATGAGTTCAGTCATTCTTGAGTCATTCAGTCAGCCACGAACACAATAACGACTACGAGAGCAGCCGCCACAACAACAAAAACAACAACAACAACAGCAGCAGCTCAACATTACGGCTAAACCGTGCGTATGTCTGCTGTTAGTACCTAGTGGGACATAAAAGGATTTAATGGGAGGGGGGTCCGGTAGAAGATACACGTGTTGAAGGCGAGTCGCAGGCACGTCGTAAACGTCTTCGTCACCACCGCATTCGAGTTATCGCGGTGGTGTTAGCACGCCAGCAGCAAAAAGAACCTGTTCGACTTCGTCAGTATCCGCCCCGGGATGCGGGAGGACAGCCGAGATCCGTATGTTGGATTCGTGTGCGAATTCCTTCCGGTGGTCCGTGCCGAAGACGACAGAGATTCGAGGAGCAATGAAAAGAGACGCGTAAAGAGACAATCACACAGACACATGCGCCTAAACCGGGAGATTTGAGCAAACCTCGGAATTGAAAATGAGATGGCTGTGCAGCCCAAGCTAAAAAAAAACACACACCGAAGCAATGAAGAAGAGCACAAAAGGAAGAGCGAGAGGGCACGCGGCGACTAAAATAGAGACGGAATCGTCGATACGGGTAACAACGATAAGTTTGAGACGTTCCGTTTCGCATCGACACAGCCAGCCTATCGGCTAACGAGAAGAAGCATACCTTTTGTAGAACTTCCTCACGGAACGAGCTGTTAAAATCTGCCGGCACTTTTCGATCGGTGCCATGACAGACATTGCCCGTGGGCACCCATTTTTAAGGAGGTAGCTCATTATTTTTTTGGGTATCTCTAGACCATATGGTTTATCATCTATACTCATTGAATATCGCTTAAACAAAATTCGATCACAAACGGGGAGCAAACCCGGGGCGACAACCCGGTAGATATGACAGTCGGGTTGTCATCAACTAGCCCTCTAGACCACGCCGCCACTTGTGGGGGTTCAACTCCTGTACGGCAATAGACAATGTATCGTAGCAAAAAAATGTTTAGGGAGTATGATACTTTTTTTTATTGCCTATAATTTGGCGATAATTACATACCTGCCCTAGCTTAGTAGTAAAACACTGACATTTTTAATAAGTGCGATCTATTCTATAAAAATGCTTTCTCACACGTCATAGAGAAGGCACACCTCCATGTGCTCTACATGACGGATCCGTAAGAAACGCTTTTGTTTGCAACATAATTAAAAAAATGTTATGAAACCGGAGCCGTAGTAGTCGTTGAGTAAAATATAATTAAAATGTTTGTCCGAAAATTAGTTGCTTTATAAATCAAGCTTTTATTGTAACTGTAGATACATAGGCACTATTTCAGGTATTATGTAAGCTTGGGTTGTTCTTTCTTCTGAATATGATTTATGTTTACATCAATAAGCGTCTAGTTACAAGTATACGTTTTCGTTCAATGCCCATCGAGGTTCTTTGTACATGATCGTTTTTATTTTCATTTGGTTCAATCTCACTTTCATGCAGCTAAACAGTACATACGCTTTGATAACTAGAATATCATAGTAATTACATGTAAGAATCAGGGCACTCAACCCAAAATCCTGTTGCAAGTCATTTTTTGTTGGAAATGCGTTATGCACTAGCGGTGCGTGCAGCACAGGGTCTAGTATGGGTCTCTCACCCACTAGAGCCCGAGAGGGGGTCGAGATACTCTCGAGGGCCCTGCTGCGTTCTGCTACGTTGTGGCTCCTCGGCTTGACTTCCCGTATAGGTGCCACCGCATGTTCCTCGACCTTCATCTTCAGCTCCATGATGCACTTGTTAATTAAGCTTTTCGAGCTGACCCTCAACCAAGATTTAACGTCCACGGGACTGCTTCCATTCGCAATGCTTTATAGACGGACCCTATAAATACAAATGTGCAACGGTGGGGCTTAAACCCGCGCGCCTATGTGTCTCCTCCGGTCGCGAGGCGCAGGCGATTGCACCACGGTACCGGGCTCGACTTCATAATGGACTTGAGGTCGGCTGTCCCGTCTCTCCGTCCCTGATGGGAGACGAACATGTTCTTCACCACCGCCACGTGTGGTTTTGCTCCGAAGCGCGATTGGACCGAAATCATTTGTATGCAGCATCTTTATGGGAGACTTGTTTTGGGGCGTGCTTTCTCACATTTAAAATAGAACTCGTGCACAAATACGGTCGCACGTAGCTATGCTTCGGACCACTAGTGGCACAGTGATAAGTTAGCTAACCTCTCTGGATTCTAGATATGCAGTTTTTGTTAGGCTTCGTTCTTAAAGAAGATTACATATGTAGCCGAAACATCTACTACCACAGTGTATTTGTACAGTTTTTCAATTTCAACTCTATTTTTTCATCGTACTAAGTACTTCCTCCATGAGGTCACGGACGCAAAAAGCTTGGCATGCAGAGATAGTTTTTCCATAGAATCAAAATATGTACGCACTTTGTAACAGATATGTGAAATGCACGATAACTAAGTGGTCCTGTGTCTTAAGGTGAACTTTATGATATCTAACTATATGCGTAGATATCTATTTATGCTTATACAATTAAATAAATATATATATATATATATATATATATATATATATATATATATATATATATATATATATATATATATATATAGATATATTAGTATTGCAGGATAACGAAATCACGAGCAGACTTCTGTCATACTGCAGTAGATGTGTACATGTATGTGCAGTAGGTAACATATGCAAACTACTTGAATATGCATTATCATTTCAAACAATAGTGCAAAATTAAAGGGAATATTAATATCATCACAAAATACGACGATGAATGATAAAATGAGTAAGGTCTCATCATGTTTTGGTTGTTACAACGATTTTTTTAATTTTCTACCGTAAAATCTTCCACTCCACGCCCCATTCGCATAGCCCCAAGCTCATAATTGACTTCAAATGGCAGTTTTGACCATATATATATATATATATATATATATATATTATGTTTTTTAAGGAGAGAGACGAGTAACTGGCTAACATGCTTGATAGGCGTTACTCTCGGGCGTAGAGCTGACGAGCAGAAACAGGTTAAAGAACAGCCGCCCCTATGATTAGCAGAGCCTGAAGAAACAACACTCCCAGATGAAGCTATGGACACTCAGAACGAGACAAGATCTGCCTCCCTTACGAAAAAAGTACACACCCTCGCGCGCCTACTAGTACTCTACGAGAGAAGCCTCCTTTGCTTTATTATGTAGATGAGAGAGACCCACAGCTTTTACTTATTGGTCAGTTGCTGATAAAGAAAAACTCGACAGCAAACACCCATATCTACGCACACACTAAGCTCTAAAACAGTATGAACTATAGGACTAATGTGGCCGATTCCAGGTGTACAGGAAAGACCGCGCATTGCGAAGTGGAGGTGGCGTATTGCTGCTGATTAGGAGCAATATTTCTTGTGTGCAGGTAGAAACGGTGAATTCTGATAGTGAGGTGATATGTGTTGATGTAATGGGGGAGAATGCTGCTACGATTGTCAGACTAGCCACAATATACTCCCCGGGTACAGAAGGCGCTACTCAGAATCTGACCACCATGGAAGACCTTGTTGAGCAACTTGAGAGCCTATGTAACATAGACCATCCGGTGGTATTTGTTGGCGACCTCAACGCCCCGCACAAAAACTGGGATGCACGGAAGTGTGATCCACATGCAGCGCCTCGCAAAAGGTGTCTTCTAGAGTTCTGCGTTCTCAACTCGCTTGATCAAGTGGTTCTCTCTCCAACCAGACCCGTCAGTGGCAACCTGCTCGACGTCGTTCTCTGCACAGACAATATCCTAGATAAATCGGACATCCATCTTGTACCGTGCCCAGTCTCCAGTGATCACCTCAGCATCCAACTGTCGCTGCCACTCAACATCGACCGAGGACTACCAGAGGAGAAATTGGATTTTGTCAATGTAGACTATGACAGCGTCGTAGCAAGCTTACTTAGCATGGATTGGGACCGAATGTTTACTGGAGCGGTATCCCTGGATGCGATGTACAACGGTTTCATCGAATACCTCTACGTTGTCGTCGAGGCCAATGTAGGCGCGCGTACTCGCAAACAGGACGCTAACCTTCCAAGCTACATCAAGCGTCTGCACAAGAGTCTGGATCACACAACGGATGACGCCACCCAACATCGACTAAGGAAAAAAGTTGGAGGCCGCCTTGATACGACAGCGATGTCAGGCTGAGCAGGCCATAGCAGAATCTGGAGATGCTGCTCGCTTCTTCGGATACGCTTCAACTCGTCTTAAGCTAAAGGACGATCTGTCTGTCCTCATTGATTCAGGTCAACGGATCACTGATGACCGGCGGAAAGCTGACCTGCTGTGTGACCAGTTTGAAAGAACATATCAGAACTCTACTCCCATCACACCGCTCTCTTCTGTTTTATGCTCGGCTAACATCCAACAGGTCACCGATGTGTATGTATTAGAGGAAGGGGTCTTTGAGGAGCTCCAAAGCCTTGACCCGAAGGTCAGTCTCTGCTCGGAATTACTTCCCGCGGTATTCTTCAAGAGGGCAGCAATAGGCGTGGCATATCCGCTAAGCAAGATCTTTCGAAGATCACTAGAGGAAGGACGTGTACCATCGCTCTATCGCAAGGCTTGGGTTGCTCCTGTCCACAAAAGTGGGTCCAAGACCGACCC
Source organism: Dermanyssus gallinae (assembly GCA_003439945.1). NCBI lineage: Eukaryota > Metazoa > Arthropoda > Arachnida > Mesostigmata > Dermanyssidae > Dermanyssus > Dermanyssus gallinae. The sequence continues at coordinate 192,296 of QVRM01000574.1, read as the reverse complement.
GGCCAACAAGCGCCCTGTCTCCCTCACAGCGGTGACATGCAATGTTCTGGAAAGAATAGTATGCTCTGCAATCCTGAGCAGCGCTGAGCAACAGAATCTGCTGAGCAGCACGCAGTTTGCCTACCGCAAAGGTCGGTCGACCACCGATTGTCTGCTTATGTTCTTCAGCGACGTAGGCCGATGGATCAGCGAGGGACTTCCCGTAGACGTCGTCTACTGTGACTTCAAGAGTGCCTTCGAAAGTATGCCCTTACGATCTACTCATCTCCGTACTGCCATCTAAAGGAGTTGGCCCTAAAATCACCCAGTGGATTTCTGATTTTTTGAGGGATCGGACTTTCAGAGTAAAAGTCGGAATGACATTATCAAGAGAGGGTAGTGTACTTACTGGTTTTCCGCAGGGTACTGTACTAGGAAGCCTCCTGTTTATGTTTTTTATCGATCAGGTCAAACACATTCTACCCAAATCGGTTAAATATGTAATATACGCTGACGATATCAAGCTTTACATGCCTGTTCGAGATGAAAATGATGCAAACGTGCTTCAATGTGTACTAAACGACTTTATTGTGTGGTCGTCAAAGATGGGTCTAAAATTATCCGCCCACAAGTGTGGAGTCCTGCATCTCGGTAGTAGAAATACCAAGCATAACTACATGTTAGACGGCATAGTTCTGACAAAAATGGAGTATGCAAAAGACCTTGGTGTGCAGTTCTCGACGTCCTTAACATTCACTGAACAGGTTACACATGTTGCCTCAAAATGCTCACTTTTCTGCAACTGGATAATTCGGGCGTTTGTTGTAAGAAGTGCCTCTGTATATTTAAAACTGTACAAATCACATGTTGTGCCACTATTGATATATGGATGCCAGGTGTGGAACCCACCAAGATTTGGTGACCTTGCATTACTAGAAAGAATGCAGCGTCGCTTTTTAAGGAGGGTTGAAAGGCGGTGTCGGATGGAAAGGCACGCCCTCCAGCTTAAATCAGTGACCGAGTTGTTTAAAGAAGCTGACATAAGACAATTGCGCCGCCTGATTAAGAACGAGGACCTGTTCGACGTAATGTTTGAGGTACAAGCTACGTCGAGTCGGGCTGGGTTTGTCATTAGGCCTCCAACCCAGACTACAAATGCTAAAATATTGCACCTGTACCCATGGATACTTGTGAAGCAATTGAACGAATAAGAACTAAAATTATTGTGAAACAAATTTGTGCAATCGAAAAAAAATGTGTGTACATAGAGCTAATCAAATGTGTATAAGTGAAATAATTTGTGTACATGTTGTGAATGGTATTATATCCCCTTTTATGATAAATAAAAGAGCGTTTCAATCAAATAAAAACCGACACACTCCTAGAACTTCCTTCTCTCTCATCACGGGAGGAATTTATAGCTGCAGAGATATACGGTAAACAGCACACAGACCTCATGCAAAGGGGATGGCCTGCGCGCACCTATACTGCCACAAGCCTCAACAAGGCAAGGGTTTTATGCTGACGCCCTACGTGCTCTCTAAATATACTAAATTTACCGTATTCCGAAGGCTGGAGTAGACGTCAAAAGAGCTTCAAGAACATCTACAGGCGAAACCCGCCTGATTGTGCGAGGAACTACTCCCGATGCCACTGGCAAATTCCTCCAACAATTAAAGGAAGAAACATCTTTAGACGCATAGCCCAAGCAGTCTTACTCGTGAAGACTCCAGGGTATCCTTCGGCAACGGCGGACATAGATCAGCGTTAGACTTGACGTTTGCATCAGAAGACTTAACTCACCGAATAACTGACTAGAAAATCCAGGAGTAGCAAGAAGTCCTATCTGATCATCTCTACGTAACTCTCTCTGCACTACGAAAGGAACCCTGTCGAGAATCCAGCTCCCGCCCACACCCTAAGACAGCCAATCTTTCACCGTGCTACTGGTGGAAAAGCCAGATCGCCGGAAAGCGAAGGACTTTTCACCGCTTGCGACTAGTATGTACGCGCCCGGAAAACAAGACATCGGCTCAAACCTTTCTGTCTGAGAAGAGTACAAAAAGCACAAGAAGCCCCACAAAAGGTAATTAAAAATAGTAAAATAGACCACTAAGATTCGCTTTTGCGAAAGGGTCGACAACCCTTGGGAAATGCGCCACGCAAAGCCGCCTTTACCAGTAAGAGTAATCCGACTGACGATAATTGCGCTTTTCCTGCAAGTATATATATATAACGAGAGCGAGAGATACTGTCTCGGAACCTAAGACTGAGAAGTCTCCTGACATGCCAGGCCCTTGTAGGGGTTCCACTTAAGCATCATGAATCCTTATTATGGTAAGAATATTTGCATAATTTGTCTCCGAGGTGAAAATAACCAAAGATCGAATGGCCAGCTCAAGTAATCTCTATGAGACAGTACTGCGGCCACTTCCGACAAGGGGTAAAGAGGTTGACTAGGTTTGCGGATCCCACACTACAGCGGCTTTAACAACGGCGCCCGGTGTGTATCATAGATTTTGCCAGTTAATCTCTAGAAAAAAAAAGATGCACGGGTATGTACGCTTTTAAATAAACGCAAAAGGCAAGAAGAAGGAACAGAATAATGAGAAGCATTTTCACCGTACAGCTACGCACGTATGACCTGAGAATAGATTGTCTCGCAAGCGTCGTTACGTCTGGTCACAAATTGGAGAGTCAATCTTCCGTCTTACCGAAGTTGGTGGTTGTCGGGTGAGGATCATTGTCCCGGCTACTAAACCTATCGCTGCTCTTCTTGTAGCCGCCGCTCGTATCAATGCTACCGCTGCTCTTGCTGTGCCCGCGGCGGGTGTTCGCCAGCCTCCTATTTTACAGGCGGAAATAGCTAAAGCAACGTTACCGTGCCGGCAGCAAGCCCGAAGCAAACCCGGATATATACATATATATACATACATACATACATATATGCACAAATATGTGTACGTGCCCATACACTAATCTGTGCATATACACCCACCAGCCAAAAGCAACCGAAAAAAGCGTATCTGTCGGATGATGAGGACAGTGAGCTGACTACTACCGTTGCTCCACTGCTAACTAGCGCCGCGTTGCTACGGCGACATCAGCGTAAATGTCTCTGAATCGGCTAACCGTCAAAGCAGCATATCATCATCTACGAACGCACAGTAGCGGCAGCAACGTCACGGCAACCTTCGTCAACCTCGTGACTATTGTCGTCGTTATGCTTGTTGTTGTTGCTGCTGTTACAGGTATGCTTGTTGATGCCGCTATCGGGCCTAAACTAGGTTAGCAGGTTTAGCAACAACAGTAGCAGCGGAGTCATATGGTAGACGCGCTAGCTCACGGTGAAGCTGAGGATCGCCCGGGGCTCCATGACGTCACGCCTGATGCTGAAACAAAAGCTGTTGTTGTTTTTGGTGTTGGTGTTGTTGTTGTTGCTGTTGTTGTTGTTGTTGTTTCTATTGTTGTTGTTTTCGTCGATGATTGTCGTTACTGTTGTTAAATATATTGTTTATTCCTCGTATTGTTGCTTCGTGATGTTGTTGTTCTTGTTGTTTTTCTTTTCGGTGTTGTTGATATCGGCGATATTGCGTCAGTGACCCTAGTAGTAATAATAGTAGCGTTAGTAATTCGTATATCGGCGATGATCACATGATGATCACGGTATACCACGTCTAAAGATGCCGAAAGCCGAAAGTACGACTTGATCGCTCTGACCCTAGACAACCTATGAAATGAAAGCGCAAAGAGGCCCCACAGCAATGAACCGCGGTGGAGTCGGAGCCAGGCAGAGGCGCGAATGAATTCCAGCCTTGGTTGGACGCTACGCGGCTTAGGGCTGCGCCGTTCCAGCCCTTTTTCTGGTCGGCTTAGATCCCGGCCCCGTGCCCTTGACGTTCGTTTGTTATGCACTATCGTACAGGATAAATCCCCGAAACGTGGCTGTGTCAGGCCGTCCGCCCCACAGTTTCCACCAATCGGTAAACGTGGCGGCGGCAATTTTGCGGCCACTTTTAGACACAACGTCGCCTCCTAGCTCTGCCGATGGGCCTGCTGCTTGAAGCCAAAGCTGGAAACAGCATTTAGTTCACTAATACTACTAAAAACTAATACTACTCACTAATACTTACTACAACTACTACTATAACCTTTTTAGATGAGTATACGGTACAACCGTCTCCATATAGGCTTTACATTGTTTTACTTCGCTCAAAACTTCAGGTTCTTTCCTGCAGTCGCTTTATCGTTTTGCAACCTTGTTGTTGGCCTGCCCTTCCAGCTCGTTGGTACTACGAACGTATATCGAAAGAACGATATTATTTCAACCTTATAATATCCTTTATTTTACTACATATTATCCTTATTTAGCTACCAGTCACGGACTCTTATTGGACGTGCGTATATCCTCCGCCCCTCAGGCAAGACAGCTTAGGTACTCTCCATAATTTAAAGGGCCAGAGCAAATATTTTCTTCCGTGTAAGACCGTATACACATTTTACGTTATCTTATTTTGCCAATAGCCAGTTGCACCAGGTAGAGCTTCTCTGTTAAAAAAAAAGATTGCCCTGTTTTGTCGGGGCACAAAATCCTACAAATGGTGACTAATACTTTACTACAGTGATTATTGTAGATTGCCGCCCAGCGAATTCAGTACTTATCATCTGCGCCTTGTCCGGGGCGTTGAAGGGCACCTAGCCCAACCAGTCAAACTGCCTCAGTGCGGCTATAGTAGGTATGTATCGTAGGCGACGAAGCACGAGCTGTGTGTAGTACCAGAAGCATTCGTCGTAGAAGCAGATGTATCGGCAGCTGCAATATATTGCAATACAGCGACAGTTGGTGGTGTCTTTAGTCACAGCGTAGACAGATGGATCAATAGCCAGAGGAGATGTAGGTACGTAGGTAGATACATCCGGGCGCTACACGGGCTGTGGGCTGAAACGCAATATGTCATCCGGGCCGGCGACTCAGGCAACACCGACACACCGTACGCAGCCGAAGTACGAATAAGAGGTGTATATCAATATAGCTAGCTATAACAGCTACGTACTGCCGCAATGGTGAAGAAAGACTGTGGTGGCTGAGACCCAGACCGGCCACTCTTAAATTGGTTTGCATGGTAGCCAATTTAGACAAGGTAAATGCCGGAGTGGATTAAATATTAGCCATGCCATAAAAAAAAACCGTACACGCGCATTAGCCTTACGGAAAATCGCAACAAAAAAAATGGGGTCGAAACGACGACAATAACGCATGCGGAATACGGTCGGCTTGGAACTTGTTTGTGGCCAGCAAGTGAACTGGGAGACAGGATCGACGACAGCTGGCGGGATCCGGGCTGACCAACGAGCCGGAGAACAAGGTAGCGAGATTGAGAGCTCCCTCTCTCCGTGACTTTCTGGGGCTGCTCGAGCCAGTGATTAGGGAGTGAAACACCACACGGCCGCAATCACAGCAGCGACAGAAATAGTACCGACATCAACAAGGAGTTCTGCCCTTGCCCCCTGTAGTTGCTATAGATGCGTCTTTCTACCAATGGTGTCCATCTTCGGCACTCTACGTCCATGTACTAAATGGACAGGTTGGCGCGGGTCTCCCATGTCGGATTGATCAAATGTTCTTTTAAGACACTCCATGCTCGTACGCATGTGAATGATAGTGTCAATATGTTTACGTTTTTGCAGCAGAACACCGCTATGTATATAAGCACTAACTTCATATATATATATATATATATATATATATATATATATATATATATATATATATATATATATATATATATATTTATATATATACACTTGCATTTATCATAAGTCCGTGCATGCAATCTACCGTTTTGTACTCAAAAACATCAGAAAGTTTTGCTGTAAACGCGTGTGCCTTTGATTATTTACAAAACCAACACAAGCAGTTTTATGATACACCTTGAGTAAGCTTAGTAATGTGTACGTTTTGTTCAGCATTAAAGAAAGCTTTTTAAATATTTGGCATATTCTTGTCGTACGGTGCATTTCTGCTTCCACGGAGGATATAACGTCGCAGAAGGGGTTTGTTGAAATTGTGCAGTTTACAATATTAAACTCTCCAAATGCAATTTGACAACGGTTTGCGCGGCTTTGTGGCTGACGTTGACATGTTGAAGACGCGGAGCGATCAGATTGTCCTATAATAGTGAATGTAGACTCTAAGATGTCTATGAATGTAATCAATTCAGATAAGTTCGGAGCAGTAGCTAGCCGGTATTGGTAGAACAGGTCGTAACCGAATCGGAAGACACACGTGACTATATGCGAACAGAATTACTTTCCCTAGCAAAATTTCGACGCATTTCCTGCGCTTGTAAGGTTTCCGGTCAGACGCATATCTGATGGATGAGTTAATGATTTCGCGTTCACGATCCAAGGCACGTGAGTTAGAAACCTATGTAAATGATGTCCTCGTCGAGATTGTTCTTTGTTGGTAAAGGCAAGGCAAATGTGATGCTATGCTGCAAAAAAACGTAAGCACACCTGCAAAATATTATATATATGGAGCGCTACCGTATGGCTTTACTTTATTTATCATATTTTTGTATACATACATATCCAAAGTGCTAACATTTATATATATATATATATATATATATATATATATATCACTCACGTAAGATGCTAAATATAGTAAGGACGCCAGTGACGTCAACATTATTTGCCCCGCTAAAAAAATTGACCCATAATATGATAGGCTTGGGTGATTTGTTTTCATATAGTTATAGCTACCATATGTATTTCAGTCAAAACTGGCTAACCACTAAGATTCACCTCTCATCTGACGCCTTTGCAGGGGGGCGGTCCTAGCACTAACAGACTAGATTACTTTAAGCCTCTGTTAATTGGCTAGGCTGCACTTCTAGCTCAAGCGTCTGTCTTAGGAGCGGCATCCTTTAACTCGACGAAACAACAAATATTTACATCGCCTATTTGCCAGTGGCTACTCTAGGATGGTGCCGTTGAACCTGTATCTAAGCTACATTCTCCAGTATCGGATTTTGTTCCATTGACTTAACGACTGTCCCATTTATCTTGAATCATCTGGACTTCCGGACTCAGCTCGACTTTAGTTCGTGCTTATTCGTAGTTAAATGCGTAAGCGCGCTGTGCGTAGGGTTGTAGCCATGTTCTTGTTTAATTTGACACGACTTGGATTTGACCCGCTGTGCGTGTACTCTAGTCTCCGAATATGTAGACGGACGTTTCTTACATTTCATTGCTTATGGAGAAAGCTTGGCAAGATCTAAGCAACTCAGTTTGCCAGGACGTTAAGTAATCATGCAACTTGTAAACATACTTGAAGAATCGTTTTTTAGATCGTCCGTAGCATGAATGGTGAAAGCGTAACAAGAACTCTTTTTGACGCATCTCGAAACCCTCGTCCATTCACTATGACTGACATACCAATCTGCGTGGCGTATGCAGCTTACTGGTGTAATATGTCAAAGATATCCATAACAGTTCATGAAGATCAATGCTTCTTGTCGCATGTTTGAACAGTGTTACTTTCAATTACGACCTATAAATCAAAATTGAAACATACAAAAATTAAAAACGGCTTTCAAAGCGTGTCAACATACGTTCGGGTAACGTAAAGCAATACCCAAAAGTGGCAATATCATTCTGCTATGAACGTTCTTGGAGTGTTAATTGGTAGCACCGCATCATTAATAGCATCTCTTCCCTTCTAGTTACTGCGCATATTCAGTCCACGTGAGCTTAAAACATACGTCGCCCCCGGGTGGGCTCGAACCACCAACCTTTCGGTTAACAGCCGAACGCGCTAGCCAATTGCGCCACGGAGGCCCTCGCACTCGACGTCGATCAGAGCGGTTGTCAGGCGCTGTATATTTATATTCTTGCCATATCTCTATGCATTCTGGCAGACAAATCGCCGAGGATTTGCGGAGACAGTATTAGCGAGTTATCAACGTATATAACTCTATATAACAACGTAGACCATGAGTATATATATATATATACTCATGGTCTTGCAAATACGCTGAAGTGTTTTGTAATTCGTGTATAACGCATACGCAAGGTTTTGTTTATATCTTTATACATTTTTAAATAAAAAACGTGCTATATCATAGCGCTCTTTTATGTAGAAGCCGCAGTCTAAGCTCCCTGCAAGGCGACCGATAGACAAGAATCTACCAGTGATCAATGGATGCATCTTACCCATGTCTTACCCATCTTATTGGTGTCTAAAGCGTCTACAGTTATGTACCAAACGTATATTTTTAGCCAGATCCACGTAAATCAACAGGCGCCGTGGCTTAGTTGGTTAAAGCGCCTGTCTAGTAAACAGGAGATCGCGAGTTCGAATCTCGCCGGAGCCTTGGTTATTTTACTTCGCAATACTAAAATTACCTTTCTTTTTTAGCTAGGACAGGAATATTGGAGATTCTCCTCGTCGTTGTTGAGTGTAATAATAACGTTCTAGTTCAATATAAAAGTATAGCATCAAAAATCACTTAGGAGAACCAACAACTATACAAGTAAAATGGCTTTCAGTTTTTTTCGTTTTATTAAACTTGTGAGTGATCAGAGTCTATTTACATTCAAAGTATTAGTAAATTGATTAGCGTCGATTAAGCGATATATGTGTCTTGGCAAAAAATGCCCATGGCTTAAACCTGCTTTACATGGGATGGTGTTTCATTCCTTAAAAAAGTAAATTACGCATGAAAATAAGTATGTTTTGTATATATATATATTCACGCTCCGCGGTTACGCATAGCTTCGTACTCTCTGTTGTTGAGGGATGTTTTTGTTAGTTGCGGTGGAGAAATACTTGAAGCACCTCTTTCAGCGAGCTGTGAGCCCTTCAGTGTAGATTTCCGCTAAGTCCAAGGAGCCTAATCATCTAGTTTACTTGCACAGCCATCGTCTCTGTTGTGCGATTAGCACGGATAATTGTCAACCAGACATGTCGTTGGGGAAACTTTCTCCGGGAACTATTCGCTACGGGCAAACAACACGGAGACATTTGCACGGAGATTTCGATGCCCTACTGCTGTGACATAGGAGCCAGTATAGATATGTTTCTTCTTGTCTTTCATTGTTGAATACGTACTACACCTGCGGGATCCTTGTACGGAATCACTTCTAAGAATTTCGTTGCTGATGGGACATAAATTCCGCTCCCGCACGACACTGAACATCGTTAATCAGAAACGGCGGCTATAGTGAACGGCAGCATTCGACGAGAAGGAGATCAACACACCAAACCAGAAGGCCAAGACTAAAAAGCGGTTGAATATAAAACATACCTAAACATTGAAACAAAAGAGAACGAAAGAAAAAAAAGTAACTAGATTGCAGCGGCGTTGACTGTGTTAAGTGCAGAGATATTACGAAGTTACTGCTCGCCGGAGCCTAAGTTACTGTTTATAGAGCTTCAGGGTTTCTAGCTACAATCAGTAAAATTAAGCTTTCAGCACAGTTAATGGTGTCTAGCGTATGGGAGCCGAAGAGACAGGGTAGAACCCCATCATAGGTAATGCTCCACACGCAAAGTTGCCAAAATTGAGCCAGTTAAGCGACGTAAGGACCGTGACCCTGAATGAATCGCGAAAGTTTGATAGCGGATGCGCTGATAAAGTTTCTCTCGAGCTTTGTATTGTGTCCTATTCCGTTGCAAGTGTATGCGAGTATATGTCTACCTCACTGCTTTTAGCAGACGCCATAATATGCATATGGTGATCTCTATTTCTTGCTCTTCCGAGTACCTTAACACAAAAAGCTGATATTTTATTACACCGTCGCAAACCATCATCGCAACGTGAAAAGGATCTAAAACTAAGTACTATTTGATCTAAATAATAACTAATCTAAGTAGAGCTAGAACTCCAAAGTCAGAAAGAAGCCGACAACTCGTTAGTTCAATCAGTTTGTGTACGGGCATTATATTGTAACGATGGTTGTTACGCTAAGTTGACTGGGGAGTGTAGACTCAGCCGGACTACAACGCGAGGCACTTGGGAACGATGAATGACAATACGTACACGACGAGGCACGTCTAGCGCGTAGCGCAACCGGGCGAAGAATGGTTTCTAGGCCATGCTTCCTCGGTCTATTTTTCTCGTCACTCAAGGAACGCCGTAGTGTTCGTATAGTAATAATGTTAAGCGATGGCTTGAATCTTCCCGAACGCTCGACTTCCCAAATGTTCCACCCGTCCTCATCGCTGATTGGTCGGCGGTGGTGCACGTTGGACTGCAGTGTCGTCTTACAGCGTTGTTTATGGCGATGCTGGTCGATTGTGGTCAGTGACGGTTCCTTAGTCGTTGCAGTACAAATTAGGTAGGATGCCTGATCGGCTTACTGACTTCATTTATCGGGTTATCGGCGGCGCAGTAATTGACTGTTCTGTTGCTACATTGTGTCCTAACTTCGTTACAATATTCACGCACATATTTGTAGCAAATTAATATGTATGTACAGATAGATGTCAGCTTAAAGCTTTCCATGCCATACTTTCTGTATACACGTATAAAGGAGGCTGTATCAGGTAAACTTTCGAAAATGACCATCCTAGTGCAATACAAACGCTGCTCTAGGTTAATTTGCTAGCTATTGTCCTGTATGGTAGAAGGAAATTGAATAGGCCTAAATTGTCAGCTGCAAAACACAATCAATCGAAACCGATGCCCATGATAACACTGACGAGGGCTTCAGCAGAGACGGACCCACGCCAGAAAACAAAGGCAAGAAAACGGTCAAAAGAAGTAACGGAGAGAAAGATCGCAAGATTGCGCTGCGGTGCTGTGCTCGCAGAGGGATAGAGGCAACCTCCAAGACTGACGCGGGTACTCCCAAGTCAAGTTAAATCCACAAGTGAAAGGCTACGAAAGTCCACTAAACTCAGTAATGAAATGCAGGACTTAAGACAGTGTAAAAAGAGCAGAAGAATGAAATTCCTCCAGATCAACATGTGCATGTGCATAGCCCTCATGATCTCATTGAAGCCATTGTGGCCGCCCGGAATGTATGCTTGACGTCTAAGCAAATCGAGCGCTAGCAAAATATCGGCAGTGGCTTTGGTTGGATAGAAAAAGCGATAGGTTGTAAACCGAGAAGTGAATGTTGAGACACACGACACGCTCAGAGGCTGACATAGATTGAGCTTACTGGTCACACGTTGACCTTCAGCTGCTATGAGACTTTATTGGTGTGATCCCAACTGGTGGAGGAATGAAACAAGAAGGAGAAGAGGATCATAAATAATGCAATAAATGTACAGAATGGAACTGATAGTTGTTAACGAAAAACGCACACCCATGCTGTTGATGGGAGATTCTCTCCATAGACGTGCGGGAGAACTGACCTCGATATTTTTACTGACGATTATATCCAGCAAGGTAGTGAACCGGATCAGCAAATGGCATGCACTCGAGGACGTGGGGTCCCAAAGCGACCACAGATGCATACTGTTTGAAATGCAAAGGGGAGCAGATTGAAGATCCCTCGGCAAGATAGATGGTGGTCTCCTCATTTAGAGAAACTACACCAGAAAATCCGCAGTAGGTGCAGACGACTCGTTCAGATTGGTCACTGCGACTTGGCAGGGATACTGAACTACGACGGGCAGTCAAAATACCACACAAAGACTGTGGAAAACCTTAGATATATCAAAATATCCGGCCCTCATTTCATATGCCTTACGGCGGTTCCGATGCCACACGAGACGGAGATTGGTCAAGTCGAAGTACCAAGGGGAGACGATACGCCCAACTGCTGATGAACGCCAGCGGAGGTAGGTACACAGTATTTACTAGCCCGTAGAGCTTGCACGAATATGCGCGCGACCTCAAAGCGTAAAAAAGCTGTTTATGCGAATGCGTTCAGAGCTACAAAAGGGCACAATGCGAACTTAGGCGGCTAAAAAGCATAAATAAAAACCTTCTGGAGAAAAGTATGCGTGAAAATCAAATCAACTCCCTAGAAAATAGGGTACTGCATGGCGGCAAATATACTAAAGTTTGGGTCAATAAATTAAAAGTGATGCAGATTACCTGAAACCGACAAAGCAGGCAGAGCGGGACATAACAGTACTATCGACGAGGATCTGATTCAGAGAACGGCGAATAGTTTTTTCCTGGAAAGACGCTTCTCAACTAATTGGATTCGATTAGAAATGAGCCAGATTCTGCTATCACCAAAGCCAGGTAAAACGGCAAGACTGCCATACCAATCACTGCGCTTATTAAACATGGTCAGTAAGACTCTTGAGGTGATAGTAAGCCCCCTGGCTGACAAGTGAACTGGAGAGGAATGGCTGAATGGTGAATCATTATATAAATACGGTTTGCGTAAGAGACGTTTGAGGATACTAAAAAAAATTTAGTGGTTACAGAAGTCGTTTACAGAGAACGAGGAAAGACACGGTCGAATTGGGAAGGGTCTGCCTAGTGGTCTTGCTCGACGTTACGAATGCGTTGTACCACGTGAAGGCCGCCAAGCACGTCTCGAAACAAGTAGGGTAGTAGCACGTCTCGGAACAGTAGAATAGTGACTGACTTTCAGACCGAACAGACACTAGAGTGGAATAGAGGCGGGAACCGGAAGGCAGGAGTGTCTTAAAGTCTGTACTCTAAAACGTTGCATGTAATGGCGTTGAAGAGCTGGAGGGTCTCCCTGAGAGGGTGACGATTATCACTTACGCGGAGAACAAGGAAGAGCTCGAAGGCGAGTGAAGCTCTGGAGAGGCTAGAGAGTTGGATGAAAGACCATAATCAAGACTGGGGGAAGCGAAGACGAAGGCAATCCTCTTATACGGCAAGAAAATATAGGATTTAGAGGGAAAGAGGTGGCTTCACGACTTCAGGCTAACGTAGACGTGAACGAACTAAATGGCCCCCAGCAGTTTTGGAGGAAACTCAGAAAATTCCGGATAGTCGAAGGTTCTAATACATGATATACGTATGTGGCACGATAGGCCCCATGGAAAGATAACCTACCATTTAACCCATGTGTTCAGTGGCTACGGCTGCCTTCAGCAGCACATGTACCGTAAAGGTTTGACTTGACTGCCTAATGTGTGACAGTGGAGCCGGACGACAGGACCGAACACATGATGTTCAGATACCAAAGCTTCAATGAAGCAAGATAGGAGCTACATCGTTAGATAAAGAAAAGAAGCAGCTTTTCCACGGAGGACGTGGTGAAGATAGTGCTCAAATCAGAGCAAAGGTAGAGGCTATTAGGCTACTTTGTCTGACAGACTATGACCACAAAGAACGCGCCGAACGAAGAAGGGAAGCCTAAATTGACCCTATTCTACGACTAAAGTAGAAGAGGCCCACTGGCGTGAACCGAACATGTTACCAGAGGAGGTATTTGGAGGAATGCTTGGGCTATAAAGGCCAAATGGAGCTTTGAGTGGGTAGAGCATGTGGCCCTAAACGGTCAGTATCTTGTCCCACAATTCAAGAATTTATCAATTTAAGATCGGTAGGTATGCGTAAAAAAATTCCCCGTAAGGCGTACTCAAATGTCAAGAAAGAGAACACATTTTTCGGAACAGCGTGTCGCCGGTTCGATCCATGTTGTTCATCGAATCTTTTTTAAGCGATGCGCATTGAAAATTGATAGATAAACACGGCAATGTGCTACATTATTCAATATGAGTAGTCCTCAGGTAAAGGCGAGCCATATTGTGTCAAACGTCCTTATGCATGAAATTCTACATCAGCGATCCTGGAAATATCTGTACTATTTACCTCTCCTCCCTCCCCCGGCATTTAATGTGTTTTTAAAAATCAATCTATTTTACATGACTTAGATGAGGTATATCGTATAGGACTCAAGCCCTACATTAATATATTGCCGTCTTTGCCCCAATTTTACCAAACGCCACCGACTAGTATCGGCAGAGCCTGGTTTAAGCTGCACAAAAGGCGAGGGCAGGCATTGGAGGTTGTGCCATTAACGGGTTGTTCGTCTGGCAGAGTAGATGTAATGCCCTAAGCACCGGTACCTGGCTCCATATTCAAACCTAAGGCTTTTGGGACTTTTTAGGAACCTCTGAAGACTCAATCAGAATGTCTCTAAGGACCTCAAGTGGGACCAAGTGGGATCCTCTCCACGTCTCCAGTCTCTCTACTTGTGACTGTAAAATCATGTAAACGTAAAAATATATATTTTCTGTGTGCAGATGTCAATAATATTTAGGTCCAAACTTATTCTAACTTATTTTCGTTAGGGCGGCGATATCTGGTATTATATATATATATATATATATATATATATATATATATATATATATATATATATATATATATAACGTTATGTAATATGAAATATATTGACACACTCACAAGAGCGGGCAAACACGGGCGATAGCCTTTTCTTTAAAATGCCCAAAAAATAAATGGTTACATTTGTCTGAATTCGTGTAATTATGGAAATGTCATGCTCAATAAGCGATTACCGAATTTAAATAAATTTGCCATCCGGAGAAGACGGTCCCATAAAAACCTTTTTGTACAGTTATTTCAGGAATACTAGTATACTTGTTAAGCATTTCTATTATATATATATATATATATATATATATATATATATATATATACTTGGCCACATTTAAGGTGGTTTTCCCTTACTTGTTACATAACAAAGTATAATAACACAATGGATCAATGAACGGACTAATTCTGATTTGAAAATATTTTTAGGGCGAAAGCAGTAATCCAGATGTATATATATATATATATATACCAGGTAGCAGCGACTATACAAATTGTCCACCACAATATTAGTGGTGACAGTAGTTATAACCTGTTCTAACAAGGTTTACTCTATCATTCTTACTAAACTGAGCCACATCGTGGCATCACAGTGGCAGTCCTGGCAGAGCTTTGAGTACATGTGTTCAATCAGAGCATAAACTATGTGCGGCGTGGAACTCAGCGTTCACTCTACGGGCATCCACCGCGCAGATTATCGCTGCCCACATGGTCGATTCGACGACTAACTGGGGTGCTTGCCTAAAATACCTGCGCGGAAAGATCCGGCTGGGGAATGTTCGCCGGACGCGATTTGTCGCCCGGAGCTCCCCTGATACAACCCAGCAAGTGTTGGCTGCTCGGGACGCACCTACAGACTAAGGAGAAGATTGAAGCACGAGGCTCCCCCTCCTGGTCTCGAAGTAATGGTTTACAATTCCGAACCAGGAGGGGGTTCCGGGCGAGGGTTTTTAGCGGGTAGTGCGTTCAGATTAGATTAAGTCATGTCTCTCCCGCCCTGCGTTTGGCCCCACACTACTCGCCACAATATCGGCGGGTGTGCGTAAATGCATTTTCTACCCCGAAAAAAATAAGCATAAACTGTAAAGTAGCGTATAATCTAGCGAAGGACATTCGCCTGTCGTGTGGCTCTCTTGTAGACATATTACTTTTATTATGTGAATTCTGACCTGTTGGCTTCTATTACTTACTATTGAGGGGAATACGATTGACAGTAGCTACACTTGAAGAATTACGGGCTGAATAATAATCTGACCAACCAGACTTCACTTTGTTAATTTTACGTATGTTAACTTAAAGTGTTAACTTAACAAAAATGTTTGCCGATACTGTGCTGCGTCGCCGAAGCCTCTCAGCTAGGCTCTTCATGCTAGTGGAAACGATGGACACGGTGTACTATGAGTAATTATTGTACATGGCACCTGTTGTTTAGTGCAAGTGAGTACGTTGCATTTCCATGATGTGTACGTGTCATCGAAATACGATGTCCACAAAAGACATATGGGTAGGTTATTAGGGTACTAAAAAATTGATTGTCTTCACCTATCATATCGTGTCGGCGATCGCGCGTGACCGTGCAAGTGCATAGTGCACTAAGGGTGCGTCGTACGCAACAGTGCCAGTTACCAAATAGCTTGTCAACAAATAGCTTATTGTCATACGTTAGGCACAATAAACTCAGAAATTTTCTGTTACTGTACAGACTGGACCGAATATGGTGACGTTGTTTAGGTCATATAGAGCTAAACGTTATAGATTTAGTAGATTACATCAAATCTGTCATTGGAGACACGAAGACGAAAAACAGAAAGCGGGACTACCCCGAAATCTGCCCATTTATTATTTGCTTACTTTTTTTTTACTATATATGATGCACAAATTGGCGCAACAATACCACTAACGGTGAAAAACCTACTTTAAAAGTAACACAACATTCGTTGTTTCGCTACCACCATCGGTGGTTCATTGTAGAATACTCGCCTGCCGTTGGGTGGCCCGGCTGCAATACCGTGCGCCTCATTTTCATCAAACAAGTAAGTGCTTAAGTAGCGATTCATTACATTAACACATCTTGGTAAAAAGCAACGGTGCTGTAAGAAATGTGAATACGTATATTGGGTTCAATCTTATTTGTCGTGTATTGGATATATATATATATATATATATATATATATTCCTTGTTTATGTTGTCTTAATAATAATTATTTTTATTTGAATCACATATTATACAACAGACAGCAAATAACATGTATACAAGACGTGGCCTAATATTAAATTTACACAATTATATAATGTGCACATTTCTATAAGTAACTTCTACTTACATAACCTAAATTACTGTTTCAATGAAAATATAGCGATGTTACGTTATTAAACGTAAATCACAATTTGAATATTTAGTAAAAAAAAAAAGACGAGCTTGGTTCCAGCCGGGCTCGAACCGGCGACCTTTTGCGTGTAAAGCAAACGTGATAACCACTACACTATGGAACCGTGATCAGCCACGACGTTACAGCCTATTAAAAGCGTCGGGACAGATGTTTCATAGGGGATCTATGTTACTACATATGCAAAATCTTCCTTCACTATAAACTATATTATCCAGTAGCATTCAGCAACAAACTTTGTATGTATACTGGTATATATAGCGTCTTTCATGTTTCATGGACTGATCTCATGTGCACTTGACAGACACGCCGGTTTTGGTTAATTCTATCAACTTGCTCTGCTTAGCCTCAAGCGACTAGTTTAAGCTCCAAAAATAAAAATCTTTTTTGAATAGTCGTTGTTTTCGACTCACTTCCAGAGATGCAGTATGAGGTGACGCGATTAACACAGACTCTAAGATTGATTACATAAGACTAGCCAGGAGTATATGATTACGACATCGAGAGCAAAGCCCAATCCTCGCAGCGGTGCTTCCAAAGAGGGAGTCGATCAAAGAAATTCAGACACAGCAGATCCAACACCGAGGTTCTTTTGATTGTGTTTTTCGACTACAAGGGAACCATTGGTCACCTGATTCTACAGCACACGAATAGTAAGAAACACTACCGCGAAATTTAAAAAAAGACTGCGCGAGAACGTCTGGCGCAAGGGGCCTGAACTCTAGGCAAACAACTCTCGGATTCTCCATCACGACAGCGCACCTGGCAAAGGTGCACACATCGCTACTGAATTCGGATCATTTGATAGAGACCTCGATTTCTATATTTCCGCAACCCCCCTATTCGCCGGGCCTGGCTCTTTGCGACTTTTCTGATTCCCACGGATAAAAACATTTTGAATAACTATAGAGATGAAGAAAAATTAGAAGGAACAACTCAACTCAATTCCGAAAAACGCGTTTTAAAATGTTTCGAAGTACTAGGTTCTGAATATGTACTCTATGCTGGCGCTACACGTGGCGGTGTCTGTGCACCTTCTCACGCCGTACTTCGTACTTAAGTCATAATGGAGATTCTATCCTTCATCTGCTACTCAGAAATAATCCAAATTGAATAAACCCAATATTACTCATGTAAAATCTATTGAGTCTACAATTTTTTTTAATTTTTAATGACTCGTTACGGACAAAACCGAAAAAACGTTTTTGTAGCCCCAATATATTCAAAAAATTATATTTAGCGTGTAATCGGTTCAACTATAGAAAAATTAAGGAGAAAAAGGAAAAAGGTAAAAAAATAAGGCTTTCTACGTTAGACGCCGTTTGATTTGCGACTGTGAACGTAGGAATGACATGGTAACTGACTTGTTGATTCTTGTCACTTTCTTCACCATCACATTGTCACTTTTTAATATAGGCGAGTCGTGACCCAAATGTTAGTCATGCAACATCTTTTTTGTATACTGCTCGACTAAAAAATGCTAAATGATGCGGGTGCTGTTGTCATCCTGTCAGTCACTCAGTTTGCGCGGCGTCTAGCTAAAAATGTCAAGAAATATGAAATATTTGCTTATTTGAATACGTTTCAAATTTGACTGATGCCGGATCATTTGTTCGTGATGTTATTAGACAGTTACGGGAGTCGTTACTGACATCAAATCTGGCTAATTTCGAGGCCGCGAACAGTCAAAGCAATAATTTTTCTCCGTACTTTTCGTCCTTAGTTATTTTATTATGTCAGCACTACAAAGACAGCCAAACTGCACTACAGCTGTGCGACGATGGTAAATAATGCTCGCCTTCCAGTAAATTAAAAAAAAAAAAATTACAAATCTAATGCGCAGAGAGCAGATCAACAGTGTGTTTGTCTTTTGTATGACATAACGGCTTTGTCAAAAGTAGTAAAAAGAGTACATAGTTATTAGCCCAACTAACATATTAGCTCGTGCATGTCTAATTTCCGCGGGCGGAGAACGATTTGAGTATTTTAACTAACTAATAGGCACAATTCTACTTATGACTTCTACATTGTTCCACAGAACTGCTGCATCACTGTCTACACGACTACCTAATCAATCGTCTAATCAATCAATAAAACATCGCCTAATCAATCAATAATTAAAGAAGAAAGCCAGTTTTTGTGGATTACATTCGACGATGCCTGACATGAGTCCCCGAAAGTAGAATGGATCGTAACGATGCTTCTAGAGTGAAAACATGAGACTCAAACAAACAAAATTTTAAAATCACTAAATATTGTTTCATTGTGGCATACATGACGTATTTGAGTACTCCCTCCACAGCTACGGCTACTGCAAGATTGGCCATCACATTAAACGGCTATATAACCCACACATCAATCAAAACCTTAATTAACGGTCTCACCTCCGAGTAGATTCCTAGAGAGACACCTGTTACTCCCGGTAGCGCACCAGTCGTTCGCAAACACAGCGACTCGTTTCAGGTAGTGTACGGATGCGCTACGACAGCGCAGAGACCATACTATTTGAAAAAAGTAGTGAGGATGTTCCCCGCGGATCCATTGATCCGCTGATTTTTAGGCTGAGCACCTGCCTGCCATAACGGAATCACGGAAGTTTGCCTACCTATCAAGTGTTTGCCAAACGAACTACTGCAACCCGAAGCCAATATAACCACTTGCACTCAATTGGCACTGATGCAACTGACACAGGCGTTTCAGCGCGTCTCGGGCTGGGGCGCCTTTACTTGGTCTCAATCCACCACCACCACCACCACGCGTATTGGGTTATTTAACGTATTGCAGCATTTTTTTGTTTCTACTAGCGTTTCACAGCAGAACATATGTTTCAACACTGTGCACCACTGAAACCTCTTGTTTCTCTCTCGCGCTGGGTTGTTTAGGCCTAAAAACAAAACTGCATCATTTAGACACTTAGACGCGTTTCCTAAAGTTTTGATCGCATTTATGTATTGTATAGTTAGATATGAGTCAGTCACAAACTTATCATATAAGAGGCCTAGCATTAAAGCTATGTCGTGGCGCTCCCTGTGTATAAAATCGATTGCTTGTTTATGTAGACATTGCATGGAATTGTAAATCAACCATGTTAAAAAAATTAGCATGCTGCGTACCTGTCTACGGCTCTCAGAGACAACTTTGTTAAAATAACTTAATAAATATATACACATTTAAGAGTACCAGATGCCTAAAGAGCATGCCGCCTAAAGCCGTACGCTGCTGCGCACTGTAAGTATTTTCTTAGTTCACTCCGGTACACATTGTATATAAATCAATAAACCTACTCAGCCGGCTAGGCGCGGAACCTCGAATTCCGTATAGCCAGCACGACTCAGTACGTCAACTTCAGTGCAGCTGTGGCATTAGGAATTGGAAGTTATTTTCCAGGGTGGCTGATACAGCCTAGCGTTTTATACGAAACTGAGGAAATTCCCCATCTTATTTCTCATAATTAGTCATTATTTTAAGGCGATCTGCGCTCAGCAACAAAATAGATGTGACGAATTGGATTTGTCCATTTGGCTATTAACTACGCCCCCAGATCACTGATGAGCTCCGAACAAACCACAAACCGATGGTCCAAGCTAATGCAATCAAGCTAAATTATTTAAAATGTAGATCTAAAGGACAGAGACACTTCGCAGCCATGTCAAAAGAACATCTTTAGTGCAACTTCATTTCGTCGTCTTATGATTCGCAAGACTACATCTTGCATTTCTTCAGCTGGGGACTTTCAGAGCGGGGAGCAATAAATATGGGCTTCACTAGCTGTGTGATGTAGTAACTAAGATCAAGGTTTGTAGTGATATTGAATTTCAGATTACGCGTTAGGGCAGCCACTGGCAAGACTGTTTATGTGATAGAGCTTGAGGTCGTAAGCATATTCAAGATGGTATTAAAATTGTAAAAAAAATATGCCATATGGGTTTGAAAAACAAAATTAGATTTACATAGGGTGTCCAGTTTAACTCGAACTTGCTGTCGACATAAGTGTGTTTCAAGCCATTATGGCGTGCGAGTGCAAATACTCAATTGCAACATCTTTGTAAAAATGAGACTAAATCATCAAGTAAAATGCACTCTTTAGATCATTAATATATTGTAAAACAAATATTTGGGAAGACTGATTGTAGGCAACAATACCACTTGTAGTTGGCTTTCCGAGACGATGATGTTACGATATATTTATTTGACTAGATGTCGAAGGATATAGATACGAAATATATTCAGAAAATAGTAGTTCTCTAGCAGCACGATCTATTAGTATAATATTAGGTCGGAGACTTACGTGTGATTATCAATATGCGTGCAATATGCTATGGCAAAGTTCGTCTCATAGTAAGGATCGCGAGTGCCGTCATGAAAAATTAAAAAATAGAGCGGCGAGTTATGCGTGCGCCAATCTAGCCATATGCCAAGCGAACAGTATATTTTTAGTTTATGTGATCAGATGGGGCCACTGATTTCTGTGTACTATGCCGTTGACCCCGCGGCTTGTTGGAGATTGAAAAAGTACATACGGATCGCTCGTAAGTTGTCGTATCGCGTCTCGGTTTCGCTGCTCACGCAGCACGTCTTGATTAGGCAAAAATGGTCATTACTTGGCAACATTTCAGTTTGAGACATCTGGGAAACGTGTTATGTACTCTGCGGTGGTGGGTTTGAGGATCTGCTTCTAGAGTTTTACACTACCAAGGCAATACTTGTTCTGTCTCAAGTTCAAAATGTTTTGATTTAACAATACGTGTGAGTTAACACAAGCGTCGGTGGTTCAGTGGTAGAATACTCGCCTGCCACGCGGGTGGCCCGGGTTCGATTCCCGGCCGACGCATTTTAGAATTATTTATCATTGTCACATCAAAATATATATTATATGTCGCTACATTCTACTCCTACGTGATGTGTGTAAATGAGTATCGTAAATGTGGTTTAATTTATTTAATGAAATTACACGGGCTGGTATAATATTTTTTGTTGCGTGTATTTTCGACTATGGTAACATGTTTACGCATATTAACCGGAAAGTAAATCGAGTACCTTACATTACCTGCAATTGTAATGTCTTCGTTGTTGTAATATTAAGCCTTAAATGGCTATGCGAGGTTCCTAGGTCAATTGTCATTATGCTAGTTTGGGCACTTCACCGGCATTCAGGATGAAGTTTAAAGACCAAGCGATGTTTAAAAAATATAGGGTTTTAGACTTATATACTTAGATCGTGAAGACAACGGGACAACTTTTAGGCACGTATAGATAAATGATTTATCTTTGAGTTGAGGAGCAACTTTCTCATAATGCAGTGGAAATGCGTGATTTTATTATATCCCTACTTTTTATTTTTCTAAATAAAACACGTCGTTTTAGATTTTTGACGCTCTGCTGACAGTGACGGGGTTAGTCTCGAATTGGTATAAATTGGTCCGTCTCTGTCTGTTCACTAGTTGCCTAACGTACGAGTACGTAAGCTGGACGTCAACTACCATGGCAGGATGTCATGCAAAGCAACTTTAGCCAACATACTAGGTAATTTTAGCTGTTGACTTAACATTGAGCCAGTAGAAGTTTTAGTCGTATTGGTAATAGTAACGATAGCAGGCAATAGCTTTTGCGTATTAAGCATATTACCAGAACTGTGCTTACGGAACCGCTGTGCACTTCTGCCATACCTCAGAATTTTTCCTATATAATTTCATAGATATAATTTTGTTATTGTTTGTTGGAGGTATAGACACGCCCAAATCTGAACCTTTATTGATATTTCTCGACTCACCGCGCTAAGATTCTCAGTAATGTGCGCCAAGGTAATCAGTGCGTACATTCAGCGCGGTTCAGTAACACTGGTAGCACCCTGTTACGGTGTGCTTCATGCTGGCATCTGTGGTTTCTGCAGCCACAGCAAGAGGTTGCTTTATAGGGCATGTCAGGCATTTAGCGCGTCCGTTAAGTGATCATCACTGCCGGGAGCGGGCCTCCGTGGCAGCGTAGTGCGCAATTAATGTTGGTACGGACAAATGCATGTACAACTTCGCCCCCTTTCTGAGAAGAACTTGTCTCGAATCTCGATGACTCGTTTGCGCCATCTACTTGCGTTTTCGTATTCGTAAAAACCATGTATATAATTATCTACTCTTTGAAAACAATAAAGGATCACTTGAATTAAATATAATCAATAATGGATACACTAGTCTTCCTAAATTGACCCTAGCATAGAGGTAAACACAAGTAATTTTATTCCGGCTGCAACTTTTTACCAACACAATGGTAACTGTAGTAGGTTTAAATTACTATATCCTCCTTGCAAATATTTGTAAATGTATGAAACAACATACTATTGTAATTGTGTATATAATAAATAACCTTGTTCAAAAAAAAAAAAAAATATATATATATATATGACAATAAAAAATTCTATATCATTTCTACTCAGCAGGGAGGTTCTACTCAGTATTTCAGGCTTCTTCTTTTTAAGGGGACTCTGATAATTCCTATACCTTGATTCTACGGTGACGTGTCAGGCAATTAATCAATTCGGAGAGAGGAACATATGTGCGTATGTGTATCTAAAAAACGAAAATGATAAAAAAAAATGTAATCTGCGACGCAGACGACCTCGGTGATTCAGTTTTCGGTGAACGCGATCTCAATTAAGCTCTGCTACGAACATGGAAACAACGAAGTTTAGTTGAGTCATCGTGTCTAGATCAGCCCCGTGTGCACACCAGTCCAAAATCGGCGAGTCGTCTAAGCAAGTTGATAGAATAGCGTTTTACCAAGATTGCCAGCCCCATTACAATGCGACGAGACTCCGAGGATGATATAACACATAGCCTGCATCAAGTTCTAATCTAGATTTCGAAAGCATGCAAAATACTGTAGTTTTGACGATGCATATTACTTTTCCAACCGATATATTTGCATCGGTGTTTATCAACCAGAACTTTACAGAATCTGGTTGACTATGATTTGTGGTCTCGGAAAAAGTTGTGCCCCGGGTGAGGATCGAACTCACGACCTTCAGATTATGAGACTGACGCGCTGCCTACTGCGCTACCGAGGCTCCTTGTTAGATAGTGCTAATGATCAGGACGTGCCGGAAAATAATATGAAATAAAGCCGCTAATAATATGAACTGTGCCAACAACGACAGCAATACAAGACATTGCCATAGAACCATCGATATTCCTGAGTATATAAGTAGGCCAGAATAGAAATTTTGTAACCAACAGATGCATATAAGAGCCATACATTTTCCGTGGTACTCTCCTCGGGAAAACCCAGCAAAAGCATGAAATACACAAATTATATAGATAGATAGGTTTTATTATTCTCATGAGTGGTTTACATTTGTTCATAGGTCCACAGCTCCTCAAAGCCATCAAAGGCTAGTATGGAAGTAGGCATTCATTTGGATGAGATTATATATATATAAAAGCTGTTTCTGAATTGCCTCTCCGCGTTTTTGCGCTGCAATTCAATCGATACATGTCGTGACTGTTTGTTTGTCATATATATATATATATATATACAGGTAGTTCCACAAGTTTTTAAAATAAAAACCAAGAATTTTCCAAATCTTGTTTTTAATTTTTTCTTATTTGATATACTCTTTGAGAAGCTCAATACACTTTTCCCACCGAGACTTCAGAGCATTTATACCTCTTGAGTAAAATTCTGCGTCCTTAGACTGAAAGTAGGCATTGACAGCAGTTGTAACCTCTTCATTGCTGGAAAAACGCTTTCCACCGAGACGATTCTTCAAATGTCTGAAGAGGAAATAATCAGAGGGGGCCAGGTCTGGAGCATAGGAAGGTTGTTCAATAAGTTCGAACCTCAGTTGGGCCAGTTTTGCCGTTGCTTGCCGCGACTTGTGTGCGGGAGCATTGTCCTGGTGAAACAGGACAACCTTTTTCTGCAAAGCGGGTTGTTTCACGATGAGTGCTTGCTTCAGGCAGTCCAACAGTCTTGCATAATATTCTCCCGTGATCGTTTTACCGCTCTCAAGGTAGTCGACCAGAATTATTCCACGTTGGTCCCAAAAAACCGTAGCCATCATCTTTCCGGCCGATGCCGTTGTCCGCACCCTCTTCGGAGGTCCTTCACCAGGTGCACACAATTGGCGAGGTGCTTCTTGGGTCTCGGAAGTGTAGTGATGGACCCAGCTTTCATCGACGGTCACGAATCTGCGCCAAAAATCCGACGGATTTTTCGACATCTTGGCCAATTTTCGCTGTGAAGCGGAAACACGCGCGTCTGTTTGGTCTTGGTTGAGCAAATGCGGCACTCATTTTGCTCTGAGTTTTTTCATCTTCAAGTTCTCGTGCAGGATGAAATGCACACTACCCAAACTGATCCCCAAGGCCTCCGATATCTCCTTAATGTGTACTCGCTTATCTGCGGCAACGATTTTCCACACTTTTTCCACGTTTTCCTCATCAGTTGCCGTTTTTGGGCGTCCTGAACGTAGTTCATCCTCGGTGCTCCTGCGACCTCTTTTTAACTCATTAATCCAGTTGGAAACAGTGGCAAAATATGGCGCAGAGTCACCGTACACCTCGTCTAACTCAGTTTTCACTTGGGTCGCATTCCAACTTTTGAAATAAAAACGCTTGATAACCACTCGAAACTCTTTTTACTCAATTTTTCAAAATCACGCCGATACGTTGCACGGGAAAAGCGATCAAACGAAATCGCAACGGCCAATCACCATAATATTTTGACTGCTAGCATTCGAAAAATTGCAGTTTCCAATAGCGGTAAAAGTCAGGCAAAGCGCGAAAAAATTCGAATTCTGAAAAGCTCATTTTTAGAACTAATGTATCAACAAAATCTGCGAATGCTTAAAGCTAGACACTCATAATCCGTACACGTCCTCAGTCCGCGTATGTCGATCGAAGTACGGCGCAAAAACGCGGAGAAGCTTTTCAAAAGCAATTTCTTATATATACAATCTCATCCAAATGAATGTCTACTTCCTATATCTTTTGTGTATTGGATTATTTTGCTGGGTTTTCTTGAGAAGAGCAGTACGATAATATATATATATATATATATATATATATATATATATATATAAGCTTTTTAGCCAGATAACGTGGAGAAACAGAAAATTGGCTGCAGCGAACGTATTGTTGAAGTTACAAATTCTGCTTATTACTATTAAGCCATTGTCCGTAGTATGGCAGCTTCGTTAGCTTGCTGTTCATTTATTGGCAGTCTCTTGAAAAACGTGAAGAATGACGCAGACGCGAATTGCATCTGAATCTTGTTTTGTTTCTGCACTTTGGCGGGACAAGCGACAGCCCGTAATAAGCCGTTAATCCCTTTCTTAGTTTTTGAAGTGGCCTCTAAGTTCTTTAGTTGTATGTATGCTTGCCAAACCCAACGTACAATATATATATATATATATATAAATTTATTAAGAATACAAATATATATATATATATATATATATATATATATATATATATATATATAATGTAGGCAGGTGTCTCCAGTCATTTATTTATATGACATATATTAAATCACTTTTGCAATAGGGGCCATTAGGTAAGTGCCATAAAATATCCTATGAAAACTACCGGTAACTTCAAACAGGTCGCTACACATGTATGAGGGCGTACGGGCGTTGTCATTGGCGTTTTTCGGCGATAGCTTGCTCTAAGCCAGTATCCTTCGCAAGTAAGTGTGCAAGCACCCAGTTTTATTGTTAAATAAAACGTTTCTCTGCATGAAGAGCCGACTCATCCGTAATAATTTTTTTACCTTAAAATGCAACTAAACAAAAATACTCTTTTATGAAAACGATCGAACAATCCTACTGCAAGTACCGCGATAATTTTGTTACCTTAAAATGCAACTAAACAAAAATTACTCTTTTATGAAAACGATCAAACAATCGTACTGCAAGTACCGCGATCGCACACAAAGTCAGGCCCGTAGAAAGCACTAGTTCTTGTCGCTAAGACAGTCGGATTCAGCTTTTCGTTGATTCGTTGAAAGGAAAAAAGCACAGTTTCACGCAAATTTGTCTTCGTAGGCGGCAATCCTTTTCTGTTCACAATAAAAACACAGCTGACTGGATACTTTAATTAGAAATTGATTTTGACGATATAATAATAATATAAGCTGCTCAGTGTTGTACTTCATTCAATGTCAAAAACAAGAGTTGCGCCCCCGGGTGGGCTCGAACCACCAACCTTTCGGTTAACAGCCGAACGCGCTAGCCAATTGCGCCACGGAGGCCACGCATTATCCTCAGCGAGCAAGCCGCGTCCAGAGTATCCCAATCAGGTATTTTATTACTTCCGGATAAGCGCCATAACACCGCCCACTCATCACAGCATCTTTGTACTTGAATGTCGAATTTTTAATCTAAAGATAAATTCCCAAACAGGTCACAGTAGATAAACTCATTAAGATAACTCAAGCTAGCAGCTACACACTGTTCAGATCATTCGTGTAGTCTGTAGCTAGTGTGCGTTGGTTGGGCAACCATGAATTAATGATGTTTCTGTATTTTGCCAGACTTAAGAAACGTTTTTTATAAAACATTTATATATATATATATATATATATATATATTGGGAGTAATATATATATATATATATATATATATATTTGGGAGTAAATAGTAAAATACATTTTATTTAACTCACAATGGGGTGTAAACGATTGCCCCCAGTGGAAGCGACGACAAACTACATCTACCCTAGGTTCAAGCCTGGTGTCGACCCGGTCAAGGTGCCAAGCATCGCCATGACGTGTCGCGTATATATATATATATATATATGATGCAAAGTTAGTTTCGGTAAGTATAGGAAGTTGGGTTTATATATACGTGTAATAGCTGGACTTATAATAGGCTATCCGCGGTAACTCGTAGGCACGTATAAATCAATTTAATATATATATATATATATATATATCATTTTTTTATATTTATAATAAAACTTTGGAAGTCTTTCGTAAGAGCAGTGTTTACGACCAGAAATGCATAAATAAAAATATGGTTACTACCAACTGCCTACATACTTTAATGTACAAGTATCTTTTTAACCTAAAGTTATTCAGAACCTCTTAGAGCAAAACGTTCTTTACTTCAACACAAAATTTTATGTTCATGAAGAAGGATGTGAGTCTTTTGATCATACTGGGCCAGATCTTATACTTGGACAGGAAGATTACGTAACAGATTTTAATGCACCATAGACTCAAGTAGGGATTTAGGATCGAAATACAAACTATGAGTCAGATAGTATACCATAACATATTTCCCGACTATTGGTTATTTGCAACGGCTGACGTACTGCCGAGTCACATCAGCGGTACGCCAACAGTTCAATAAAATCAAGTCGTTCTTGTTTGCATTATTTTATACAGCTCCTAAAATCACGCCCTCTAGAAGTTTACGCAGAACTGATGATAGTAATCCGGAGAACTTACTTTATGAGCCACATGGGTTTCCTTCTTGTAGTTGAATTGCCTTTTCAGAATCAAATATTAGGTTGGCCATAAGATTTACGAAGACTGGTGGTCACAATAAGGTAGCTGTAATGACTATAATTAAACTAGTCGACCAAGTTCTGGTCATTCCCATACACCAAGGTCAACTGTTCATAAGATTCTGGTCGAAAATCGTGCGTAACGTTAGTACTGTAAGGTTACTCTCAACGTATACTACACAATAGTGATATAACATATATGCTTTCTATGCTTCATTAGAAACCCAAATCTTAATAAACATTAGGCCCTCTAAGCAGACAGTAACGCTCACCTTCCCACATTAGCGATTCGGGTTGTAATCTACATGTCAGCGTCAACGAGACCAGAATTTAGGTCACAACAAAATAAACTTTAACGTCACTAAGAACAGAGAGGACTATGATATTACAAGAGAAGCAAATGTGTAACAAAAATGGAACAGAAAGCCGCAGGACCAGATAAAAACGTAAACAAATATTGGAGCTTTCCAATTGAGTTGTTGTGCGTTCTACTTACAAGGCGGCTCAATCGAAATTGGCAAAACGATCAAATATGAGCGAAATGGTGAAAGATCATTATCAAATTGCACAAGGGAAACTATAAATGTGGTGCAACCAACCTAAAGGCGTTACCGTGACATAACGCAAACAAGTAGGATTTGCAGAATATTCACCTCAAATTGTGGTAGAGGCAAGGAAATTGCCATTCGTGTACTGTGATTGTTTTTCAAAGCGTCGACGGATGACACTGCTATGAGCCTTACGACGTACTAGCTGCGTATATGAACGCAAGCAGAAACAGTAGTACAAGTTTGCTTTGCTTTTGTCAGTGTTATCAGGAAAAGAAGCGCCCCTTATAATATGATGTTGATCGCCCATATATATCAATTACGTTTCTATGGTACAGTTTGGTTAGCCAAAAGGCATGCCCATAAAAAACAATTCTGACAAGTGTTTCTTATAATAGCAAAACTTACTTAGAATAGTTTCACTAGAAACATACTAGAAGTCGTTGTTGTCGCAATATGGAATGAAAATTGGTGCATTTATAGTTATAACAAAGACTGAAGAAAACGCTTGAACGTGTTGCCTGAAACCGACCCCACAGAAACATTGTGAGAAATTAAGGCAAGGCAGCGCAAGGGTGCATCGTGCGCGGTGGCTTCATCCTGCTAGCCAACATCTAAAATCAAACACTGAGAAGGATATGCTCATTAACTCGACAAAAGATATGCACTTAAGCGAAAGTGTGCATTTTTGATTCATATATATATATTAGTTAATGTAAATCAATCCACCTTGATAAAACTGAAGCTACGAAATTCCGCCGGGGAGGGCGACTAGCCGAATCTGAGCCACTTCGCATAGGGCCAACGACATTTGAGTATGTGAATAGCTTCAAGTACTTGGGGGTGGTACTACTTACCGGTGCTTCAAGGAGCACATTAAGGACCGGGTCGGGCAAGCCTTGCTTGCGAGTGTTGGAGTGCAGACGCCATCGAAACTATCGCTACAGTCAGCAATGACCTTCTTCGAGATGAAGGTTGCACCTGTTGCTGCATACGGAATTCAAGTAATCTGGGAGTACCTTTCCGCGTCGCAGCTTGAGATGCTCGATTGTGTAAAGCCTGCATTTCTCAAACTTGTCTGTTTGGGGCTGCACCGCTCAACACAAAACAGATTAGTTTACCTCCTAGGTGGCACGCCGCTATTTATAGAAGATCTTAAACGACGTTTTGACCTTCCGACTACTCCAGCTTACTTAGACTTTATTAGCTTATGGGCGCGAAAGATGGCAGAAATCGACCCTGAATTTTATGATTTGGGTGTAATGACCAACGTTTTGCGGTTCATGGGTATCACCACATTCTCTGCAGAACATTAGGTTTTCATGTCCCGTGTGATACCTGTATTTGCAGTAAATGCGGGAACTTTTGCGCCAGGTACCACGCAGCGTCCTGCCTAGAAGTGTCTTCGTTAGGGAGTCTCGCTCTAATGGAGGGGTCTCAATAGCGTATTATTGTATCGTAAGGATATCGAAAAGGAGATTGTCCTTGGATTAGAATCATTTGGATGTATATATTTGAATACGGAACTGGCATGTGTATACTAACACCCGTTTTACAATGTACCTAACAAAGGTGATAATAAACGTCGTATTGTATATATAGTTTAAATGTATATAATTTTAATATGAAACATAAGGGTAATAAATGATTTAACATTTATGAGTTAAGATCCGTGGAGATTGCCTAATTTTTTAGACCATTCCGCTTGCTTAGCTGTGGTAAGCGCGCCCGTTTAAACCCTGCTTTAGGAAGCATATTACAAATATCAAGCGATCGCGGTGATAATGTTGTTTGACATTTTCGGACCTTAAGCTTTAACCAACAGCAGGCATATTCTATTAAATTAGCTGATTTTTAAACATAGCTTTCGAACGTAACTTGTATGACGCGAGAGCATAAACGGGGATGCCAAATATGGACCAAAAATGTCGGTATTCACACGTCGTGGGGGATAACTCCAACAAAAATCCTGCGTTTGAAAGTTACGCCTTCCATACGAATCGATAGGCATTGAGCATATAGACAGAAATTTTAATATAATATAATAACTATAACCCGCAAATACTTTGAAAGTCCGGTGTTTTGTTCTATAAATAAAAATGTCTAGTAGCAACGACACAAATAGATTGCCACGGTGGCGCATATCATGGATACTACCAGCTCGCGTGCCTAAAGGAAGCATGCTGACGATACTATTATACCTGAATATATAATAGTTAATACGATATACCTTTAGATACGGGTCGCTTTAGATATTTTATGCGTGTGAATTGATACACTGGCGTGGAATTTTTCATATATATATATATATATATATATATATATATATATATATATATATATATATATATATATATATATATATATATATACAGACACATATAGACCTTTTGCCTTTGAGACCTTAGGGGGCCCAGGTAAAATTACTGAGGGTACTAAGTTATTACTAAGATATGTAAGTGTCTATGATTGGCCACGGGGAACCTGCGCGCTGGTGAATTTTTCCGGCAAAGGCTGTTATTGGATATACAACGTGGTAACGCCACGGCAGTGCTTGGCACCTTGTCTAGGTGGTCGACACTAGGCTGGGAATAAGGCTGATGTAGTTTTTCGTCACGTTCGCTGGGGGACAATTGTTTACACCCCGTTATGAGCTAAGTAAAACATGTGGTAATATATATGACACATACAGTAAAATCGGCTTATGAGTATTCTCACTGGAACTGAAAGAGCGAAACGAATGCAATACAATCGCTGAGGTGATACGGGAGACGTGGACCGCCTCAAAAATCGACATTTTTGCAACGCCAGACTGTGACATATTTACTATCGGAGATTAAGAAACATATCCCTGTGGTCCTCAGGCTGTCTATCAAATTAATTCGTATATTTAAACAACGCACCGACGTGGGAAAGCCCTCCGATAACAACATGGTTACTTCGCTGCTCGCTCCAAATAAACCTGAAATATTGCGATACGACTCCATTAATAAAGCCATAGCTAAGGTCATCAACGTTCTTCTAAACTCAGCCCCAAATCCACCACCTAGAGATTGCTTTGGGCTGAGGCAGGTTCTACTCAGAGCCTTCCAACAATCGTCCTATGAACCAGCTGTGAAGGTTATTTACTAAGTTAAAAGCTTCTAATATGATAGAACCTTTTAATACTCAAAAAAGCAATCATTTGTCTCACGCAGATACGGTACCTGTCCAGCCTCCAGCTTCACGCAAGAGATTCCTGGCTGAGACGGATCGTTTAGTCTAGACGCAGTTAATGTAAGACTCGCTCGTCTACGAAACAAAGAGGTATTTGAATGGGACACCTTCTGCACGGGGATCTCCTCGTGCCCATATGGCAAGCAACATATGCTTGTCAGAGGACACCCTGCTAGTTTAATGCGAGTGCCTTCTTAAAGTAATCTCAAAAGGAAATGTGTCTACAAACACTCTCAATCCTACTCACGAAGCAGATCATAGATTTTCTGACAGGTAGCTGTGCTTCCAGATGAGCAACATAGCTTCAGGACTTGGCGATCACAGTCGGTCAAGGCTTTTTGAGCAGCTTACAATCTTTATAAACCAGAAAATTTCTACGTTTGCGGTCTTCATTGATGTGTAGTCTGCTTTCTACATTGCACCCGGCGTTATTGTCGTGAAGAAGCTGCGATAGGCTGGAGTTGGACCACAAATGCTCACTCTCCTCAGCTTACCGCTGCGCGCAACCTGATTATTCTCAATGATGGGGTGTGCAAGCATGACACGTTCGATCACATGACTGGATACCCGCAAAGCGATAATCTCAGCCCGTTGTTATTCATAACGTCTCTCAGCGATTTGCCACGCATCGCGAAAGAACGGTACCCAACAACCAGGATCCTTCTCTACGCAGACGACCTGGTAATATTTAGTAAGATTCGAAATTACTTGCAGGCTGCGCTTCGCGCTCTTAGCATTTAAAGCAATGGCTGTAAGGTTCCGGTACGGGGGAAACGAGCCCGCGCAGATAAACTGTGAGTCCACGGAGAGCAAATGCTGTCTGCGTAAACGCTTTTGCCATCTCTGAGTTCTTTTCTTATTTTAAGGTACCTATCTTTTTACAACGCGTAACTAATCGTTGCAGAAAAGTGCTTATAGGGGCAGCCGGTATCAGAAACGCAACACGGCTGTCGCGTACTTGGCCCCCCGTCGCGCAATTCGCATACATGCGCGCTGGTTCTTCGATCATTTATGGAAGAACTTGTAGGCCGCTTCAATCTACCGTAAACAGCCGCCCTGCAAACGTTCCGGCTCGAGTATTCACGTAGTTTTTACACGTATACTACTGCTGGTCTAAAGCCGTATAATAGAGCGCTGTAAAATAGAGCCATTCGTTGCTAATGATCAGATGCCACATGTTATCGCAAAGCACTACTCTGGGCCCTGAGATGTGTGTTATCACCAGCAGGGAGAAGAAGCAGAAGCCCCAATAAAGAAATATTTATGGCCGCGTGGCAGGCAGCTCTGTCTAGACGTTTTGTGTCTGTATCGTTTCCGTGGTGTAGTGGTTATCACGTGCGCCTCACACGCGCAAGGTCCCCGGTTCGATCCCGGGCGGAAACATTCGATTTTGGCAACGTATTTATTTGAACGGCGGCGTTCACTCTTGCATATATAAAGTTTGAGCCAGATTCATCACTGGCTGTTGTAATCGCTTCCATACAACCTTTACCCACCCAAACGCAAAAAAAAACTGCCGGCGTTCGTATGCGCCCTATAATTTTATCAAGTTTGAGCCAGATTCATCACTGGCTGTTGTAATTGCTTCCAGACAACCTTTACCCACCCAAACGCAAAGAAAACTGCCTGCGTTCGTATGCGCCCTATATTTATCAATTTCTCCGGTCTGTTGCTACTCATAAACCTTTCGGTTATATATATATATATATATATATATATATATATATAATATACGAGTTGTGCGTTTTCTTGGGCAACACAAAATTAGCTGGCTTTCTTGCAGAGCGTTCCTGCAGTCGTTCCTCGTGCGGAAGCCCTCTCCATCTCTTCCCATTCTCAGGAACACTACATATATATTATATATATATATATATATATATATATATATATATATATATATATATATATAACAAGTTTAAAAAAAATGTGGACGTATCTTTTTTTGCGGATATTTATTGCGAATATTATATATATAGTCCGCAAAAAGATACAGCCACTTTTTAAAACTTTTTTTGTTTAACTTTTGGGGTATCAATTTACTTTGAAACACGAGATCTCTATATTTGGCACAGCTTTAAAAAAATCGTTTCGGGCGTCTAAATGTCATTTCGGAACAAAGCAAGCCTGCAATTCTGGTGAGAGCGTCAAACTCTGCGCTCTCGGTCAAGGGCGATTGCAGCGACGGCTGGTGTGCAAACGAACGTGCGAAATATGCAAAACGTGTTCGGTAAACAAACGTGTTCGGCTGTTTTGTATCGTTTTGTTAGTAACGTTTTTTTTAGATACTAAGCACAATAGGTCAAAAATTAATCCTCCATTTCCAACCAACCCAGATTGTTTCAATCCAAAATAATATAATAGTGGTGGTCCGCAGTCATATTGTTGCACAAAATCGCCGCTACTTGTAGGTTTCGTTGTAGGATGTGCAACAGCTCGAGCTTCGTATTGCCGTGGACATTGCGACAGAATGTGCTCATTTCTAGTGGCTAAGTCTAATGTAAAATCGAATGTAAAAATGTAATGTAAAGCGTAAACATAAGATATTTGGGCTATAATTTCGAATCCTGCTGCTACTATGATGTTAAAAATGAAACACGACGTTCAGATGTTCACAAGGTAGAGTAAATCAAACTTGGAAAAACAATGTATTTAAAAATATGATAAAACTCAATCAATCAAATTTATTTCACTCAAATAGAGTATGTACAAGATAGTTCATGTTATTATTAAACAATCATATTTGTTGTCTGACCGTTCCACCGAGAGAAGAAGTGTAAAGATATTCGTTGCAGTGCCGGACAATCAACTGCAGTTTCACAATGCTTAAGTTATCGTATATAAAAATATTTAAAATGTGTATTAACATTATCTATTGTACTTCATACTTTAACATGTCTCACTCCATACGAGACTAGCAATTGCAGTCGCTTAAAACTTCTCTCGTTCACATACATGACACGCTTTCTTTAACCTATTGACGGGTAACTGGTCTTGACTAGAGTTTTTACTCGTTACCCCTTTTCTCACCTCACGTTTAAATAACCTGACTGAGGTAAGTACACGAATTTCTTTGGGAAGTTCGGTCCAGATAGTTGGCAGGGTGTACGCGAGAGCATGACGAGTGGACTGCTTTAGAGCTACTGGCCTTACAAATTCCGTTGCACGTCGAGTTGTGCGTCTAACAGGTGTATAAGAGTTTAGGAAAAGCAACATCATCCGGAATAACTCCTCTATACATCTTAAATGGAAGCATGGCAATTTTTACCCTGTAAATATCCCTAAGTGGTAAAAGCTTAAAGTCTTGAAAACACTTGCAAACCGAATCGCTGCGGCGCAAGTTAAATACTGCCCTGAGGGCATCATTCTGAATGACTTCGGCCCTATAAGTTATATTTTTATTATGAAATCCTTAAATTGAAATACCATAACAAAGAATTGGTACTAACATTTTATACACTATAAGAAGACCCTCGACAGGCACTCCTAGTTCTCGTAGACGACGAATAAATTAAATTACCGCATAGCATTTAGGCGTAATAACGTCTAAGTGATCATGCCATTTAAGCGTCTCATGTAAAGTTAAGCCCAGACATTTAATAGTAGAGGAAAGTGTCACTTCCGCTCCAATGAGCTTCAGCATTTGAACCTGCGTGGCCCTTTTGGCAGGGCGAAACAACATGAATCCAGTTTTGGTTGCATTTATCACTAGACCGAATTTTTCAAACACAAGAACAGCATACTCTACTACTTGCATAGCCTTCTGTACATCAGCCTGTATCGCAGATGGTTGAATACAAAAAAGTAAGGTCGTTTTGTCAGCATAGACGATGGGCGTACAGGACCCTTCTGACGCGATCTCTTCAATAATGAAGTTGATCAAAATGATAAACATAAACGGTCCTAAGATTGATTCTTGCAACGTCCCGATGTTTACTCCTTCTAAAGGCGATTCAAAACAACCTACCTTTACCGCCTGCTGCCTCTCCGCTAGGTATGACCTAAACCAAGACGCAACAGTGCTATCACAACCATGTTTTTCGAGCATATGTAAGAACAACGAATGATTTACACAGTTGAAGGCGGCAGAAACATCCAAAAAGACGCCAAGGCAAAGTTGATTGTTTTGAAAAGAATTGGCGACCTCCTGATATAGATGAGCGAGGGCAAGCTCCGTTGAGCGTGCCTTACGAAATCCAAACTACAGTATTCATAAAACTCCCTACGGGAGCATACAAGGTGATGGAACCTGTGTACGATGTACCTGGTATATACATGTCTGTAATCGCTGGCCACCCCGGCCCACAACCAAGGAGACTTAAAGACGTCGAGCGTTCTTACCTTCGTCGCTGCCTCCGTGACTTTGCGTCGCCACTCTCCCAAGAAATGGTTAAGTGGCTCCGTCACTGGCATACGCAGCCTAAGCCGAAGCATCTCCACCATCAGTGCACAGTCCGACACTACACACACGAAGCGGCTTCTCACCTTGATTGAAAGGCAGAGTACTCGTTTCATGTATAGTGTGAAGCACTTTTCAAGCAAATTAAATTTCGCTTGAAATAGCTGTCTAATGTACACGGCAACTTTGGCAGAGTCTTTAGTTTAAACCAGCGCACTGCCGTACCGGTAAAGTATGATAAAAATATATGTGCGCAATCGTGATTGTGATCTACATTCACTACCTAAACCATTCGACGTAAAATAAGGGTGCTAAAGACAAAGTAATGGATAAATCCGCGTACTAAACATAAAACTGTGCTTACGTAGCACTGCCTGAGGCAGCATTTTATAATCAAAGTGCTGAATGTCGATTCTAGGCAGGGGCGTTATAAACTGAGTAGGCAAGACATAATAGTAAAACTCCATCTTGAAATGCAATGTTATTGCGAAATAAACCATATATATTATAATAGTGAAACTCTGTAGGGAAGACGTCCTTGAAATTTCTATATATAGGTGCGACTTGCGAGGTTGCGATGGAATTGCGGAGTCAAACATAGACAAAGTTTAGCCTGAGAGTGTTGGTCTGATGTGCTGACCCTGCTAGTTGAAATGTGTTTAAAATTCATTTTGTCAGTGAGCGAAACTAATCACGTTAAACACTGCTTGTAACAGTCACGATGATTCGACGGACACAGAAATACTGTAGAATTCAAATTATGCGGTAGCAGCAACATGACATCTATTAATTATCATCAATTCATAATACTAATTTGTTTGAG
This sequence comes from Dermanyssus gallinae, assembly GCA_003439945.1. Classification (NCBI taxonomy): domain Eukaryota; kingdom Metazoa; phylum Arthropoda; class Arachnida; order Mesostigmata; family Dermanyssidae; genus Dermanyssus; species Dermanyssus gallinae. Next base: position 155,158 of record QVRM01000574.1, on the reverse strand, counting down.
TGAACACGTTCACCTTCATTCAGCCTAGAATAACCCTGGTCTGCATTGGTAAACGATCCTAGAATTGAGATCGCGTTACTCCGCTGGACGTCAATAAAAAGTCTCTGGCAATAATTGTGCGGCTCTCTTGTCCCCCCCCCCCCAATTAGCGGTAGTAATCTATTTTACGATATATCAAATAGCGGGTCAACTGAGCCAGGGTGTCCGATGCTTGACAGCGTTTTAAAGTGCTCCTTTATTGTTTACAAAGGGTAGATAATTATATACATGGTTATTCACAAAAATCCTGTCTTCAATATGTGCAATGCACAATATAAGAGATATAAAGAACAATTTACTATATAATAGGGCGCAATAGTACCATTACGTGATATATGTAATAGTAAAGTTTATAATAATATATCACTAGTTCATGGTTCTCAACATTTTCGCCATGCGCCACGAAAACATATTGTTGATTCGGTCAGATCGCGCCACAATTTTTGATGATATGGTGTGAGTACTGCGCAGATTGTTGCGAATATAAAAAAGATGGGAAGTTTATTCGACTGAGAGATTCGTACGTACATTTTAAAATCTGCTCTCGAGTGTCGTTCTGATATAGGTAGTAAGTCGAGCCGCTAGACTTAACAGCTGTAGATTAATTTGGGAACTACAAGACTATTATAAAGGCGGATATAGAACATTGGACATTCGATAATTCGACATAAAAACAACAAAATATCATATTACATATAAAGCTAACAGATTGAATAGGTTGTGAGATGTGAAGGCTAAAATCTAGCTCCGGTGTTATCGTAACCCCAAGATCGCGAATGCTGCGTTTACATTCAAGCGCCAAAAAATAGCATATGCTGTTGCAGTTCCCACAACGATACCAAGTTTGAGCTGTTGTGCAATCTATGGCAAAGGCTACAAGCAGCGACGATTCTATATGACTACGGACCACATTTGTCGCAAACAAATTTATTTCTGATTGAAATAAGCTTGGGTTGCTTAGGAATGGAGGCGCCAGCACAAAAGTTCTCCGTAGAAGATGATTTATGCTGACCGAATGTACCTCGTGTCTAAAAATAACGTTACCAGCAGAATGACACCAGAGAGCCGAACACGTCTGCATACCGCAAAAAGAAAGAAATCACGACACGGAATATTTTAAATTACAAACACTTTTCGACATTACCAAACGGAGTACGATTGGATGAAATGATTTGGCAGAATTGGGTAGGATGAAATATGACGTTATAAAGTCAGGATATTTCTGATGCCGGTGTTGGCGTGCGGAAAAGATAGGATATAGAATAAGCTCGTAGCAGGCACATGTGGAGCTATTCAATATATACAATATTAAGTTGAAGTGTATCAACAGAACACTTTTGCAATCTTGGGCCAAAGCTGCCCGCTCTCTATCTATCAAGGACATAGCCGTTTCGATGTTTTTGACTTGATTTGAGAGATGTGACGCGGTTTACGTGGTTTTTATTTGCCTTTACGCCACTCGTGAGCGCGAATTGGCGTTTGGCACAGAAAGGATAGCACGCTCTGCCTGCGATTTTGACTGCTCGTTTGCAATTAAGCATTTCGTTGGCCAGAATCTGGGACTATTCCGTTTACCTCACTTTTAAGCTATTAAATATGGGCCCGCCAGCGAAAGCCAGTAGGGCTGATAAGCATATATATAGAGTGCTCCTAAGAATGGGAAAAGATGGAGCGGGCTTCCGCACGGGGGATGGCCTCAGGAATTCTCAGCAAGAGAGTCACTGTAGATATATAGAAATATAGGACAGCATTTTCAACTGTTGGGCGGGCCAAGGTTGGCAGAAGCGGCGACCAGAGGTTGATGCATCTGGCTCAAACTTTCATACCTCACTGAACATTCAAACCCGTTGAAATAAAGACCCAAAATTGAATGTTTCCGCCCGGGATCGAACCGGGGACCTTGCGCGTGTGAGGCGCACGTGATAACCACTACACCACGGAAACGATATTTGAACTAAACGTCGAAATGTTACAGATACGCAGCTGCCACACGGCCATCAAAATGTATCTATAGGGGGTACCTGCTCTCCCTGGTGATAACACACACATTTTAGCGGCCAAAGTAGTGCTTTGCCGGTGATAACACGTGGCCATTATCAACGAATGACGACTATTTTATACCGCTTTATTATCCGCTTGATGCGACCGGCTTTGAACCATCAAAAGTATACGTTTAAAAATAAACTGAATAAATGCGCTCGCGTCGGTTTCTAGGGCGGCTGTTTGTGGTACATAAATACGGATTTTTCTATAAATGACACTGAGCCCGCGAGCATGTAAACAAGCCTGTTGCGCAAATTCGACGGAAGACTGAGTACACGACAGCTGTGTTGAGACAGCTTGTGAAGTTGTAAAGCTACTGTGTGATGAGTTGGGGTTCTTGATGTGCTTGTAGTATAAGATATATCCTGTTGATCGGCAAATGATCGCTTTTTGGAGTATTGAAACGTTCTATAATGTTTTCGTGTGACCGAGTAAATAGCCTTTGTTAGGTTCATAGGACGATTGTTTTAGAGGGCTCTTAGTAGAACCTGCGTCAGCACAGAGCACTCTCCAGGTGGTGGTTTCGGGGCTGAGTTTAGAGGGAGACGTTAATGACTTTAGCTATGGTCCCATTAGGGAAGTCATGTCACAATCCATAATGATTCATCTAAACAAGCAGCGATGTAACCATGTTGTTACTTAGACGCTTCCCTATTCCGGTACTTCGTTTAATTGTACAAATCAATTTAATAGACAGTCTGACAACCACCTGAAATGTGCTCCCTAATTCCCGATACTAATTCTCGAAAGGCTGACTTTTCATATATCACACAGTGTGGCGAGGCTGAAATCGAAAAAGTGTAGATTTTTTATGCGTCCCGTTCTTCCCGTAGAACTATCCCGCGCCAGGTTGGCATTGGCACAATCAGTGAGGGTGCTCCTACAGATTCACACCCCACGAAGGTCATGGCGATGATATCCTTCAGTTATTAGAATTTGCATCATTTTCATGATGAAATGTCTCCAACCCGAAGAATTTTATTTCACGGATTGTTGTTCATAGATTTCATGATCTATTATGTTGGCTCGCTGAATTTCATAAACTCAGAGAGGACTGCAAATGCCAGTGTTGTGGCGGTCCGTGTTTACTGTATCAACTCAACCACTGTATTGAACCCTTGTTACTCTCTCGATTTCAACGAGATTACTCTTAGGTATCACAGGTCAACAGGGTTGTAGATCTTAAATTGCCGCCTTCTGATTATATGCTCAATACCTATCGAGCCCTATGGAAGGCGTAACTTTCAAATGCGAGATTTAATGGAGGAACAAAAAACACTTCTACTACTATTTGTCTTCGCGTTCATAAACGTAGCTAGTACGTCATAAGGCTCATAGCAGTGTCATTTATCGATAGCTTTGGAAAGCAAATCACACTACTTAAGAGGGAATTGATGGGCTTTTAGAACAATTCGAGGTCAATGTTCTGTAAATCCTTGTTTGTATTATGCCACAATACCGTTTTTAGGTTGGCTGCACTACATTTATGGTTTTCTGTATCAGTTGAAGGATGCGCTCCCACCAATCCACTTATATTTTATCGTTTTGCCAATTACTATTGAGTCGGCTTGAAAGTACAACGCACGGCAACTCACTTAGTGCATTCCGACGTTCATTCATGTTTTCGTCTGCCCTTACGTTGTCTGTTCTTTTTTGTCACGATTGCTTCTCTTGTGATACATTAGTCTTCTGCGTTCCTGGAATAGACGTTAGGGCTTATTTCGTTGTAGCCCAAATTCTGGCCTCGTCAAAGCTGACATGTAGATTACAAACAGAATCGCAATTTTTGCTAAGTTCTACGCTATTTTCTGTTTGTGCGAGAGGGCCTATTGTTGATTGGGGTTTGGATGCCTGATGAAGCATTGGAGACGCCTATGTTATGTTGGTATTATATAGTCTACGTTGAGAATAACCTTACACTATGAACGGCACATAGAGATTAGACTTATTTCTTATAAATTGTTGATCTTAGTATACGAGAATGGTCAGAACGAGGTCGACTAGTTTCACCGCTGATGTGACTAAACAAATATTCTACTTGACTGATTTTTAATTCGTATTTCTATCTAAAATCCCTATTTAAGTCTATGCCGCACTAAAATATTATATTTGATCTTCCTGCCCGAGTATAGAATCTGACCCAGTATTGTCAAAAAAATCGCATCCTTCTTCACTAGAATAACATTTTGCGGTGAAGCAAATAATGATTTACTCTAAGAGGCTCTAAACAACTTCTTGGCATTTGTTTGTATCTGCATTTAGAAACGTCTGTGTGGGGCCCCGCATTTTGGCTAATCTAACCCCAACTGTTAGATCAGTCACACAATTTCGTTGAAACGGAAAATACCCGCATGCTTTTGCGCCTACAGCTTGCACTGCTTTCTCAAAGCAATGCCCTTGTATTGACATGAAACATTCGCTCTCCAGAAAATTGGCTATTTTGTTGTTACGCAACATTATGTGGTAATCATCAAGGGTCATCATCCTTAAATGTAGGATTCCGAAGACATTCAATGGAAACTCGCGATAATGCTTGTCAACCTAAGCCAATCTTAAATTCACCTCAAAATACGGCGAACGTCGGCTGTAGTAGCATAGGCATCTACCTCATCATAGATCGCGGGGCCGTGGGATTGTAAATAACCGCTACGCCGCAATCTGACGCAATCCAGCGAAATAAGACGAATCAACCAGTAGCTAGAGCTAAGCATTCTAGTCTCACGTTGCCCTCAGAATGCTGTAATTGACCAAAAATGCGAATTTAAAATACTGACTGGTTCATCCAAATGTACATTAACCAAATTGATTAGCTACGGGAAAAAAGCGAAAGTAGTCTAATTTTCAATCTCGATATTACTTCACACACGGGTTGGTCAGTCATAGGTCTCATCGTGAGGGCAATGGTATCACTTGGCGTTGCCTGCGATAGTGCTGCTAATTTTGTTTACCTCGACATATGGGGATGATACGATGCCAAAACCTACAGAGTCACCGACCCACTTGCCCATTGCAGAACAACAATGAAAATCGAGCACTGTAACGGATTCGTATAACACAAATGCCCTAGCGTTCGCAGCGTTAAAAACAGCGTTTGTGCTTTTCATGCAGTTACTTCAGCTTGTTTATGTAGTTGTACTTGTTGTCAGTAACATTCACGATTTTGCAATTAGCATTAGGGCTACAAAAAAGTCTTTTGGCGCTATAAAGAAAACACATATATAGGAGACACGGGAGGCTTCATTTATTGATTTATATATTCTCCGCCGGAAGATACAACCTCTGCCCAACGATTTACAAGGTTTTTGGTTCCTTTTCTGTAAAAGTCTGGGTTTTTAGTGGCAAAGTATTCTTTCAGTCCAGAACGCACGTGTTCGATAGAAGTGTTAAGTTAAAATTTTTTGCATCGATCTGAATAGGTGGTAATCAGATGGTGCTAAGTCGGGAGAATACGGTGGATGTTCCAAAAGTTCCCATTTTAGCTGGGAAATTTTCGAAAGGGTCTCCCTACTCACGTGGGGCCTTGCGTTGTCTTGGTGGAACAGGACACCCTTCCTTGAAATTAGTGCAGGGTACGACTGCTTTAATTTTTCGTGAACCTTTTCAAGTTGTTGACAGTACACGGCCGTATTTATCGTCTGGTTACGCGGAAAAAGTTCATAGTGCACTATTCCGCCTACATTCCACCAAATACACAATAAAACCTTGTTTACGTGTATGTCCTTTTTGGGTTGGGTGACGGAGGTGCCAGGTTCACTTGACCAAAACCTTTTCCCGACAGGAGAGTCGTAGAAGACCCATTTTTCATCGCAGGTCACAAAACGATCGAAAAAAGGCAAATTTGGATGCCTGCTGACTAGAGAAGTGCAGACGCGCAGGCGCGTCATCTTGTTGAAGTCGCTGAGCTCTTGGAGTACCCATTTGCGCAGCCTGGAAGTTATTCTGAGGCGTTGTAAAGCTGTGCTAAAAGCTTGTTGGGTAATATGAAGCTCTTCGGCAAGTTCCACGGTAGTTATAGTGGGATTTACCTGGATTTTCATTCGAAAAACCTCCTCACACTGACAACACTTGGCCTTCCTGATCTAGGCTTATCTTCGAGGTAAAAATTTCCCTTTTGGAATTTCTCAAACCACTGCTGGCACATTCTGTCTGTACAACAGGCATCTCCAAACGATCTCTTAACAACTTTTTGTGAGCCTGCAACGTGGGGCTCGAACCCACGACCCTGAGATTAAGAGTCTCATGATCTACCGACTGAGCTAGCCGGGCGTCGATATGAGGTGCTCCGGTGACTGTAGGTTTGACACACGATGCGCGCTTGGCTAATGTTCCACCAACATCAGCCGTTTAGGGAAAACTTATTATATATAATTGATTGATTGATTTATTGTTCGCTTGGAATGTATACCTAAATACACATGTCACCCTTTTATATCAGGGGCGCTTAGAGCGGCAGCATAATAATTGATACCATATTCTGATATATCGAATATCCATATTCTGATATATAGAATATCCATATTCGGATATATAGAATATCCATATTCGGATATATCGAATATCCATATTCTTATATATAGAATATCCATATTCTGATCATATTATGATATATAGAGTATCCATATTCTGATATATAGAATATCCATATTCTGATAAATCGAATATCTATACTCTGATATACCAAATATCGAATTCCATCTTCAGCCAGTGCATTTAACACACGTCGTCTATACGCTCTATGGTACTGTGTGAATCCCTCCAAAAAACTGAATTGATCTGATATAGCAGCCTATTTTATCGTCGGACGCAGGTTCTTGCAATCAAAGTATGTCACACTGTAATACAATGATGTCACATTTATTCCACATGTGTACATATCAATATTTATTAGATTTACACGGTGCAATCGTGCCGGCTCTAGGTACAACACAATATACACAGGGTCTTCCAGAATTTGCCCAACAAACTTAGCCTTGTCAGCGCATGAGCGACGCGGCCTCGACTTATTTAGGTAATATTTGCATAGTTGCGCGCATTAGGGTCATACTGAGTGTGAAATGTTACAAGTTGCGGCATTTGCATAAGCAGGAAACACTGGACTCAGTTGTGCTAAAAATATACTAGGCTCCGGCGAGATTCGAACTCGCGATCTCCTGTTTACTAGACAGGCGCTTTAACCAACTAAGCCACGGCGCCACATGAACGACCCCGAACCTTACCGTACGCTGAAACGGTCCCTACTGGAGCAGCTTCGGGTCGCCCACCCAAAATATCAATAAGTAGAAAAACACCAATTGTATTGAAATTAATATAATATATATCACTGCTGTTGATGGCTGTTACTACAGAGCAAACTGGTGAATTACCAAATATTCGTTTTGAGTGACAAGAATAAACAATCATGTAAATGTAATTGCGGATTGCATTGCACGCCATTCATATCGCAGCAGGGGCAAGTGCCCGCGGGGAAAATATTCTGCATTGTGCTTTTTTACATAATACTCTGCTGAAGTGGGGGTGCCTATATCCACATCTCGATAGTTTAGAATCGTGTAGGAGTGCGCTCGATTGTTGTACCTAATAAGCTGTGCTTAACTATATGTATATAATTGTCTAGGCATAATAAATTACATAATCGTACAGTAACATTTCCAGCTAAATTGAAAATCGTGCAAACAATGCGAAATCAACAATTCGTTTCCGTGGTGTAGTGGTTATCACGTGCGCCTCACACGCGCAAGGTCCCCGGTTCGATCCCGGGCGGAAACATAGATTTATTTTTATTAAGTCTTTCTACAATATATAATGATTTTTTTTCTACTTTAATTTTAGGACGTAAACGAAAACGTTTAATTAAAACTGTAAAAAATTATTATGTTTCCGCCCGGGATCGAACCGGGGACCTTGCGCGTGTGAGGCGCACGTGATAACCACTACACCACGGAAACGATGACTCGGCAGGGAAAGAACCGTCTAGCAGCACGGGACATCTAGACATTAACTCATCACCTAAATCATGTGCGATTGCAAGAGAACGAGTTCTTCAGTACAGAAACTGAACAAACCCGGGTGTTTGAACAGAGAAGAAGAGTAACAATAGTATTTAATAAGTTTGCACAAACATTTAGGTGCTGTGATATCTCATTTGTGAGAATTCACGTCCAATACCTTAGCATTTAGCCGTTTAGCATTAACATGAGCCGCTTGGGTATTTAAACTACGCTCATAAGACACAAAAATATTCTAAAATTGGCGCATTTAGTAGGGATAATTTTACTACCAAATCGATAGTGGTTCTATTCGTGATTTTTGATATGATTAGCGTAAGCTCCCGATGTGGGATTCGCATAGATCCTATGCTAACAGAGGGGGATGGGGGGAGACGTCAGCAGGTGGTGTACGGTCTAAATCTGGTAGTCTACAAAAATGGTGGTCAAAGCTATGTATATCATTTTACGGTTTCACTTGATTTAGCATCGGCCAAGCCATCGATCCCCGAAGGCGTCTAGGTAAGTCCGTACCGTGTCGTTGTCTGCGAAGACTCTATCGTGCTGGAAGCCATCTTCTAGCGAAAATGTTTTGGAAATTTATTGTACTAAACGTGACAGCTCAAAAATGAATTTTCACAATATTTCGATGTTTGCGAACTTTGCTAGCCACAAAACGACGCAGAACACGCTGCGGATGATCAGTTTTTAAATCGAACAACTCGCTGTGTTGTATTACCACATTTTGTGAAGTGATATCCCGCCATCCACATCAGTATATAGTACAAAAACATAAGGTCACGGTCACTGCTAAAGAAGAAATTCCCCATCTCGTTTCATTTAAACAAATTGCATATGACTGACTTAAATGTATATATATATATATATATATATATATATATATATATATATATATATATATATATATATATCGCACACAAGTGTAGACGACCTTCGTTATAAAACCATCTATGTAAAATCCGCTAGTTTAACAACGTCTGCAGTAGATCTCATGCAGTGCGTATTTAGTGCACTTAATAATTTGCGTGTGAAGTTGCTTTGGGAACCTATTCCAGATCTCTTTCAGAGCAGATATTGCATAATTGCAACACCAACGAGGTTATATTTATTTCGATATTCTATAAAACCAGTTAAAAATAAGTCAACCAAAAAATAGGCTGATTAGAAAAAGTAAGTAAAGCGTTCCAAGAGCGTGGAAGTAATCTTATCAATCTAGTGTACCACATTCTCGTTATCTGTTAAATGCTTCTAGTTGGCTACAATTTTAATATGAAACATCGATATAGCTGTTTTGTCGAATAGCTTCCTTGGAGAAGGTACGGTCGTAGCAACGGTGCTGTGTAAGAACCTGTGAATATATGTGGCTTGAGATAAACTCTGGATAAAAGCTCTACACATAGATATATACACCGCCGACAAACTCGAGAGTCGTGCCAGCGAGAAACAGTTCTTCATAAAACATGTCTTCAAAAAGGGCACCCCGTTCGAAAATACAAGACGTTTGCTTTCGCAGCAGTAATTGAAAGACCGTCTTCGTTAAGTCAACTTTCTACCCTTCTTTTGAATACCCTTTTAAGAAAACGGTTGTTATACTTGTTCAAACGTGTTTCGGGTGATAAGCACGTGTTGAAACTATCAGACTACATTGGTATAAAAGCACTTAGTTGTACAATACTAATGGCGAATAATATCTAGTTTCTGCGCCTGTCTACAAGTTTCAAAAGTTGACATGACAGGTAAGCATGAAATGTCGAACGCTTCAGTTACAGCGGAGTCAAATGTTTTTTAAATACTGCTTCTTTAAAGGCTTAACCAGAGTGGAAAAGGCCAATAATCCAACGCTCTGTATCATCGCCAAGTGAATTAATTTAGAAGAATTGATAAAAAAAACACCGAAAATGCAATACGTTCTGTACGACTAAAGACAGCTTCGGATAAGAAAACCGTGCTAAGAGTCTAAACAGTTGTGATGGCTAACCACGTATTGAAACAGACCTGGTGGGCATCAACCATGGTGCTGTACGTAAACATTTATGTATGAACGAAATTAAAGCAAAGTACCGGGCACCGCACTTGGTACCGCGAAACCTAACCGTCGAGCCAAAACTGACACGCGTCTTGGTTTCGATAAGGAATTTGAAAGTTTTTAGGGAAAATCCGTAGGACTTCTTGGTTCGATTTGTAGCCGACGAAACCTTGGTGCACCATCATCTCACTCCAGAGCGGGAAGATGCCACCAGAGAATGCACGGTACGCGGCAAATAGCCTCCCACCAGGATAAAGATGCATATCTCGACCAGAAAGATTTTGGCCACCGTTTTCCAGGGGATGCAAAAGGTATTCAATAGCCGAAAGATTATTGCGTAATGGTCACTCGTTAATTGTGCTTGTTAATTGAAGGTATCCGACGAATACACCACAAAGTGGGCATTAATCAGTCGGACCGGAAATCGCCATATACTTAGTGCCGTACGCGCTGCCTCTCACAATCCGTTGTTGAAATAGTGGGAGTGTTACTGAAGATTTTTTCTACAGTCTAAGTCATTTTTATTTTGCAGGAGGGAGCGTATCTTAGCGCAATGGTCCGGGATGCAGAAGAAAAACAGCCCACACGCTTCCTAAAGCCATAGCCAAATTACGGAAACTAGGGTTCCAATTTATCAAACAGCCCCTGTACACTTCATACCTGGCGCCGTGCGACTATCATTAGCAATCTCCAAAGATTGCTAAGAGTAATAAACATTAATAATAACGATTACCGCGCATCGCTTCTAGGCCCGGTATTGCATGGGAGTAGTGCAGTGTTTTTTGCAATGGCATTGGTAGCACGTCACGAAGGTTTTGTCTTACTGAGAAACGTGACCGGCCTTTTCGCATTATTTGCGAAAGTCTGTCTAGGCGTGTAGAAAAACAATGGCTGTTTTTTCCACATTTTGGAAAGTTATGACTCAAAGCGATAGATTGAGTTCATCGAGATCCCTGATGATCTACGCTCTGATCTGGAGAACGTAGTAGGCATTGGGTTGTGCTTGTTTTCTTGACAGGGTTTGTCACATTACTCTGTTCCTCAGCCCAGACGAACAAAATTTCACAAGGCAAATGGCGAAGAAGACAAGCAAAGCTCGTTCGTATATTAAATAAAAAGTAGGTCTACAGCGGCGGAATAACTGGGCTGTGGTTTGTTAGAGTTACTGGTCGAGTCTGTTTTAAATTAGAGTTTCTATGTAGGATTATTTAAAAAAAAACTTTTTAATGCATGAATTTACAGCGCGGCAGACAGGATTATTTTATGATTTAAACACTATGCATTTAAAATTGCGTCGGCCGGGAATCGAACCCGGGCCACCCGCGTGGCAGGCGAGTATTCTACCACTGAACCACCGACGCCTTGTTAGAAATAAAATATGGCTACCAGACAAACAAAATATAAACTCCATGAATATATATATATATATATATATATATATATATATATGGGCAGACACGGGCCATAACCTTTTCTGCAAAATGCTCTTAATTGTCACAGTTGTTGAAAATGTGCTATTCTGGAAAGTTTTAGCTCAATAAGGAATTACTAAATTCAAAATAATTTCCCACCCAGAGAAGACGGTCCCAAAAAAATGTATATATATATATATATATAATTTTTTTTTGTATATATATATATTTGGGGATATATATATATATATATACCCCCAAATGTATCCGCCAATGTCTTTTAAATCGGTAGCATTATTTCGATCCTAGCCGCTGATGTTTATATTTAAAAGATGATATACTGACGGAGTCGATCCGTATTGCTTTAGACTTAGTTAACTTGAAATAAGCCAAATAACAAAGTTGAAAACTACCGTCCCGTTTTCCATTGTATTATATTTTGCGGCATTTTTAAGAAACTGATTGCTTACTAATTTAAAAAATATTGTTATTAAATCACACAGACCCTGTACAGCACAGATTTACTTCACATCGGTCAACCTGCAAACAGCTTCTGAAGATCACACAGAACTGAGCTATATTTATAAATGCCCACAAACGGTGCACCGTATATTCGATTGACCAAAAAGCGCATTTGAAGGAGTTAACCAATTTCTTTCTCGTTTAAAAATTTAAGCGCCTGGGTATCCACCCTTGCACTATTCTGTCTCCTCTGAGATGTGCTTCGACTTTTGTTCTGGATATTAACAAGTACCCTCCTTCAGATGTTATTTATGTCGAATATGCAGATGATTTAACGCTTTACCTTCCGGTCTGCTTAATTGAATTGTATGTCGTCCTGTAATCTGCCGTCAATTTATTGGCTTTGTGGTGCACCAAAACATTGACATGGTTCTCTCTGCCGACTAATGGGTTGTGCTTAAACTTGGTGCGCTCAACTTCGATAATCAAATTATTGATATCATTATATTAAGTTGACGTGACATGTAACTTAGGAATACATGTATAACCGCTTTTTGTTTTGCATTACATTATCGAACCAGTCAGTATGTCATCCCAACTCATTAGCACATATTACGCAATTTTACTGTAGAACACTCTGCGATATGCAAATGTCTTTCTAAACCCAATAATAATTTTAAATGTTTGCTTACTGTTCCCCGGTAGTGAATAGAAAGCATTACTTGATGCCGTGCGAGATATGTTCTTAAAGCGTCTGCAATTCTGCGATTTTAAGGTTTTTAACAAGTTACTATACCAGACCCTAATGTTATTCCTAAAGGAAGCGGACAGTTATTAAGAAACGTGACGAGGAATACCCCAGCAACGCACGTGCATCAGGCATCTCTTGAAGCGCATATACCTCGTCGACCCGTTAGTACCTATATAAACTTAATGAAAAATATTATGTTTACCTACATACACGTTTAGGTCTGTGAGCTTAAGCCGCCCATACGTACCGTACCGATCGATACCATTTATCAGTTCATTGAGATCTCTGATGATCTTCGTTTCGGTCTGGAGATAGAACGTATGTTTTCTTCTTTACTTTTATCGGTTTATTAAGATATCAAGTTCCTAACTGCTTCATAAACTGGCAGCTCGACTTTGGTAGAAACGAATGTAAAAAATATGTTATTAATTTCCAAATACTCCTGGATCCAACATATTCGTGTGATGGTTTCGGACAGCATCGAAATAGCTTTGGTTCATCGGGTTAATGCTGTCTGAGGTAGCCTTTGGGTTGTGCTTGTTTCTCCAGCAGGATCAACCTTTCTGTTCCTCAACCCAGACGAAACGGAAGTTGACAGAATAAATGACCAAGAAGACTTCCAAGGCAAGCTGGTAATAATTCTTATATTAAATGACGGGTTAGTTCGCAGAGGCGGAATTACCTGTGTTTTCTGTTAGAGTTTATAGTTAACTCCGCCTTAGGTCAAAGTTTTTATATATAATTCTATAAATGAAGTTTGTTAAAGACTGAATTTACCAAAAATGAATTTTAAGTTTATCTAATGATTTGAAAGCTAGGCATTTAAAATTGCGTCGGCCGGGAATCGAACCCGGGCCACCCGCGTGGCAGGCGAGTATTCTACCACTGAACCACCGACGCTACACAAAAATCACTAACGACTACGAGACACAAAAAGGCCAACCCCATTATATACGAGTATACTATATAAAGTTATGTATGATAAAATGACATCGCGCTTCACCGATATTACAGTAAATCTTTGGTGCTGCCTTGAACTCTATTTATGCCCGCTTGTGCGTAACTTAATATTAATGTTTGGGGTGACGTGTAAGATTTGTGCTTACATAATGCACGAATGAATGTGATATATATTTATTTATATATATATATATATATATATATATATATATATATATATATATATATATATATATATATATATATACCAAGCCCACGGACTTAAAGATATTATGAGATTTACGAGTAGCAGACGGTCTTGAGTAATGATGACAGGAATGATTATAGGCTCTACTGTCGCGTATTAAATCAAGCCAACGATGGGGTCGTTGGCCGTCAGTAGAAACTGCGCACAATTAAGTAAATTAATATCATTAAACCGACATCACCTAAATGACGTGCGCAAATAACTTTGTGCACCAAGCCTGAGTTATTTTGGTAAAATAGCTTTTTGCCGTTACTGCGTAAATTGCCAATTTAATTAAACACAGTCAATACAGCTGTTAACGACGCCGCCGGGTCCTGAGCATCCCAAGGAAAAACAATCACTAATAATGCTTCAAATCTAACAAGTTGTCTAGCGTCAAACAGAAGTCGTCGAATTGCGGTTGAAACAGTCAAATAAAGAACGCCAGAAGTTGCCGAATCTGTTTGCATAACGCACAAAGACGGACAACGCGTTGGGTTTTGTGATTTTTCTGATTTCCAGCTGTAATGAGCCTTACTAACCGTGGCACCTCACTGACGGAGGTTGAGGGTAGACCAACGGCGTTCTCACAAAGAACAACCCCACCCTATGAACTGTAGTTTCAGACTGTTTCGATGTTTTACCTCGCCCACAATACGCTAACAGATAGCTGTCGCCCCAAGCCGCCAGTATATTCACATTAAATGTTTCGTCTATTCTCACTGCAACATAACTGTGACACACCATCAATGTTCGTGGCGTCCCTGGATTGGCAAGATACACCTGCGGACACAACATTTTATCACAGTTCACTTTAAGTATATTCTGCACTCAGCATAGTAGGCAAAATGGAAAATGACTACATACAATAAAAAAAACTACAGTGCTTTTATAACACGATCCGATTATTGTAGCAACACGTCCCATTCTCAACATTATAAAGAAATGAACTGGAGAATGCATAGGTATGCCATCTCGGCTCAGTCACTTCCGGTTTATTCGCAGCTGCTTTATCCCAATTACATGAGTGTCCCAAGTGTCTAGTTAAGTGTTTCTTGTCAGTCAGCTTGGAGCGAACAACGAATTTTAAAAAATGGATACCACACTAGAGACAGCCGCCCAAATCGGTGCTTTGCTTGAGCATGCCTTTAGTGACCGCTCGGCAGCTCGCCAACTTAATATGAACCAATCTATAATTACAGAGTTTTCCAACGGTATCAACTCACGGGCGCGTTTGGTCAGGGCTCGAGCTACAACCAACACACAATGAGGACACGCGCTTCCTTATATTGAACGTTTGCAAACTCACCAACATACTTCTGTCCAGTTAAGCCAATCGCTTCATAATATTAGGTCCTTGTGAAGCATGTTAGTTACGAAAGCGATTTAATAATAATCGGGGGTACAATATCAGGGTATCTCCGTAACATACTGGGGCTGTCGGATTAAGACTCTATTTAGATGAGAAACACAACAAGGTGACTCATAGAACTCAGTTACCGCCAAATTCACCGTTGCCGTCAGGTGCCTCGGCGATACACTCAGGTAATGCTTTTAGAGATTTCTTACATTTTTGCATAGAGACAAGATTTACTCCCCGTGGTATCATCAGGTGGTCTGGGGTCCGCTAGACTTCTGGTTCCAATCTGAGTTCAGTTTCGGATGTTAGAAATCGAGTGTTTAACTCCGTGCCAGACGCCTGCCAACAAGTTATACTTCACAAAAGGAAATATTCACGGGTTCGAGTTGCGCTGTCAAGTTAGACCGAAGATATCCCAGTCATGATTAAATGAGGTGTTGGGTTGGGCAAAACATGCGCTAATAAAGGCACCAATAAGACCCCATCATAGTCCCCGCCTGAAAGTTGCATTCTACAGCTCAGCCAGCAAATGGCTCTAAGATGTATTGTTGTTGATCTGCGGCTGGGGTGGTATTTATGTAGCTCGCTGAAGATGGAGATCGCCGCTGGTCGACTGTCTTCTACGGCATGTATCCAATGTTTCCTACGAAGGATGTTTATGTATGCGATGCCAAAGGATGTATATGTATGCGATGCCCCATTTATTGCACTCATATTGAGTATGCATATAGCATTGATACTTATACTGTTGTCAGCTTATCTCGGCTGGTTCTTCCAGAGAGGCAGTGCAGTGATCTCTTCGGAAGGACCAGGCAGGCAGACGCATAACACTGCGTGTACGCCTAATTGCACAGTCAACAGGTGCACCCTGTGTATTCCTCATGGAAATTTGTGTTCGAACAGACCAGGTGATAGTAACCATTAACTATGTATATGGCATAGACGTGGTGCCTTCTCAGGTTTTCCTTCATGGCGCCCAGACTTACAAACACGCTGTGTGGCGCCGAGCTTCCAGTTGATGTTGACGATAAAAAATCTCGTAAAAACCTAACGATATCAGGCCTGGAGTTTAGACTTAATCTATTGTTACTGCTTGCTGCCTGCAGACCCTGCAGCTTGTTACTGAAAGGAACTTGGGGATTCCTGTACTATTGATCATAGTAAGTCACCCCGTCGTCTCTTCCCTGCTCAGCTCTAAAGTCAGGACTATCCCCTTACTTGGACCTGCCGGAGTTAGCACAGTTCAGGGACTGCTGCAGTCCCCTGGTCGAAAGTCCCGAGGTCCGATGTGGCAGCAGACCCGATATTGTTCCTGTCTTGGAGCGACTGATGCGTCCCATTACACGTCGAGGCGTACCGCCATTTTCTCAACGAAGCCGAAATTAAGTCGCAATGACCGCGGCGCAACAAATGTCATACAGAAATATAATAGACATAGGGAAGAGGAATAAGGCCGTGTTCCTCTGAATGGAACGATTGAATGGCAGGTTTAAGTGTTCAATTCATTTTCCAAATATTGCTAGACTATCCTGAGTAGTAGATCTTCTAAATCCATGTGAATCAAGTTGTTTTGAATCATCAGCGGTTGTATGAAACACTAAGTTCAGCACGTTACTTACGTTATGATATCTAAGACTGTAAGCATTTTGAATGTGTTCCGACAAATTGCTAGCAACCGGGCCGTCAACTAAAGATGGTGTGTGGGTTGATCATACTTGAGTACCACCACGTATATGCTTGAAGGTATATCGTTTAAAGGAAACTCACGTTGCAGTACTAAAACTACATTTAGTGTTACGTGGTAGACACACTGACACTAGATTAGCTAAAGTTGACGATTAGCTAAAAACGGCGCGAAAACTTGTGGCATAGCTTGTCATTGTAGGCATAGTTTGAACAAGGCAAATTGTTTTTAAAATTTACAATTGACTGTCCACCATCTAAAATGCTCTTCACTGCCCCACGAAGCGATGGATCAAACGGTTTGGAATGGCGCGCTGCTTACAGCTATCGCAGCTGTTGAGAGTTGTGTAGTTTACCTAAACCGCTTTAGTCGCCAAAGTGTAGCCGGTAATAGTCGGTAAACTGGCCAACAAATGACACGTCCGTGTATTGTAGTTGTGTAGTTGCCTCATGCACGCGTTATGATTTTCATATCATGCATTTAAAATTGCGTCGGCCGGGAATCGAACCCGGGCCACCCGCGTGGCAGGCGAGTATTCTACCACTGAACCACCGACGCCATGCCAGTTATGAATTATGGCCACTGGATAGCCATGGATGTGGTCACGAAACAAACGACAAGTCAGCTCTAAAAAGTAACATTTCACCGATTTCGGCGATTCACCGATATTCCAGTTCATATTTTTTTTTTCATATTTATTCACCATGAATTGGTAGCATAGTACAGTTGTACTATCCAAAATTATTAGAATAGTAAAACGCTTTGTATATACATATATATGCAAAGCGTTATACTATTTTATTAATAAAAGCTCTGCTTACCTTTTATGTGAGATATATATATATAAATAAGGTAAGCAGAAAAAAACTTTTATGTACTAAATGGAAAACATTTAGTTCATACAAGCTCAGCATACTTACAGCTATAGCGCAGAAATCTAGTGTCGTGTACAATCCGTATTGCATCACGTACACTACAAGTAAATTGTTTGTGTGTTGCAGACCAGCATTCACACGATCTTTTATTGGCATTCTACGCGAATTGCGCTTAATACATTGTAGCCTCCTTGCTTCCTACTACCTTCAGCAAACGGCACTAAATCGTCGCATCGCAGTAGAAGAGCGTAGAATACCACGTAGAACTTCAGAAGTTGCCCAATCTGTTCGCAATACGCACGGGAGAGTCAAAGCATTGGACGTTGTGTTCTCTCGTGAGTTCTGGCTAAAGTGAATCTGCCACCCCCCCCCCCCCCCCCACCTATGCTACCTAAATAAGCGCACGTTTATTTCACTAATCGAGAATATACCCGTGGCAGCCTACTGACGATATTGTTATTATGATCATATAGGTATTCTTCAATATGATTAATTTAAATATTTAAAACAAGAAACAAATGACAACTTCTAGCGCACCAATCTAGTCGTGTTTTAAAGCCGTGTTAATTATCGTTCGTAGCCATTTTCATATGCCTAAACAACTGTGGTAGGCGATGCAATTTTTTTACAATGTATTAGTCAATTGCATTACATCAATTCTGAAGCATTGCATCACTGCGGTGATGTCTTACACTTGCCTCGTCTTGACGATTTGAGAAAGAAAGACAGCAGGAGACCGTCGTATGCTATGTTCAACGCAAGTGTTGATTTGCCTCATGTGTTGAGTGGCTCGAGCAAAAGCCGTGTTGCTCTTCTTTTTTTTTTGAGAAGGGACTAACTGGAAAATGCGGTTTGCACACACGGACACCACGGCAGGATGGCTCAGCTGCAAATGTGGGCCGGTAGTATGGGACTCCAATCCACTAAAAAACAGTCACGTCCTCATACCCACACTCAACTGGGAACTGCGCAAGCAATACTTCAAACAATTAAGGAGGGTGAATAGTAGCGTCATTATCTTAGCTGCCCTGGAGAGTCTCACGAGGCTTGTCACGTAAAAACGATTCTTCTCTTCTTTGGCGTGCATAATACCTTCGATTGTACGAGCTATAAGATTCCAGTCATCACATGAGTTCATAAGAAGGTGTATCAGCTTTTTAAGACTGCCGTCACTTGCTGTAGTTAAGTCCGTGCGTAACGGAGCCCACGTTGAGCACAGCAATATTGTGTGTTCCGGCGTGTCCTCCGTTGTTCTTTCACAGTGCTTACAGAGTGGCGTATCTACTTTTCCTCTTCGAAAGAGGTAACTCTGGGTGTTGCTCTTCTGGGATCACTCTTTGTTGTCCAGTTTCTTCGTCCGTCATCGTGGTACGAGACAGGTGTTGACCGGGCGTGGAGGGAGTTTTGTACCCTCTTTGAGACTATCATGTCCTTAAAGGTGACCAAGGAAACTGCCAGGAGAGCTCGTTTCAACAATAGCCCCCGATTCAGTCGAGAGGGAACGCCCGTAGGTGACAAGGAAAGAAGGGGAAATAGGCAGCAAAAGGATTAGGCAGGGACAGCCACGCTCCAGGCGATGACTCTCGAAGCATCCCCAGGTGGCGGAGCTGTGGAAGGCATTAACGGTCTGGCTGAGGCGTCAGAGCTGCACCAAGGCAGACATGAGGCGCCGGGTGATGCCAGATTGGAGTAGAATGTAGGTGTTGGTGCAAGACCGCTCCCATGGATTCGAAGCAATGCCTACGCAGTTACCGATCCCTGGGAGTGGTGGGGACGCGGGTTTACTGGGTTAGCGAGTCCCAGACTACTGGGGTGGCGCATGTTCGTTTGTATTTTCGTAATCCCCTAAGTAATGCTGAGAGGTTTCAGCAGTAAAAAAAAAGTTGATTAGTCCGCCGTATATGAATAGAACGAAAAATAAACACACAACAAGCCAAGCGAGTAACTACAGGTACTTCCAAGCGGAGTGATGTTCTTCGCCCTTGGTCTGCGGGAACCGGCAACTTAGCTTATGATAAGGTGTGTCAGAGATAGGAAACAGATATGGCCTTATAGAGGCTCTCACTCATAATACAGCTAGCTTTTCCTCATAAACACTCTTAAAATGCCAAATTAGTTTTATAAGTAATATAAAGATAATATAAAGATATAAATAAAATAAAAATAAATATGTATATATATATATATATATATATATATATATATATATATATATATATATATATATATATTATCGCGCCAGAACATATCAATGGAATGATGTTTATTCTAAAGTTTGTCAAATTACGTACAATAATTTTTACCAAAATTTCCAGTATTTCTTAAATTGATGATGCTGTTCGCCGACCGCACATGAAGCCAATTTAAATTATTTCTGCAACCTCAACCGATACTAAACCGACGTCATATTGAATGCCGTTGACAAATAAATCTGCCGTAACGTCAACACGCAGATAGACTGACGTAAGTGGCGTGTGTTGTTAACGCAATCTTCGACATTGTTGCTTCTATTACTGATAATAATAATAGCATAATTAAGATTTTGTTTAAGATGGATGTGAGACACTCACTCGCATGTTCGCAAGCGCAAAGCAGCAGGTACTAAATGTCATCGTCGACAAAAACCTCAGCGAGCCAATCGATCGGGTTATCCACTGATCAGAGTGTATTAACTAGTTTTCACTACCATGATGTGGGCCTTTATGTAGGCGTCCTGGTTGATTTCGATTATAGTAAAGCAGGTGCTGCTGGTGCTGTGACTTTGACTGCTTCTGCCGCGACAGCGGTTCTAGATGTTGCCACTGTTCTGGTCAATGAATGTATCCGCTATCCACCGCAACGGAACAGTTATCCGCAATCCAATGCTGCTATCCCACTTAGCAGCATTGGATTGCGTGTGGACCAGTGTGCCAGCGCCAGTGGACAATATGAGTCCACTGGCGGCCGGTGGGTCAGCAGACGACGCAACGTCAGGCACAAACAACAGCAGCTGTTGTCGGTATCTGCCGTTGCTGCCGCTGCTCCGGCTACCGTTGCCGTTGCCGTTGCAAGCTGCCGCCTGGTTGCTGGCGTGGGGTCTGTCTGACGTCTGCTTGCCTGGCCTCATTCCTGGTCGCTTCGCTACTGCACCTGCTTAAGCCTCAAAAGCACCGCCGGCTGGCGCCTGGGCGCCATAGATAGCAACGTAGCTGGTCACTGACTTCAAGACGTGACGGCGTGTAAACCCAGGACATATATGTATATGTATATATATTTGTTTTTGTATAAACAGTGTATCCCAACGAAGGAGAATTTTCTTCTGAACACGCGGTTTTATGTGTATAACAGTGCTCTCCTGTTTTATATATATATATATATATATATACATCTTTTATAGAAAATATGTAGAACTGCTCCAGCGAGTGCAGGATACATTTGTCAAACGAGTTGCATGGCGCTGCAATGTAAGACGCGAGAGTCTCGTACTCCCAACAGTGAGCGAGTACCAAATGCAATTTGACGTGAGACTTTTTAAACAACTAATCCGGAGTAATACATTTAGTACTTTTTTCACATTACGTCCAAATAATCTACCTAGTGGTGTGTCAGTTACTCCACCGGAAGCTGCTAATGTCGAAGTTGTGAATAACGCGTTTGCATGGAGAGTTTCGCGACGTGCCCATCAGTGTAAAGACTACTATGTGATTTTAACACCCCTTTTTCAATAAAGGAGACTTTATATTGTATTGTATATAAAGAGAGAGAGAGAGTCTCGTAATAGTAAGGGCTATTACTTACATCGATTTGTATCAAACTCGATACAAATCGTGTTTTCAAGTGGCATGGGGCAAAAAATGTCTAGCTTAGGAGTGAAAGTGAAACCACTAATTGCTGCTGTAACGATTCCTATGTTGAATGGCCGGTAATTACTTTACAAACTGTGAAATTGACAAAGAACGAGTTGAGAAACTAAACATATCGACGTGTTCCGAAGAAAATGCCTGCTTATTTGACAGAATGTAACGCTGACTAGGAATAATCGCGTTAAGCAACGTTGAGTTACACATTTGTGATGTGCTGTATATACAGATATATCTGGTACATTACAACGCAACTAGACTAGACCTTAAATAATGATTCTTTATATAGAGCCTTATCGCTGGCCGTGAAACAACAGGGTTTATATAAACATATACCGCAATCTATGTATGGCACACATCGCGTAGTACAAATTAGTACCCACAATTAAATATTTATATACAATATATATATATATATATATATATATATATATATATATATATATATCTGGATTACCTACTTATAATCTCAGTAAAAAGCTGTCTGACCGATTCGACTATGTCGCGAATTTAGGCTGTTACTTTCCTAAACATGTAATAAAATTTTGATCTGTCCATATGAATTTTCCAATTGTAAAGTTATTACCTTATACAAAACGGTAGTTACTAATAGTGATATTAATTCCATCAGTAGTGATATCCCAAAAATAGTTTATGTAAAAATAATTTGAAATGAAAATAATGATAATCATGATATCTTGCACAGAATTTAAGTTCTATAAAATGAATGGCACTATGATACCGACCTTTACTCACACCCGCTATCTAAGGGCATAAACAGAATTTTTATTCACTAAGTCACGCTGTTTAGTGAGGATACTCTTGAGCAGTTGCCCGCATAATATAGCTCGCTTGGTTCTTCACACCTGTCTCATATACGTGCACACTTAAATGATTGTCATGGAAAACATCGTGTCACAGGAAACTTAGTCCATTACGAGCGTCCAAAATGTGGTTGTCAAAGCGTTAAGAAGAACTTCTGCTTGCTATGTGGTGAAAGCCATGCACCGTGTAACGAGTGACAACGTGCCGGTTCGTGCGAGTCAAGAAGCAGTCGGGATAGAGCAGAGTAGATGGACTTGTAAAAACTGTGTAGGCCAACGTTTTGAGCCGGTTCAATGAATTCTGCAAACCCTGCATGAATAGCGATGCTTCGGTAAGCAAATAGACAGGGCGGTTTTAGGTAGTCGTGTGTAGTCCCAGGGCTTGACTCTGTCGAGCTCTCTAGCTGGATTGCAGCACTGAGTTTGTCTCAGGTGGAACGATGAAACGACTCTTGATGTGCTCGCTGCTGCGACTGAATACCTGTCAAGCGGTGTCAGTCAATGGTCCAGGCGTGAAAAAATCAGGATCAATTTCGGCCATCTTATTCTCCCAGTTGCAAATAGCTGCTTGAAAGCCTGGGTTTCCAGGAGGGAGAACTAACATCTTAGCTTCTCAATGTATAAGAATGTTCGTGTTGTAAGCAAAAGGGATTGCCGCTTCTATATACCAAAAACCTTTACGGGGCTGACTCTCAGCCAAAATTTAACTTCCACGAATTTGCTTTTGTATACCACAGAGATTTGATTTTGCGGAATTGAGGCCTGGTGTTAGGTAACGCAGCGCGTCGGTGGTTCAGTGGTAGAATACTCGCCTGCCACGCGGGTGGCCCGGGTTCGATTCCCGGCCGACGCATTTTTGGAGAATGGGAGAAAACAAACATGCTTGGCGTATGTTGAAGGCGAACATCAGCTATTATATGTGTGTATATATATTTTTTCTAAAGGGATTTGCTAGTTAACTACGTCGTTCATACCGGGCGTGGTTGTTGCCAAGTCACGGTAGCGTGGTACTCACAAACTCACTAAAATCCAGTTGTCCTTTTTTCACCGTGCGGTGTAGCCGCAGTACTACTATACTCCTGAGATTACTTCACCTGACCTTAATAATTTGTCATTGAAGACTGCTCGAATTTGTTCGGCAGTTATATTCGTCTCCGAGATAATTTCTGCGAACCTTCTCACTATAGACCGGGACCCTTGAGAAGCGTCTCCACAAGGGGTGGATACATTTCCATTGCTGTTCTACTTGTTTAGCGTATCTGCTGATTAGTAGTCTTTTCGTCGCGAGGTTGACAAGAGGGGCATCTTAAGGCAAGTTATTTGACTCTTAAGTTCTAGTAGATCTGCCTATAGAGGAGTTGTACGGCTGCTGTGAACGCCGTGGCACTTGCCCGTGTGATGTTGAGCGCCATAGATCTTTGCTTCTTGTTGAGGAGACGGCGTGTTGTATCATCCCTGGTAGTCGTCCGTAGGGTTGTGGCATGGCTTTAACCATGGGTTTGGTTTTACTAGGCGTTCTTCCAGGAGTAAGTTTAGATTATGGAAGCGGTGCTTTGGGCCGTTCAAAATGTTTGCTTTTGTATTTGCCAAACCAATTCGGGTCTTATAGTGTGGAGCTATTGCCGTATATTTACCAAGGCTCCGTTGGCTGTACCTTCGAGTAGATCCTCATTACGAGCGGTGACCACAAGTGCTATACCGTCTGACTAGGCGCTTGCTTCCTTAACAGTAGACAGTACTCTGCACGTATAGTTATGCAATTATGGTGACGATGGATTTGTGTGATGATAATCCTGACTCAAGTCAGCAGCCTTGTCGTTACTATCATTCACACTCTGTTGCCACCAGCTCCCCCTTCGTCAGCATCACCATCATCACCACCTTCATGAATAATGTCTGTCTGTCTGTCTCATCTCCACCTGTATCGTCGCCAATATCTTTGTGTATGACTATCTTCTCCATCAGTTTCCACTTTCAGCGTTATCATCGTTAGTGCACCTTCACCATCGTGATTACACTTCAGTTAGATGGTGACTCGCGGTCGTCTTAACCATCTGGTGATGGCGACATCACACAGCCATCAGCATAAACGCTCATTATCGACGTGGCTGCTGCTGCTGCTGCTGCCACGATTATCATTCTCGTCATGGTCACCATTGTCATCATGATTATTATTATGATATCGAACGCGAAATACAGCCCGGCCTGTGTTTGCCTGTCAACAAACAATATCTTGTTTGTAGACAGACGCAGCGCCGCAGCTGTTGTGAAAAGACCTGCGTGAATGTATATATATGTACATATATATATATAGCTATGTTTGCCTCGTCGTTGGCAACGACAATGTTTAGATCAACATATGCTGCTGCGTTTAACACATGGCAGAACACAGGAAGATATATATATATACAGGGTGTGACGGAAAGATTTTTAAAGCGATACATGGAATTGTAGAGCTTGTTAAAGCAAATATTTTTTTCGATGGAACATGGTCTCTGGGAAGTCTTGTTTCGGAGTGAAAGTGAAATTACTACAATTTGTGGCACTGGTGTTTTTGCCCGACATAGGAGCACGAAATGTGCTGTTGCGGGACAACCAGTCCTCCTATACAGAAACTAAGCATACCGTCGTATTCTACTTCTTCTGAAACTAAGCATACCGTCGAAAATTCTACTTCTTCTGAAGAACATATAAGGCCGGTCGAAAGATGCGGCATGGTCGCTTAGAAGAGAATTCGTTAAAAATTAAGTTGTTTATTAGCTTCCACGCCAAATACTTCAAAATCATAACCCTACGACCACCCACAGCGTTTAAAACTAACATATACAACAAATGCGCATTTCATGATAATCATTTTGGTACCAAACTTATGGCAATGCGAGCTGTGGTTGTGGAGTGATAACGATTTTTCGGCGAATATGTCGAGATTAAGTGCATGAAAAATGACGCGCTGCGGCTGTCGCGCGACACGTCGGCCGTAGTGAACGTCGCCGCACAGTCATTTTACATGCACTTAATCTCGACATCCAGCTGAAAAAATTTAATTACTCCCCAACCACAGATCGCATTGCTATAAGCTTGATACCAAAATAATCGTCATGAAGAGCATTTGCCTGGATGTGTGAGTTTTAAGCGCTGGGAGTGGTCGTAGAGTTACGATTTTTAGGTATTTGGTGTGAAAGCTAATAAAGAACTTAATTTTTGACGAATTCTCTTCTAAGCGACTATGCCGCATCTTCCGACCGGCCTTAGAAGAAATATAATTTTCTCGCGAATACAACGGTATGCTTAGTTTGTTTCTGTATAGGAGGACTGGTTGTCTCGCAACAGCACATTTTGTGCTCCTGTGTCGGGCAAAACACCAGTGTCACAAATTGTAGTAATTTCACTCTCACTCCGAAACAAGACTTCTTAGAGACAATGTTCCATTGGAAAAAATATTTGCTTTAACGAGCTCTACAATTCCATGTATCGCTTTAAAAATCTCTCCGTCACACTCTGTATATATATATATATATATATATATATATCCTATAAATGCGTAATGTATGCTTGAGCGATGTGAATGGTCGTAGGGTTATGATTTTAAGGCATTGAGCAGCGATTACGTGAGCCCCAGTCATCCTATAGACATGCCTGCGGGTTTTAAAGAAAATGTTGCATCCGTTGAATTGCATTTTACGTTAGCTCAAAACAGAAGAAATTTCGTATTGAAGATAATTCTCAAGAAATCAAATTCTCTGCAATTCTTTTATTTAGGCGTTTACGCTCAATGTCCCATTTTTTAGGAGACTCTCCGCCTCCTTGTCCTATTGGAAATTTTATATCCCAAAGTTTGTTGGATTCATTCTGGAAGACCCTATATATATATATATATATATATATATTTATAGAGAGAGAGAGAGCGAATGCTAGCTGGTGCACCCTAGGCGTCACAAATAACAGCTTTGTTGTGATTGTATCCAATTTTCGCCGCGAGCCTGCGCAATGCAGACGAACTCGCAGTGGGAAGTACCGATATGTCCTTTTTTCAGATTCATGCTCTGTTTCTTGTTTGATTTAACGACACCTAGATTTTATATTCACCTGTATGGAGCACTTGCTGTCTTCAAGCTCACTGTTCTCCGATTTGGGAGCCTCAACCAGTTCAATATACATATATAGCACAAAGAGCGAAAAACTAGGGATTTTTAGTCTGAGGCACCTCCAACAGATTTGCACTAATATTCTGCCGTGTGAAATTTTACCTACGTGTATTTTCTGAAAATTGTCACTTAGTTTTCTAATCACCGTCGACGGCATCGTCTGCAGGCTTTCTAAAAATGACATGGTCTTCTCATCAAACAAATGTGTTGTGCTAAAAACATCGTGCACCCGGCTTCGACTCAAAAATTAGTTATTTAGTTAGTGAAAACTTCACCTCTGCCAGGTAAAGTAAAACCACACAAACATAATACACAATATATTGTCTATGTTGTAAAATTGTACTTGCACGGTGCAACTCTACGCATTTTACAAATCACTGATTGAAAAACAGCCGAATTGGCCAAAATGCTATTTTGTCTAGCAACGTTACTTGGAATACAACAAGAGGCATGAAATATGTCATATCCCACTGCAATGGGGAAGGAGCACACGATTAGTCGAATATTATTTTCCTGACGAGATCGTTAGGCGCGCTTTCGATCTCGAACCACACTGCCAAAATTAAGGAACCGTTTCGTGCAGTACTGTTTATCACGTTATTTATTCCCAACTGGAGAATGACTAGATTAGAGCGACGAGTATCACGGCGCAGTTCATCTAAAGCATGTTCAATTAGCGTGCGCATAGTCGCCCCACAACTAACATTATTATCACACATCGTTTGTCATTCCCAATAGCGTTTACCAGAAATGTTTTCACGCGCTCCACATTCGAGCTGCCAACGACGACAAGATGCCTTTGGTCAGTACCACCACCCAAAGGTAGTACTGTCCAAAGGCATCTTGGCCGGTAGCCATTTACTACCGGCTCCACCAGCTGTCGCTGCTGCGCGCTGTTTGAATTGGCTATTTCTTTTTCTTTTTCAACTCTTTTTTCTTCGATTTTTCTCCTCTTCCATTGTTGTTGTTGCTGTTGTTGTGTTGTTAGCTGTTGATGTTTATATTGTTGCTGCGG
This sequence comes from Dermanyssus gallinae, assembly GCA_003439945.1. Classification (NCBI taxonomy): domain Eukaryota; kingdom Metazoa; phylum Arthropoda; class Arachnida; order Mesostigmata; family Dermanyssidae; genus Dermanyssus; species Dermanyssus gallinae. Next base: position 127,492 of record QVRM01000574.1, on the reverse strand, counting down.
CTTCTCGTCGCGCTTTTTCAGCCTCTTCTGCGCCACGCGTTGAGGACTTGTTGTTGTTGTTACTATCTTCCATTGTCCCGTTGTCGTCTGCTGCTCTTCTTTTCCATTCGTGCTATCTTCCACAATCTCTCCAGCCGCACCGTCTCCCTCAGCTATCGGCAGCGGGAGCTTGCTTGCTTGTCACGGCCCCCCTTTGCCCCTTGCCGCTGCGTGTGCAAAGAAAAGGGCGGTTGAGAACTGAGAGCTGCTTGATTCCAGTGCTGCTGCTGCAGCAGTTCCGTGGCCAGCTGAAGTTCGCCGTACAGCAGGCTGTAAGGATGTCCAATTAATAATACATATGGACGCCGGTTTTTTCTGCATAATTGCCGGAGATTTTTAAAACCGAATTCGTTAGATTCTCAAGAGTATTTGTTGCCGTTTTTCCAACATTGGTACAATACGTCTTATCACAGCTGTTCAAATTCGGCTGGTCACCCACAGTGATACCACATAGATTCGTTTCTAACATTTTCCTTTTTATTCTTTTCTCGCAATGAATACACTGTGGTGCTGATGGCGTTGAGAAGGGTTGCCGCTGTCGTGTAGAACAATGCCGCAGCTTGAGTTTTAATGTTAAAACTCATCTCCAAAGGGGGGACAGGATGTTTCTGGCAGAACACTTAAACTTGATTGATGCATAAGTATCCCAGAGATATCTCAAAAACCACAAATTCTCACAACTTAAAAACAAATTTGAATAATAAAAGACTAGACGTTTAAAACAAATGCGGATTTGACTGGTGCAAAGCTTATAACAAGTTCCAGAGCTAGCACCTGCAAATATCCATGAACTACAGCAACGCAGAAGTACATTTTTACTGATATCTAGTTTGGGCCAACTACGTGAACGGTAAAACCAAGCCACGGTACGACAACTGTCTAAGTGTTTCTATATATATATATATATATATATATATATGTAAAGGTTTATTAATGAACTGACTGTAGCTAGGTACTATACTACTATAGTACTATAATCTTTAAAAGAATGAACATACACAAATAAAGTCAGCGCAGAGAGTTGTATAGTGAAACTACCTTTAGACAGAGTGCCCCGTGGTATCTGGAGCAGAGACCCTACAATAGTTACACGTGCGGGTGTCAACGGGTTTGTGACACTTGCAAGTTTCACGTTTAACATTGGAACCAGTGTACGGCAAAGCGAGTCACTACGTGTCAGTTGCTTTACAGATGCGAGTGCCGGAACTACTCTAAAAAAATACCTCATTTTTTAGAAGAGTTCTGGCGCTCACACCTGCGGAATCCGCAACCACGGAGCTGTGACATAGTAGGGATCAACACAGCGCGTCGGTGGTTCAGTGGTAGAATACTCGCCTGCCACGCGGGTGGCCCGGGTTCGATTCCCGGCCGACGCAAATTTTGGAAAACACGATTTTTTTGGTCGAAGTTTGGACACAGTATTTAAGTCCAAAAGTTAAACTTTTGTATCTTGGCTGAGAAAGATTGATACGAGATAGGGGATATGTAGATATATATATATATATATATATATATAATCACCTTTATTATATTATCTTTGCTAAGAAATATATATATATATATATATATATATATATATATATATATATATATATATATATATGTATATATATAGAAAATATTGTGATGATTTATTAATCATTTACAATACGTTTGCACACTCGGCAGTGCTCGCCTTAATAAAAATGGTGGTAAAAAGGTGTCACGTGAAGTTAAGAGTCAGTTGTCCGTGTCCTTGCTTGATGGTAGCCCCCGCTCTTATGAACCCGGTGCGAGCGATATATCCTCAAGGTTCCTTGCAAAGTTAAAACGGTGAGATCCATAAGATGCCTCTTCGTGACGCCGAGCCCCAAGAGCGTCCTCGCAGATTCGGAGTCCCATACACCACTCATAGAGATAGTGATGGATCCGAATCTGCGAGGTTTTTGCGGGTAGGGGAGCGCCGCTCTTAGGAACTCGAGATATATATATCATCCCTTTTATTATATCATCTTCGCTAAGAAATATATATATATATATATATATCATCCCCTTTATTATATCATCTTCGCTAAGAAATATATATATATATATATATATATATATATATATATATATATATATATATATATATATATATATATATATATATATATTTATGTATATATATCGCTAAACGGTAATATTCGCCGTACAAACTGGAGTGGTGCTAGCAGCTGTAGAGTGGCGCGGAAACAATTACCGTTGTTGTTGTTGTTGTGGTTGTTGTTGTTGTCGGCATAACTGAACAACTACAACAACCGTGACACCAGCAGTAGCGATAGTGGACGTAGTAGCCACGACTCAATCAACTGACTGACCGACGATTGGCCAGCCTGTCGTTGCTGCTAGCCACAATAGAAACAACAACCACAACAACAACAACAACAACAGGTACAACGATTACAACTGCCGCCACAATAACAACGACAGCAACAACAACAATAATAGATACAATGATTACAACTGCCATCAAAATAACAACAACAGGTAGAATGATTACAACTGCCGCCAAAACAACAACAACAATAACAATAACAACAATAATATTTACAATGATTACAACTGCCATCAAAGTAACAACAACAGGTAGAATGATTACAACTGCCGGCAAAACAACAACAACAACAATAACAACAATAACAATAACAACAATAATAGGTACAATGATTACAACTGCCATCAAAACAACAACAATAGGTAGAATGATTACAACTGCCGCCAAAACAACAACAATAATAGGTACAATGATTACAACTGCCATCAAAGTAACAACAACAGGTAGAATGATTACAACTGCCGCCAAAACAACAACAACAACAACAACAATAACAACAACAACGGCAGCAGCAGCAGTCACCGCTACCCCAAATACAGCAAACGACGTGTGATGACGCTGCCGACGACACTCGTCGATGGACAGTGGCCGCAGCAAGTACCGTGGCCGTCGCGAGTGGGCAAAAGTGGAACACGAAGAAGAGACGGGTAAAAGGAGAACTGAAGGAATAGGAAGAAGACGGTGAAGAAAACGTAGAAACGTGATTTTTGACGCTGTTCTGCTCAGCTGACAGTGGGTGCATAAGAAAGTGGCGAACAGAAAAAGTCCGTTCTGGTCGCCGCAACGTGTACGTTTTGTACTTCTCTCGTGCCTCTGTTTTTGCAACAGGTATCCATAAATACTGCTGTACTACGAGCAGTAAGGCAGCTTGAAATGAAGTATCCGATACAACACTATACCTGTAATAGCAGAAAGACTGCGTAGTCGAACGCACGGTTGCGCGCTTCGTGAAGCGACACGTGAAACGCTTACGCCGATATGCTGTTGGGCTACTGTTGTTGTTGTTATGATTGTCGTTGGCGTCGTTTTTGTTGTTGTTGTTGTTGTTGTTGTCGTAGTTGTGTTTGTGGAGAAGTCGATCTTGTAACCTGAACGTAGCCAGACTATGTGGCCGCTTTTCGATGTTCGCATGATTTTCGACGACTGCGACAACAACAACAACATTGCTACGTCCGCGATGTGCGAACCTTATTTCTATTAGTGTGAATTCTCTCTCTCTCTCTATATATATATAGGCGAGCACTGTCGACTGTGCAAATGCATTGTAAATGATTAATAAATTATCGCAATTTTTCTATATATATAATTAGTGGGTATGATCTCGGCGGGACAATGTCCAACCGTCGGCGGTGAGTCCCGTAGTGAAAAACGTATATTATATATATATATATTTTTTTCCCCTCAAATTATATTACAAAATTGTTTACGTAAACGTGTTTACCTCTAGCCTAGAATATATGCACACATTCTAGGCTGTCATTATATACTGGTTGTCATCCCTACACATACAGTACGGATACAAACGCATACTACATATATATATATATACGTAAGTATGCTCCATAAGAATGACAAGTAGCGTACGCTGTATATCAGTATTTTACAAGATAGGGCGTCGTGTAACTGCTACAGTGAGAGACAGAGAGAGACGGGGGGCGTCGTATAAGATAGCAAGAAATAGAGCGTCAATGTGCCAACTACACATCACCACGTGTCTACATGTTTCGTTCAACAAACGTGCGTTGCGGTTGGAGCGCAATTCTATGCGGAGTAGCTATTTGCCAAGGCGAATACTACGCTAGCCATCAAGACGCGTTATTGCTTAACAGTATCTTTGCGTGTACTTCTTAACCTGCGCTATGTTCTTTTGTTGAGTCACTGTAGTGTGCTAACACAACGATACTAGTTAGTAATGGCGAGCAAGCCGCTCTCGAGCAGGGTAGCGTGGCCGAGCGGTCTAAGGCGCTGGTTTAAGGCACCAGTCTCTTCGGGGGCGTGGGTTCGAATCCCAACGCTGCCATGATAATTTTATAGCTGAATAGTGTTAACAGCCATACGATATGCCATCGAACGGAACTTAGCACGGAATGGCAGCTAGCTTTTCGGTCGTTATAAGATAAGCAACATGCAAAAAAGCCCTTCATAGTTAAGGAAGGGCGTACGTAATCAATTTATATGTATATATGTATATATATATATATATATATATATATATATATATATATATATATATATATATCGTGATTCTAGGGAAAACTCTTCAAAGAGACGGCTCCGATTTTGCCTAAAAAATCATCTTCGCAGATGAGGCCTGCCTCCATCTGGATGAAACGGTAAACAGACTGCAACCACTCCGTGCGCGGAAGTTGATCGTCTGATGTGGGTTGTGGGCAGGCGGTGTCATTAGACCGTATTTTTCTCGACAAAAGAGTAAACATTTATCGCTACCGACAAATGTTGTCGGACTTCCTGTAGCTAAAACTTACTCAATTAGACTTTGACAGCGTGTGGTTCCAACAGGACAGTGCAACTTGCCACACAGCGGACCCACAATCAAACTACTCCAGCAGAGCTTGGTAAGCGCTCGATTTCCTAGAAAGCCGATGTGTTCTAACTATCTCGTTCGTGCGACCTGACGTCCCTAGGCTTTTTCTGTAGAGGTTTTTTAAAGAATATGGTGCTCGACAGTAAGCCTGGTACCATTGACAAACCGAAGAAAAACATTCAGCAAGAGAATTCGAAAATAACGTAAAAGCCAAAAAGTAAACGAGTGGTGTATATTGTATAGAATTTGCTGAAGGTCCCGAGTGGTTATTTTCCTAACATCATCTTTCAGACATAACAGCATGCAATGTGCGTGGAAAGAAAACTCGAATATTGAAGTACCTAGACTACTTCGTTTTTGATGTCTATCTAAAACTCTCAAGTGACTCTTTCTACCGTATATATCAAGTCAATGGCTACGGTACGTAATAATAATAATAATAAATTATTTTTATTATTATGTACCGTAGCCATTGACTTGAAAAATAATTTATAAATTATTATTAATATTATTATTACTTATTTAATTCGTATTTGTGTTATCAGCAGACAGCTGTGAGGTTTAAGCGTTTTGCGTCATTTCAAGCAAGTGCTATTTAGCTGCTCATCCCATGGCACCGAACATAGAAAGCCCCTCCTGTAGACTGAAGTGATACGTCTAAGTCTTAAAAGTTCGGGCACAACGCCGTCATTGTATGATATTTCAAAGATGGGCTTCACTGTCTCGGCTAAAAATAGCGCGAACGATGTATAACGAAATGGATATGAATTGTAAGCTTACTGTTCGGCATGCGACCGGAAATAAGTGAATAGATTGCATACTCGGTCAGACCAGGCCATAATGCGAAATTTTGTTTGGGTTACTTGTCAGTGAAGTATTCAGACCAGACGCACGGAGGACAGTAGAACGCGTTCAGCAAGAGACGCAGCTCCTTGTCAATAAGTAGCGGTCACCGTAGAACCTACTGTGATGGGGGAAGGAATTCAGTTCACAGTTCAATCGATAATTGGCCAACGGAGTAAACGTGTTCAACGAGAATAAACAATAATAAATACATTTGGTATATATTTTTCTGACATTCGGACAGTCCACAAAAAGCTCGCACAGTTAGCACTATCTGGATGTCTCGCAATGAGAGCGGCATCTATTATCTTGTAATCGAGCCAAATATTCAACGGTATCACTAAAAAGAGGTACAAGATCAAAACACGTGACATTATCGTTTTATAGAGGAGGAGACAGTGGTCACATTTTCAATTTTATCTAAGTCAGCAGTGAGAAGTATAGATCCAGGTTTAAGAATAGGTGGAAGCATATTTTCCAAACAACAGCAAATCACAAAAATTTCCGATTCCGTTAATTCGGTGAGTATGTTTTTAGATTGCTAGTCAATTTTCAGAGAAGCGAACTCTCTGACTAACAAAGCAGGGCTGTCTATAACGGCACAAATATCATTGATGCATTTCACCTTTTGAGAACTGCTCTCCGAGGGAGACGCATATTATCAAGTACTGCGTAAGCCATCTTGACAAAAGATTAAGTCGACAGAATTAAAATGTTGAGTTTCCAGACTGCGGGAAGTGATTTAAGTTTACGCACATAAAAGCGTATCAGTCGATCAGAACAAGTCCCCCACATGTGCTTCCTAATCTATGTCTAGATAAATATAATAATGCATATAATAATGCAATAAAATAATGCATGATTCGGTATGGTTTCATTAAAATATTATACAGACAAGGTCATGGCGTATTGTCTCAGCCAACTGGTCTCTTACCAACGAACAAATGGAAAAAGTAGGTTCGAGGATGTCTATAAACCCCGTCCTTCTCCAGACGAGCCCGGAGGTAATGACCACGGCCGTGCCAAGAGAAATCGCACAGGGGAAATGACTGAAGGGTTTCGCCCGGGTGTGAAATAATTAAGATCGGTTTGTGAAGGGGGAGAATCCGTTGGCAGTAAGCGTGCTTGCCCTTTGTACTGTACTTATTCTGTAAGGTGCGTTTATAAAGGCTGTATCAAACTATTTTTGGTGTATATAAAGAAGTCATTTGACCAAATTAATTTTACCTAATTATTCCTTTTTACGTCCCGCACAATTTTAGGTATACGTTAGGGTGTGGCGCTTTTGAAGCCAAAACTTCTCCCCGTCAAGGAATCGAACCCCGGTCTTCCGCGTGACAGGCGGGGATACTTACCACTATACTAACGAGGATCCCGACAAAAGCTCAGAGCTTTAAGCATGAATTGGTTCTGAAATTCATACTGGTCTTTCAAAAAGCTCCTTGATAAATTGCGTTCGCTTCTGTGCTCCTTGCAGGTCTGTTATGGATACTTGGGCAGCTCAGTGAGTGTAGTTCCTGTCATCCCCTTGTATGCAACATACCAGTTAAATGGTCGCAGAAGAATTCTGATTACTAAGACGGAGACCATGTGGATACTATTATGATTCAGCAAGGTGTCTAACTGCGTTTTTCCAGAGGACCAGGATACGGCTTTAGCCTCACTTTAACTTCTGCTCTATATTTCGCTGTCTGTATCGCTGGGCTTGTCAAAAAAGCTGCAAAGCAGATTAGTAGAATCGGCTAAATTACGTCTTTATTTCTAGACCTCTCTTATTTTTGAACTGAAGCTTACCTGGATTTAGATGTTCTGGTTTGCTATACTGTAGAGAAACTAAGCATACCGTCGTATTTATAATAACATTCTGATTCGTCTTAAGGGCATCCAACGTTGGCTAGAAGAAGCGAAGTAGCTGCGTAGAAGAAAATTTGCCGAAGATTTTGATTTTTTTCGATTCATCATTTTTAGATGCATCTTTTCCTTTGACCGTTTTTAATAGATGAGCGACGTATGATATAGTTAAATCTCCGTGACCTCGGCCTGTATTGCCAAATATATAATGCTACTGTTAGTGTGTAATGGTAAAAATGCCTAATATTATTAAGACATTCTTCATAACTGTAAATTGCTCGAGACATTTTTTTTGTACTTCTGTTGATGCCCCTAGAATCCGAAGCCATCCTTATCTACCAGAGCAGCCCCAGAAAGCACAGTCAGTATTTCCTTGAAAAGAGCCGGACTTACAAGTTGGCATGCTGTACACTACTCTAAAAATGAATGACAGCTCTTACATTCTAGTCATTGACTCTCTGTGGCTTGACCAAACTATGGGCAAACATCTTAGGATGTTTGCTTCATCGTTTCGATCATCAGGTGGTTTTGGCTCGAGTTACGGGCTTTGCTAACGTCTAACTTGCATTTACAGCCACTTCGGCATCGCCTTTTACTGCTACGCCCATCTGCTGTGGCTAGATAACTGACGATATCGAATATTTGTTTAGGCTTAAGGCAATATTTGCGGCGAGTCGTCTCAAGGTCAATTCACACAAAATAGGCCGAAAATAAGAGCTGTATTTCTTTCGAAGCACACTAAAGTTAGTCGCGTAGAAAACTGGCTGTGAGAGAAGTACGGGAGAGCGCCGTTTAAAATATTTCTATCATTGCGCAGAGTTTTCTTAAAATTCACTAGATAAGGAGACCATTTGGCCAGTTATGTCTCTTAGGTTTTGTCGTCGTAGACCGTCCGCAGCAGGACTTAAATATTATCTAAATGATATTATTGCATTCACTTTTGTAGTATCTGGCAGTTCTTGATACTCTCCTGCAGGGAAAACTTCTATAGTTTCCTAGACTCTCGATTATTCTCTCGGCAGGACATCCTCTCGGAGGAATGCGGTCGGTCCTGGCTCCGCTGTGGCGTCAAAAGTTTCTTCCCAACCTCTTTTGTCAGTTTTAGTGCGTCCTTGCCCCAAACGCCGGATGACTCAAAACCGAACGCCACTACAACGTGGTCTCCAAGAAGATATGCGTATAGACGCCGTTTGTAGATATCCCGTTAGTGAATAATGTGGCCGAGCCGTTGTTGGCTAGTGCACTGTAGCCGGTGGCCTACGTGTCAGAAAGAGTGACATCCCACGCCAGCGGCCGATTATGGACCCAGTCCCGGCTGGTAAGCACCTGTCGCCTGCTGTCCCTCTGCAGCCCACCGGGCTCTAGTGTAACGCGGTGTCGCCTTGTCTGAAACTGCGCCCCAGGATGTCATTGATAGCGTCGTGGCGGCTCTGCCGTGATGCCATCAATTACGTTGTGACGCTAGCACTTGCCGTTTCACCACATGGACATGTCTCTCTCAGATATGGCCATGTCCGAGGCCACTGGCGGCGCAGAACTGGTCGCCGGCCAGCTTACTGCCGACGCACTGAAACGAAAGCACGTCGAGCCACACTCCGGCGGCGTCAGATGAGACCGCTTGTTGTTGATCGAATTTTTCTTAAGAGATGCTCAATAAGAATAGATGTTAAACCATACCGCTGAGAGTCAGCGGCCATGCTGTCACAAGGACTGTTGGGAAAACCCTTGATATCTCAATATGTCCGGCCCTCGGTGCATTGAAGATATACTTCACGGTAAGTTCTAACCCCGTAGGGGACGGAGGATGATGTAGAATTAAAAACAACTTCCTTAAAAATGTTTTGACTCAAGAAGGGTAAAGTGGGTTGTGTAACTGGCGATTTGGTCCTAATGCTTCTGCATAGCTGACCTGTTCCTCAGAACGACGACCAGACTGGCCCCCGTCTTAGAGTCGAATAGCGGATTCTTGGTAACTGATAAGTCCGCCAACAGTAGTGGTCACTGCGGAGGCGCAGTTATGTGACCTGGCAAGGAGGGCAAGGTCCGTGACTGAGCAAATGCCCATACTACCCAGCCGGACCTGTAGGCTTGCCTGCGACTATGTCTCATTCTCGAGAGTCAGGTCAAGGATGTTTTCCAGGACTCTCCTTATCTGGACGTCGAAGTCAAAGTTTCTGCCGGTTGAAGAAATGCAAGTAGTGTCCGTAATACGTACAAGACGTTCTGCATGGGCGCCGAAGCAGAAAATAGGCTTGGTGTCTCCTGAGATGGTCCAGCCGCGGGTAAAACCAGGAGAGTTGTTCTCCCTTCTCGGCCAGTACCGGGCCGATCATGTCGGGGAACATCGCCGTACCCGGCAGGTCTAGCTCACATCACTTCCTTACCGAATGCCCGGGAACTTGCTGTAAACTTTAGAGATTACTTGCTGTATGTCTTCGTCCTCGAAACCCTGTAGGGATAGCTTGCATTTAGCAGAATTAAGTTGCATCCCGCTCCATTGCTCGCACGCTCGAAGGCCCTTGATGTCTCTGAGTAACACCGAAGGCATCGTCGTCAAGAAGGGCCCCATTGTTAAGGTAGAGCAAAAGGACCCTAGATGTCACCTTTTTGACATTTTGGTGCAAAATCAGGCTAAACCCTTAATGTATCCCTATTGACAGCCGGCTGATGATGTGAATTCAACCTCACTGAACATTAAGGGAGTCGGCCTGCTATAAAAATGGTGCATAATTGGATGGAGAGTCACGACGCGCTTGGAAGCCTCTGTAAAGGGGTGTCCTTGTTTATTTAAATTAAAAGCATTTTTAAAATCTAATTTTTAAACGCAACACTTCCTGTCGTTTCCGAGATGGGTGCAAGCTGTATGAACAGTTATTTCCGCCCTAAATGCCAGCGTTTTCGCAACCGGCTGGTTCAGGGGGAAAATCTGAGCCCAATCCTTTCTCTGTACTCCTGAAAGACCTTCCGAAATCCGCTGTGATAGCGGCAACGTCTATTAAAAGCTCGCAGCGCTTTCTCCTCGCGACAGCAATCCGCCTTTCGACTTGAAAGTTGCTCCTGTCGCCACACGGAATTGACTTAATATGAGCGCATCTGACTGTGAGAAACCCGGGTCAACTGAAACAAGTAAAAGCAGCCTTTCCCAAACGGACGCTGGGACTCCACACGTCAACGCGCAACCGACTCGTTTACTTACTCGCGGATTGTCAGCTCCTGACGGAATATTTGAGGCGTCGTTTTAACCTTCCCCGCACCGCGGCCTTTGACGGATGCATTGCAAAATGGGAAGTTAATATGGCCGAATAACACTGGCGCATTTTGACACACGAAGTGGAAGGGACCGTACCATACTAACAGACATGTGATAACACGATACGCTGCGCATGGTTTTCACCACACTTATGTAGACAGTCTGAGTATCATGATGAGTATAACAACTGTGTTTGTAACCGCTGTGGGGAAGTCTGCACTAGATATGCATGCTGTAGAATCCCCCTTTGTGCAATCATTGAATGAATTAGCCCGCTTATGAAATCTTTTTATACTAGTGTTTACCTGTACCACTTCAAGAGTTGTTACGTTGTTGACATATTACTTTTATTTATTTATCCATTTTATCTGTTATATGTCTTTGATATGCTGCTCAACATGAGTGAATAAATATGATGAACTGAATTGAATTGTTATCGCCATAATGAGCCACCCGCCATATATAACGCTTCTCACAGCCTCCGGAACATGACCGCTACGTATAATGTCGGATACCTTGACAAATGTGGCCAGCACATTGTTGTGGTCTCCGTTGGCAGGGTGAAGGGAACTCTGTAGCAAGGAATAGACTCTCGACTGGTTTACATTTAAATTGGTTTCTACATTTATTGTAAGAATACATATCCATCTCAGAGTGCGTCGAGAAGCTCGGTTTGGGTATTACTTCAAATGAAATTGTAAGCTTCAAATAATAATTTGTAAAGTACTCGTATGAAAGCATGTACGCCAATCAAGCATTAGGAAACTAAATGTGGATGATAAGATGCATGACTGTGGAAGTACGTATATTAACACATACGAAGAAGTAAAACAAAAGTAGTTTAGATGAAAATGGCTGTAACATAAATTCAATTAACAATGCATAGCCACACCTTAAAAAATGCATATAGCTGAGAGAGTAAATTAACATTTTTTCCTTCTGTAGGCCTATTATGTAGTATACGATATGTATTTTGTGTATAGCCTATATGTGTGTAAAATAACAAATTGACTGGAAACCTGTAGCGATGCACAATTTTAAAGTTAAGTTCATTAGTGCACCTCTGAGAGCCTGCCGGGATCCTCGTTAGTATAGTGGTAAGTAACCCCGCCTGTCCCGCGGGAGACCGGGGAGAGAAAGGAAAAGGAGCTTAGGGGGTTTCTGAGTTCCACCTTCTACTTTGAGATTTTCAGCCGTGTCTTTTAAGCGCGACATCGGACAACGCGCCAGTCGCTCGTGATGACCTCAAGACACACGACCTTGATGAACGGGGCAGACTTGTCTTAAGCGAGACCAAAAGTGAAAGAATAACAAGACAATCATATAAAAAGGGCAGTTGCCAAAATACTGACGGTGCTATCCCGGCAGATAAGAATGATTCTGGTGCTATACTGGCAGGTAAGAGTGACATGGAGATTCGAGAAGCACCAACAGGAGTACAAGAAATGCATCAACAGCAAAGGAGATTTCTTGGAAATAATGGGTATTTTCTTACCATTACATACTCACTCGCAAATAGCACTATATGTTTAGCAGTGCAGCCCGAGGTCACCGAAATTTAAGTACCTCATGCGTCGTTCACCTACTAAATGCGAAGCTTGCCTATAAGAGAGGAGGCCTTTAAATGAGAATTTAATTGGCTACGCAGCATAATTTAATTAGGTCTGGCCCACTGCTGAGAGGTGAAACGTAACCAGTGATTTAAACAATGAAGGATGAACCAAAAGTTAACTACCATCGTCTGACTAGTGCGCAGAGAACTTTGGATTAGTTAGAATCTGCCCCAGAAAAAGCAATGTTTCTAGACTAACGAGAAACTTTTAAAAACGGCGTCGCAAGGCTCTAGAACCATTGCCTTTTCTGGAGTAGATTCTAACTGATCCAAGGTTATCTGCGCACTAGGCAGACTGACTGGAAACAATGCAAAAGTTCGGGATAAACTAATAAATACAGACCTGAGGCTTCTACCGGGATCCTCGTTAGTATAGTGGTCAGTATCCCCGCCTGTCACGCGGGAGACCGGGGTTCGATTCCCCGACGGGGAGAAATTTTGCCCTGGGAAGCGCCATGACCACGCATTCAAACTTGAATCGTATCACAAAAATAGTGAAGGATAGTAAGGCGCACTACTCTAGGGCGAGCGTGTCCTACCAGTCCGAATAGACAGACCAGTAAGCGCCTCCTGCCGACCTGTTGTCACAGACGAGAAAGAGGCCATCACACCGCTGCTACCTTACTATCGGTATTTGTCATCTCGCGGTTCCGCATGACATCTCACCAAATACATACACACGTGGTCAGGTGGCTAGGTCCTCGCCGGGACAGGGGGCATCCAATGCTGCAAAAAGCAGCAGTAGACAGCGTACGATCCTCTCAAAGGGAGGTAAATCTATTGTGCCTATTAAGCCAAGACAGCAAGGCATCGATCGGATGTCTGCAGGGTGGGGAATTAAGCAATCACCTAACTGCCTAATTCCCTGCAATCCGTGTTAAACTCAAGGTCGCAGTTCTTTTTTCGTCATCATGTTGTCGATATCGTATGTACTGCCCCCCAGAAACTATTCATTACAACACAAGAAGTGTTACTCTAAGGAGTTTGCACATCTGGCCAATTTCTACTTGCGAGGAAAGTACCCGCAGTGCGTATCACGGGAAAACACGCTGAAAGAGAAGGTATAGTTGCTCCTGCATTATATTTAATACAATTTCTACAAACACACATTACAGAATGACAATAGCACGAATAACAAGAAAGTTTACTGTTGAGTGCTATTTCCCGACCTCCGAAAGTCGAGCTTAAAGAGCTTATATTCCGCGCGAAACCTTTCAGTCTCTGCCTCTGTGCGAGCTCGTTTGCACATTTTCAGTCATACCTATGTCTTTACAAAAATGTGGATACCAAACGAGTCAACTTAATATATATATATATAAATTTGGACAACACAATCGATTACAGTATAATTTGGACAACACAATCGATTTGTACAAACAAGGTTACACTGTTGAATTTTTAACCATGAAACAGCGAAGCAGCATATTCACAAGTGTAGATGTTGCTTTAAATAGTTCGTTAAAAGCGCTGAGAAAGTGAAATCCGACAAGATTCTGGCGCCAAGGTCCCGCGTCACTATGCAGTTGGCAGTGTTGACCCACTGAGTAGGTAGTTTAGTTCGAAGGAGCCGTGCTTTAAAACAAGACACTTATAAACTGAGAGGTGCATACCGTTGACAATGCCGATACCACAGTGTACTGCAGTGCTGGGTGCGCTAATTAGAGGTAACGCGCATTATACATTATAAGGTCGTCTGCATCCAAAAGATACTTAACACTTGGCGCTATGTAGAATTTCATCTCCGGGGTGTCGCCGGTTTGATCCCTGTTGTTAACTGAATTTTCTTTAAGCAATGCTCATTGATAATAGATGATTAATCATATCGCTGAGAGTCAGCGGCCATGCGGCTGCCACAAGTACTGTTGGGAAAACTCTAGATATCTCGATATGTCCGGCCCTCTGTGCACTGCAGATATACCTCCGGATGAGTTCCAAGCTTGCATGGGACGGATGATTGTCCAGAAATAAAAACTACGTTTTAGAAATGTTTTTAATTCTAGATGTTTAACCCTTAAACAAAAATTGTGTACAAAAGCGGAGAGACGCAGTTCCCCTGCGGCACGCCAGGCGACGCCGGGCGCAGGCTGCTTAAGGCATATCGTGACTTGACTCGAAAAGACCGGTTGCGCAACAACTCTGCGAACCACTCGCAGGTTTGCGGATAAATCTTGAGCGCTCTTAGTTTATTAATTACAATCTTCTGATCGACTCTGTCGAAAGGCACTCTTCTGATCAAAATGGGTGCTCTGGACATGTTTGCTGGCGTTCATATATTACGGCCAGTCGTGGGTCATCTCTAGTAATTGCGTACACGTAGATCAACGAGGCACACATGTGTCTGACTAGATTTCTGTCAAAAGCACTGCACGCAATGTTCTTGACACGTTCCTTGGGCCTCTTTTTATGTATCGAAGTAACACTTTGTTGAAAAATGGAGAGTTTGAGAGTCATCATACGATCGCTCAAGGAAAACTTTAGAGGCTCTGCTAGAAATATGGCCAGCTTTTTAATTATATACAGAATGCCATTGGGCCTATGGCAGCAGGTGGACTTTAAACGCAGTAATTGCGAGTAAATATCGCGTTTGTCTAACTCGATCAGAGTTCGAGTCGCGAAAAACTATCGAACTACGCAAATACGTCTTGGCTAATGCACTAGTAACTGGAGCAGACCCAAAAAAAGTGATGCGTGGAAATCAGCCTTTTCCTCAGCTCTCTGATTCCAGAGTCAGCCTTCATGGGCTACCGGTGAAGCAAAGAGAATCATTCGATAGCCGACGACGAAGCGGTGAGTCGATCGAGACGTATGATTTCAGTCTTCTTAACGATGACAGTTGGGTAAAACGTTAGGAAACGGCAGCATCGGGTGAACTTGTTATACACCTCGCAGCAATTGGAGATTATATCGTTTCAGGCAATTTGGTTTAAATGTTGGTTAATGCCTCAACATTTGACACTGCGGAGCAGTCGGACCGCCTCGGTAACGTCAAATTTGACGCCGATCGAGACAAGTTTGTGATTCGAGCTAATGATGGATCACAAACTTGTCTTCGATTACAAATCCGATCAGAATCCAATGGCATCAATGGTGTCTGGATCTGTCGTTAAAATGAGATCACGGATGGAACCAGATTAATGCGTGGGACAATGAATCAGCTGGGCAAGATTTTCCTCAATATAGCAGTTGTCGAGAGCGGCACCCATTGCTGTGGTTAAATATGTTTCAAAAGCAGACCAGTCAATTCGAGGTAAGTTTGAAGTCGCCGGTTGTGAGGCCGTCAGATTGATAGTATGAATTGATGCCATCGCAGCATTCACGAAATCGGTCCTTGCATCTGAGGGTGTCACTGTCATTTGGTACTCAGATATAACACTAACGAAACCTCGTGTGCGGGGTAAGTAGTTCAACTGCAATAGGTTCGCCAGGTAAGTTGCACGAGACAGGTACAACGTTTAATCAAGCTAACACAAGGACACACACTTTCCTTCCTTGTTAACCACGATCACGTTGTTGTTAAAGGAAATATGGGCGCTCCTTGTGGTTTGATTAAATAAGGTTTTGCACAGAAATATGAAATCAATGTTGCTGATTACACTGCAGTCTACAGCTTGTTTCTTTGCCTTTGTGCGTTAAAATATATGCAGTTTAAGCGTCTTGCACTAGGATTGGCGCTGCTCCGTTTAGGAGATTCGATATAGAGCCTCCAGCTAGGCTGCCAGGTCAAAAGGCGCACTGCCGCACTTTTTGATTACGTTTTTTTGCGGGAATCAGTCAAAGAAAGACTTTATGATAGCCCCAGAGGTCTAGAAACTGTGATCTAGAACTATTATCTCATCCTTGCCTGGTACGAAGAGACATAATATTACATTTTTCCATGCCGCTCGGTAATGGTAGAACGCCATCATCTATACATCAGGCAGTAAGGAGATGCCACATTAAATCAACCATATTCTTGACACTCATAGAAAATAACCCATCTAAACAAATCAACAGAGAAAATATTGTAAATATTATCCTCTTGGTGAGATTGCAGCTGCTCCTAGAAATACTCCTTGGCATCACGCGGGTAGACCAAAAAAAACTACGAAGTTTTTTGGGGGGGAGCGACGCAAGACAGAATTTCACATACACTCTCTATGAAGAGACAGACTTACCAAGATTTGTTCACGACTGATGACCATGCATCCTCAGGTTGCGTTTTGCGTTTGGAGATATAGCCTGGGGTCATCAAGGTTCAACTACATACTGCTAAATGTTCTGCCTTGCTTTGCCCTGATCGCCTATGATGACGTCAGCAGATACGTACTTAGTGAAGTTCTAAACGTCCTTTTAGAAGAAAACACTTGACAGGGGACAAGTCTTCCGTTCCTGTCTTCCTGTCTGCTACGCTGCTTCACTTGTCCGATTCGGTCCGGTGGCAGCCTCCTTGGTGGAGGAGGCAGTTCGACCACAAATAAGACGTGATACCAGTAAAGCACAAGACACTATCAGAACCATGCTGGCCCATTAAAACAACACCCCAGCTAGTATAACCAGATATGCCGGATAAGCTTAAAAGCAAAAACAGGAGCAGAGCGAGGGAGAGGAGTAGATTGACTTGTTTCTCGGAGAGACCGCGCCTTATTGTTGGCAAGACAGGATACGTCCAAGGATACGTCCGTTAGGCATTTGCTTAAAGCATTACCCTCGCCATAGCTTGGCACCATGAAGGATCCCGACTCTTCATCGTGACCATAAGATCTCTTAAGCAAGCCGGTATACCATCTACGCTTAAACCGAAAGGTTTAGTGCCCGCTGGCGAAGCAAAACCTGGTGGGGTGACCATTGCATTGTGGTCACATGGGAAATTCTTAGTTAGGGATGCAACGGTTTTGTGCACAACCGTTGCATCTTTAGCCCGCCAGCTTTCTACTTGCATCACAGTTAAATTGAGGCGGGGTCTTTAGCGAAGTACGCGAAAGCAAGAAAACGGAATAAATACACTGGACTGGAAACAGTATATGATTTTGTGCTTATAGCTATAGACACACTAAGGCCAATCTGCAAGTGAACCCAAGTATTCCTTCGAAACGAATTCAGGAAGCTGCGAGCGATCAAAAAAGAGTTAATTCTTGAGGCAAGCGTTGTCTTCGGCTGTTTGCAGACGAAACGCGCTTCCACTTTAGATGCCACAGTATCAGGTATTTTTAAATTGTTGCAATAATACGTTTATACCTCACAACTGTAACATTGTTTAACATGCAATAAAATGAACAATATTATTGCCCCCCTCTGATAAAATAAAGATGCATTTGAATTGAATCGAATTATGAAACAAATAATGCTGTTTAATGAAATGCCTATGGTGCATATATAGTGGCTTTATTGCTGTAGGTAAAAGCTTCATTTTTTAGGAGGTGATTATTCTCCGTCTCCCATTGGCTTGAAACCACCGTGAGGCATATTATCAATGCACCAATGGGGTTTCCCGAACAGTCCTTGTGACAGCATGGCTGCTGACCCTAGATTCAATTTAATGTCATTTTATTGCAGAATAGAGAGCAATTTGACCGGCAACCCACTAGAAAAGACTACGAACAACTTTAATGGGTGAGGCACGTTAGATAGAGCTCCCCTTTGCTAGCTCTAATTCAGCGACCTGCTCTAAAAATTTAAGGTTCTTCGACACAGGTACCTCAATTGGACGAACCATACGAACTACAGGTTTGTCACGAGCTTAGTTAAAATATAATATAACTTTTCTTAGGGCCTTCCTATAGATAGCATATTGTGGTACATTATTACGTAAATAGTAAACTTGGGAACATAGAGCACGCCATCAAAGACCGATTAAAGCAGTTGTCGCCAGATATCTTGACAGTAAAATATATTTTCAAATCGGTCGAATGACACTTGTCCAACGTTATGCGTTAATCTTGAAAGCGTATATAGTCCACCGTATCAGACTGAGCATAGTTTAGTGCGACACGCTGTATTCAGATTCAAAACGTGGTTTATTATAGGAACTGCATAATACAATGCTTTAGTTCTCATTAAAAATATATAGGTAATAATAAAAAATAGAATATAAATGGTTAACTCTCAGTCATGAACAGCCATAAAATAAGTCAATGATGAAGTATTACAAATCATAAACACAACACAAATAGCATGGGTGCCTCAACTATGTCGAGTATGTGCAATATATAGGCTTGTATATAGGAAAATACTAATTGTACTATAGTCACTCTCTTGCTATTGATATATATATATATATATATATATATATATATAACGCAGGTGCTACGGTAGTCAGGACACGCTATTTTGTTTATCTCTGCTCTTTGTAAAGCCGCTCTAGGCCTTTTTGTTAAGTTGGTCTACTTATTTAACACAGTATAGTAATAATAGCGCGCTGGAGGTTTTTCCGCAGGGTAGCGTGGCCGAGCGGTCTAAGGCGCTGGTTTAAGGCACCAGTCTCTTCGGAGGCGTGGGTTCGAATCCCACCGCTGCCATAATTGTTTTGAAAACTAAACGGTATTATTCCTTAGAGGATATGCCATCGTACCTACGGAACGCCATGAATAACATGTGTGCAGTTTGTTCTTCAGTAATATTAATGTGCAAAAGTACTGTGTATAGTTAAGGATTATACTTGGTAATTGATTTTTAACTATTATGCACGGTTCTTTTGTACATTATCATTAGACAATTATTAGCTGCACGAGGAGATTCATAGCGCTCGGTAGGTACAATGATACATCGTATAACAAAACACCGTTCAGCTTATAAAGCTATTATGGCAGCGGTAGGACTCACACCCACGCCCCCGAGTAGCTAGCTGCACGGTGACATATTATTCATGGAATTCTATTCGATGGCATATCTTATGACAGAACACTGGTCAGCTATAAAATTATCATGGCAGCGGTGGGATTCGAACCCACGCCTCCGAAGAGACTGGTGCCTTAAACCAGCGCCTTAGACCGCTCGGCCACGCTACCCTGTTGAAAAATCCATAGCGCGCCATTAATTATATATTTGTACTGAAATAGATCGTAGACCCACTCAACAAAAGGATCTAGTGCAATATGCATAGTAACAATGGCTTAAGAAATTGCGCATACTGACTACCGTAGCATCCGCGTTTATTAATAGCTGCTCCAATATTACCCTCGTATTTATAACTCGTGTATGTTGCTGTGTGTAGTAGGCGTAACATTTATCATTATCTTATATAGCGCCCATTTGTGGAGCCGTAAATATATATATATATATATATATATATATATATATACATATATATATATTCGACGTCCGTGCCACGGGCCTTAAGGCCCATTGCGAGCGTCGAGACATGTTTTGTACTGAATATATGGTAAATAAATATGTATGTTATATTAAAAAAATATATATTTATATTTTTATTGTTGTTATGTTGTTGACGGATAGTGTAGCATTACTCTACTTGGCCGGAGAATATGTGACCAATTGTGATCATTGTCAAGCATATAATACCCATAAACCATCTTCCCCGCCCCTTACTAGTTCGGAATTATATAGAACAATACACAGCCACTGTAAGCTCACAGTGGTAACATTACATTGTTTATATATACAAATCTATATTACTTATATTATAAATGTGATTATAGTCGGGGACCTTCTACGTTGGCTCTACTGGACTTTTTATTTAAGAGGTTTTGGAAATGCATAATGCCTAGCGGCTACTGGGAGCTATCAACAGCAAATGAGGAACTCTCAAACCCACCAGAACCAGTATTCTCCCCACCCTTTAAAACTCGAGATTGCAATGCCATAACACTGACAACCCTGAGAGGGAGTCTCACATTAGAACTCTCAATGCTCTTCTCTCTCTCCCTCGCTTTATTCTTACGACAGTTTCTGGTGGGGCCTCATTCTAGGCGAGCTCACCTGGCCGCTTCCAGGATTAGGTTTTTTTTCATAATTGTACCTGAAGAAGATCCAGGTAAGATCGCCGCTCTATCCACTCACTTATATCGCTCATCGTGAAGTCCACAATGCACTGTTTTGTCGATCAATGAGAACCTCGTCGAGGCCCGTAACCCGCGAGGGCTGACTCCAGTGATCAGCTTTCGGCGATCAAGCAAGTTATTGCCCAGTAAGATTGCTTTCCCGAACGTCGCTTCATACTTTAGTACGGTGAGTATGCCCTGGCTGGTATATATATATATATATATAGGCTGTTGCAGGACAGTTTGTAGACGATATTAAGAATTGTAGAGCTCGTTAAAGCACATATTTTTTCCAATGGAAGATGTCTCTGCGAAGTCTTGTTTCGGAGTGAGAGCAATATTACTACAATTTGTGACACTGGTGTTGTTGTCCGACATAAGAGCATAAAATGTGCCATTACGAGAGAACCACTTTTCCTATACATAAACTAAGCGCACCGTTCGTGAGAAAATTTTGTTTCCTCTGAAAAACATAAAACGCCGGCTAGAAGATGCGACATGGTCGTTTAGAAGAGAATCTGTAAAATCTGAAGTGTTTACTCGCCTTCACGCCAAATACCTAAAAATCATAACCCTACAACCATTCATATTGTGTCGGGCAATAGCGTATTCAGCTATTGCTCGGTTCTGCCATATATATATATAAATATATATATATATATATATATATATATATATATATATATATATATATATATATATATATATATATATATATATATATATATATTTATAAACCTATTGCTGCTGGAACTTTCATTGTTTCTTGAATTTCATTTTATTTAGAGTCCAGGTGCCAAACTTTGGCTCTGCTATAGCGTTTTCTAACAACACGACGCTACTGTTAGGAGTGAATCATCGGAATTTTTATATGGATTTGCACCAGTCGCTCCTTGTTGACAACAATACAATACAAGTCTCTTTTATTAAAAAAGGGGTTTTAACAAGTCACATATTTTGTCGTCGTCCCGTGCGCGGCGGGCCAGGCGCCACACAAAAGCATTGTTAACGACTTCGGCATTGGCTATTTCCTAGCTACGCCGCTCCGTAAGCTGTTCGTCCTTACAGTGAAAAACTTTGAAATTTTCTTTTATGATCTGTCTAAAAATACGAGTGTCAACCCGTCGTTGGTACTCCTCTACACTAGGGAGTACAATTTCGGCACGAGCAATTTTGCAGCGCCAGGACAGACGCCTAATGAACCTGTCCTGCACGCGTTGCAACAGTGCCACAACTTTCCCATGGAAGGGTGCCCAGACATGAGCGCAGTACGTGAGTTTCGGTACTACTATTGTTTCGTACAGTTGTATATACATTTTAAGGTCCTGCAAGATAAACGTTCTAAGAAGAAGGTTGCTCAGTCGAGTCGCTGCAGTCGCTGTTTCCACAATATGTTCCACAATAACATCATTAGCATTTTGATTGGGGTTTTCGCAGAGGGCTTACTATGGGTGTATAAAGCCGTATTCCTCCTTACCAGTGCTATGCTATGATATTTTTCAGAGGTGGTGGCTATAATGGAACTCTCCGAATAGTCAGAGTAATACAGAATTATGCACCTGGAGCCATTGTTTGTAGAAAAGATCGATCCGTGACTTGTTCTGTCGATTTCATCTACTCGAGGTGGACAAATATACACACTTTTTTTATACAGGAGGGGGAAATGCTTTTAGGCACGCTGTGCAGTTTCTTGCAAATCAGGCCCTCACAAAGCTCATATCTGGGCGGCATCCGTTAAATCGACCGCCGCCGAGACCACATCCACCATCACGCCAATAACTTCGCTAACCGCATCGTTTACAATGAAGTCGGCTGCGCGTCGTCGTACAGCCTCCTCCTTGGCCATCATGATCCCTGTTATTGCGCGCGCAAGTCTGTTCCACTGTTCTCGATACTCCAACATACGTGCGACAGCATCCTTTAGATCAAAACTATCTCCGAGCAGCCCGCCTCTTGGTACTCTCCATGCCAGGCAGTGAAACACCCTATGTTCTGGTGTGTCTCGGGCTACCATGTTGCAGAAAGTGCAGATGTCCGAATTCGTCTTTCCAAACCTCTTTAAATACGCCTGGAACCCCCCATGACCTGTAAGGGACATGTGTGATGTGGTAGGTCAGTCCTCCACCGGGTCTATCCATCCAAGACTTGGGAGGATAGCGTCTTAACAGGAAACCCAGGTTCGCCTTCTTGAATGGCGTCCCCCCCACTCACGTTGCCACTCCCCCATCATCTGCGAATGGGCGTCGTTATGATCAAACAGGGGATCCGACCACACAGCTGCTCGTTGTCCACCTTGAGATCCCATGGTATGGTTCCGGCTAGAACTAGCGCTGCGAGTGTGCTGACGGTCCAAATATACACACTGCAAGTCTTTATGTAAGCATATACAACTTCGCATGGAGATCACGTTTCCACTAGGTCATAGTCCTAGTCTAATATCAGTTAAGCGTGTTTTGTGCCTTGTATAGTGGGACACCCACTCAGATTGGATAGTTATAATTATCCATGTGTCCATTACTTGTAGCTGTTGTGTTGTTAAGATGCTGTACGAGTGTACAACTTCGTCTGCGTGTATATTTGCGAACATGTTACCTTTATTGATAAAGAACTTAATCGTTGTATTTCAAATATCTATATGCTATACATATATCTATATGCTTATATCTACATATCTATATACATATATCGATATGCTGTTCAATTTTTATCATAGTATTTTTCTATATATATATATATATATATATATATATACAAAAAGACGAACATGACTAAATATATATATATATATATATATATATAACTATACATAATTACAACCAGCGTATTCGAAAGAAAATTCTGCTTTGTCTGATAAGCAATCAACCTGGATAGCGAGAAGATAGAAGAATAGTCTTAATGAAAATAGTCTGTAAAAACCGAGCTCCTATGATGCGTCCGTTTGTATTTTTTACTTTAAGTTCACTAGAATTTTGCTAGTCATCGTTGTTTTACCACCAGCCAACCAGGATCATATGATGTTGCGTATTCTATATCTTTATTCCATAATCAAGATATAAGACGTTAACTTTTTGACGTAAATGCTGTGTTCAAGCATGTCCGTCTTTTTTCCAAAATTGCGTCGGCCGGGAATCGAACCCGGGCCACCCGCGTGGCAGGCGAGTATTCTACCACTGAACCACCGACGCCTATATAGTTACTTCACTAGTATGTGGGCAGCAATCTCTTTTTCCTAAAATAGCACTGACACTCTCTGATCGATAGATTGCCCCCGTCGCATATTATGGCATCTAATCGACCTAACCATATAATACTCGGCAACTGAATTTGGCTCATTGAACAGGATTAAACCGATATTTCTGAAAAAAGCTAGGTCTTCAATTCATGAAGAAATCGCTTCACTTACTTTTTGGCAAGGATTATCAAGGACATACGATGTCGGTTCTCCCTTGCGGAAACTGAGGCTAGTTTTCTGCTATTTATGTTTACATTTATTACCACCAATGTAATTCACAAAGGTCAATTTAATGGCGAACTGTCAAATCAAAATCTCCTTAAGTTTTGGTACGTAGCTAGTTTTCAGCATAACCTAAAATCATCCTTGCTATACAAATGAGTGGATACAATCATTTACTGATTTAGTATTATGAGAGTCGCGTTTTTTAGCCGAGTTTCCAAGGGAATAGTCCATTAGTATAGTCAGGTGTAGCCACGAATTTCAGTGTAATGCACCACTGACATAGTAGATTGTTGGCGCGTGAACATCAAACATGTGAGTGTCCAGTTAATAGGTAGTAAGTTGTCGTCGCGCAGCTTAGTTTCACCGTTCACATAGCAGGTCTATATCATTGAAAATCTTGTCAGGGTGTCGCAGACTAAAGCACCAGAAGTGCTTAATTTTTACCCTCAAACGATAGTTTGAAATTGGAAAGCACAAACGCGTTGCACAAGTGAATATAACATCTAGGTGTGGCTACGGTCAAACAGAAGAAAATAGTATGAACAGTTTGCACTGAAACAGCTACGACATATGCTATGCAGTAAGCAATGTCGAAATCCGGCAAAACGTATACTCTTTTTAAGTGTGAGTAAGAGTCGTTAGCATAGTGTCATTCATTTTGTAGAATCTAAATGCAGGAAACCCACAGGTCTGTACAAAGCTACAATCGTATATAACTAAAATCCTATTCAATGAATTAGGGAGGACGTACGTGCAACAAAGGTTCAAGACAGGGTTAGGGAAAAGCAACTATAGGACGCCGTCCTGGCGTTGAAGCAGCGGATAAATACCGTGGTAAAAATGTGCAATATTTTACATTCTTTTTCGTTTCCAAGAAGAAATAGATTAGAGAAAGGACCGCACTAGAGAAAGGGCCACGCGGGGCGCAAGGGCAGAAGACGAAGGCACCATCGAAGTCCTCGACGAAGAAATCTAGCACCTGCATGCAAACAAAGATAGAAATAAGAAATATATAGACTCAAGCTAAGTGGAATTGAACAGCTTAGGAATGATACTGGGAACGGTGCAGTGAAATCTAATACCGAGAGAGACCTTCTGTCTCAGATGTCAAACCGCAAAAGAAACTGAACGGGTCGAAGTGAAGCAGGTCTAAGGAGTGAGAGAGACTTCCTAAATGCTTCGAATGTCCGAAACCGAGCCACAAAGCCCTAGACTGCAAAGTGTGGCAGGTAAACGAGGCAGCCCACAGCACATGATTCATAATTGCAAAGCGGAGCTACCAAAGTGGACCCCAACTGTTTCGTTCCCGAGTGCATGACTAATGTGGCCTGAAAAGATCCGAATCGCACGACTGGTACCCTATAACTTTTTGCACGGCACATTTTGGTCATAATGTAATGTGCAGAACAGTGGGGTTTTATAACCCCAACGAACCATGTTTTTCAGGCAGGATTTGAAGGGCAGATGTGAACAACCATGCAAGGTGTATCACGCGGGAAACTCCTCGAGGGTATTAACACTAAGCAGTTTGACTTAGTGAAATAAATTTCCGTATATATATCTAGATATCAAAGGGTTTAATGCACATAAAAGGATAATAGTGTCATTCGTTTCGTAGAACTCAACTCCATGATGTCTCTCATTGTGTCAAATGTGTTTAAATTCTTATTTAAGATATTGTTGGCATATATTTACTGCTAGAATATAACGGCTATCAGTTGCTGCTGTCTTGCGCAAAGTAATGTCTTTAATAATTGTACTTCACCGATTCCTAACGAATAAAGAGAGATCATTACGTACTTCGGACGATCTTCGAATGGGCTTGTATGACTTCTATTTGTAGCAGATAGTAGCCATTCATTAACCAAAATGGTACAGACTAAATGTGTTGTACCCACTTGCTCAGTTGCTAACGGGCAACGATGGATGCCTTTCGAAATACTTACACTGCATTTTCAAACCTGGACTCCCGCGTATGCTGTATGTGTAAATCTGGAGAGGCTGATGATAAAAGGCAGCGTAAGAATGCTGTGTTTTTTTAAACACTGAGCGAAAGCGAAAGAAATAGGAGTGGAAGGTCCTTTATTGGATTTATAGAACGGCTTTATAGGACGGCTCCATAGAAAAAATAAACAATATATGTCTGTGTAGTGCATGCCATATTCATCAGCATGTGCATGCTTGCCTCTTTGTTCACCATGCTATTGCTGAACAACAAACAGGCGAACATAGTTCTATGCATAAGTAAAAACAGCGTTTTTGGAAGTCGTTTTTTTCGTCTGAAAAGCAATTTGGGTTGGATATATATATATATATATATATATATATATATATATATATATATACAGAGTAACAGACGCATCGGCGGTCCCTGCACTTTTTCACCCGGTGGCATGGTCGCTGAAGTGTTCAAATTTTATATAATGAATGAATTGTATTGTAATAATGTACTATCTTGAACTGCAAATGTTATTGCGAAGTAAACAATATATATATATATATATATATATATATATATATTTAAAGAGTTACCGCAGTCTATGCATACAGTGGCTCGGGGCGTGGCTGCCTCGCTATAGATACGTTTCATGTTTAAAGATCCGGTATCTAGAAGTCAATGACCAGGCACCTCCTCGGCAGCCGGCGGCGTTTGCGCAGCCACTATATGGCAGGTGCAATAACGAAGTGACGTCAGACCCCACAGACCCCACGTCAGCAATCAGGCAAACGCTTGCAACGGCAGCCGGAGCAGCGGCAGTAACGGCAGATACAGACAACAGCTGCTGTTGTCTGTGTCCGACGTTGCGTCGTCTGCTGACCCACCGGCCGCCAGTGGACTCATAGGGGGGTAGCAGCATTGGATTGCGGATAACTGTTTCGTTGCGGCGGATAGGATGGATGTATTCATTGACCAGAACAGTGGAAACAGCTGGCACCACTGCCGCGGCAGGAACAGTCAAAGTCACAGCACCAGCAGCACCTGCTTTACGATAAAGTCATAAATTCATAAAATAAAATCAGTAGCTCCAGAGCACGCTGTCGGTGTTGTTGGAACTAGTTAATCAACTCATTTGACCTGAAAACCCGATCGATTGGCTGGATGAGATTATTGCCGACGATGACGCTCAGTAAACCAACAACAACAGCAACAATGTCGAAAATTGCAGCAACAACAACAACAACAACACGCGTCCCTTACGTCAGTCTATTTGCATGACATTAGCGCAAATCTATTTGTCAACTTTGCCAATCGAAGTTACGTCGGGTCAGCGTAAGTTGCAGTGATCAATGAGATTGGCTTTCTATACGCTGGCTGGGGGTAATACTATCAGTTGGGAAAGAAATTTTGGGAATCTCGTAAATCTGTCGTTATATGGCAAACTTTGGAATAGGCGTAATTTCATCGATACGCTATGGTGGGATAATATAACACTATTCTGTATGTTTTATGTATTATATTGTAACGTTGTTGTGTTACGCTAAGTCAGCTTGGGGATGTAGACTTATCGGGACGGGTACTTCAGCCCGAGGGACTCAGAGGAACGATGAATGACGACACGTAGCATAGGGTCTGATGCAAAGCACAGCCGAGCAACGGATGGTTTTTATGCCATGCTGGTCGGTCTATTTATTGGTTCACGAGGCACCGCGGCGTGCTGACATCCCAAAGGGTGTCAGAACTTGCTCTGAAATCGGTCGAAATGTACAGCAGTTTGTGTTTGTTTCGTATAGGAATACAGATTAAGTGACTGTTTGACTTGGACTGCCGATCATTGGTCGACACTCTCCTGATGTCGGCCGATGATCGTTTGGACGGCGGAGAACGTTGGGGTTTCGGCGCGAAAGGCTGTCGCTGTTCTCTGCTGGCTGGTTGAGACATGTCTTGTTCGGTTGCGACACGTATCGGTCGGTGAACGTTGTGTACGTTGATATTTTGGTGCGGGCGCTGTAGCCGTTGGAAGTGGCCGGTTAGGACTTATTTGAATTGCGCTATGATGCGTATACAGTGAGTGGACTTCGCTATATTATATGTGCGGTTCTCACTGCTCCGCCAACATTTTATCGTGACCACTAGCAGGATAATTTACTTATTAAACAAAATTGGCAACTTTACAGTGCATTACATACAAGTTAGCTACATTATGGGTGAGAGCCTTCATAAGGTCACATTCATATGTCCAACAGACCTTGCCATGAGCTAAGTTGCCGATACCCCCACACATAACAGCGAACAACATATCGCCGAGTCGTCTGACAGTTTGCTAGCAAAACCCCGGAGAGAGCACGCAAAGTGATATAGGCGCCTACAATATAGCGTTTGTATACGTGACGACTAGAGCATGTGGTTCCTTCGCAAAGGTACTGATATCAAAATGCCCGAGACAGGATATATATATCAAAATGCCTGATCTCGGCTTAGACTTCAACAGCCTTTACCTGCCAGTCCTGCCAAAAATCTAAAATGGTGCTATGCCCTGTCTTGAAGTAATGTTGCTAAAATGCATCTTCAAGATTCCGTGAACTCATCTTTTTCGTGAAGCCGCACCTTGATGCAGGAATGCACAACATCGGACCTAACGGCAGCTCACGGCTCACCACGTTAACCCAAAAGCACATGTTACGTTACGTGAGACAACGGCACGGCTACACAACACTGCACAAATTCGATACCGTCACGACGAGACAGAGTGAAAGACAACATCGCAACGATGGAACGCTGCAGAATTGATGTCATGCAGTGCAATTGAAAAATACACTTCGAGAGGAAAACAGCACTGCCCATCACAGTCGACGTTAGGCTAATGAAAAAAACTGTGCTTGTTGAACATTTGCGCTAATCTAATAGTGCGTATTATCCCTGCATACATAACAACATCCATGCATTTTAGCATTGATCTAACCAACTTATCATTGGATTTATGTGGGATACTATTCCACTCATCGCGTACAGCGTTCGTGAGTTTCGGAAGTTTTGCTGGAGCTGGCGCTTTGGCCATAACTCGTCGTTTCAGCATCCCCTACATATAATCCATGATCATGAACTGTTAGCTTTAGTAGAACATAGAAACTGCTTTAAGTTAATTACCTAAAGGTTCCCACGAACTAGCAATGAAAATGGAGCAGTTGCTTTTTACGAGAACACATATATATATATATATATATATATATATATATATATATATATATATATATATATATATATATAAAGCTTTTTCCCAATTATCATTAACAGGTGTCCACGGTACATTCCAGATAATAAAAGTAAACGTGTGTTTGTATAGGTACCAATAGGGCATAAACTCATTATAGTCAGAAGTCACGAGATAACACAAAGCTCAATACTTTGTCCGTCTCTATGCTTAATGCAAACAGATACGGCACCTCCTGCATTTTTAAAATTCTACTTGCTTCTTCTGCGGCAATGCGGCAATTTGTGTACCTCTAGACAGCATGCCAGATTTGAAACATCGATTACAATGTTAGGGGTGTTCAGGGTCACCGTTATTTTAAACATGATCTCTAACAGTGGCTGTGGTCTCGATGGAATCTACAGCAAGCACTGAAGCACTGAATTGCAGCAGCAATATTGCCCAAAACTTAAGACCATCATCTGCATACATCACCACCGCCCTTTTTTCTGTACTCCTGTCGAACGTAATCAATAAGATCATCGAGAAGAGGGCTAAAAAAAGTGATGCAACTTTGCGGGTTGCCCTGCGGAATTACCACATTTCGCCTAACCTCCAGTGGACTACGCTTAGTAACATACTCGCACATTGTGGGTGAACAACAAATATTTTCAGAGATGTACTCTAAAATGTTACCAAACTATCTTATAACGGCCGCACAAAAAATGCAGAATAAAGAACAATGTACTGAGCACAATTTGCGAGGAATACTTAAAGATCTTGTGAATTTTGGTTTTCAGCACGCCAAACATTTTGTAGTTGTAGTGTCAGTGATACAATCCGGGTCGTACGCGGCTCCAGCTCTCTGCTCCATGGCTGTGGGTAAATACGCTTTCATGTATTGAATGCTTTCTTCATGGTTTGTTTACATATTATATATATATATATATATATATATATATATATATATATATATATATATATATAATATAGCTGATTTGTTGTCTGTTTGGCGACCATAATTCAGTTTTTGCATGGCGTCGGTGGTTCAGTGGTAGAATACTCGCCTGCCACGCGGGTGGCCCGGGTTCGATTCCCGGCCGACGCAGTTTTAAATGCATGGTGTACAAATTATCACACGTGCATGTTGCCACTATGGCACTATTGTAGTGGAGCAGTGGCATCATGCACGTGTCCTGTTTAGACTAGCCAACAGACTATTTCACGCTACACTAAGGCGACGAAAGCGGTTTAGGTAAACTGCACAACACCGAACAGCCGCGTTCGCGGTAAGCTGCGCGTCATTCTAACCCGTTGGGTCCATCGCTTCATTTGAAGATTGTTGTAGATAGTAAACATTCGATTTCGTAAATATCCTTCCTCGTGCAGATTGTATCGACAATGGTTACCCATACCAACGCTTAGCTTCGTGCCGCTTAAAGCTAATCTCATGTTGTTATGTTTACAAAGTAAGGCTATCGTTTTAATTCTGTAAGATGAGTTTGCTTAAACCAATATACATTAGTGCACATAAGTGATGGAACTAAAGCGTGATCGCCCCACACGCCAGCTATAAATGACGGTCCGCATACTGGCAACCTGTCGGAACACATTCGAAGGCTCACAGTCATAAGTATCAAACGCAAGTAACGTGCTAAAAATCCTTCAAGCAGCAGTTGACGACGAAAGACATCTTGATGAACACAAGCATTTAGAAGTTAGTTATTTAATTCATATTCAGCATGGTCCGACAATATTTGTGAACTGTGAATTGAAAGCTTAAACCGCGCAATCAGCGGCCCCCTCTATGCCATCCATTCAGTATTAGATCGCAGCCATATTCCTCCGCCTGCCAGACGTTTATAATGCGTGGTCATTGCGACTTGATGCCAAGGCTCGCGTATTGATATGCATCATATTCTTGTTTTGAGGTATGTCAAAATATTTAAGGTTTTCAGGCCACTTTTCCTGCAGACTCTGCTCCTTGCAAAACCTGAACACGACAAGTGAACAGTATCTGGCATGTGTCTCCAGTGTTCATCTGTTGCCGCCATTTTCTAACCTTTACTCACACTTGAGCATATTCGATGTGTTAACAGCTTCTAATGAGTCCATGCAGTTGCGGACAGTAAATAGAATTACAATTTATTATTACAAGCCAATCGTATTTCGGAAAGAATGAATTATTGATCGCGGTGAACATATGTTTTGGCGACTACAATTCATCCTGACGAGGTGTTGGTCAACTCAACAAGGTGCTCTAGGACAAATGAGGCGTTTCCGCCATATATCAAGGGTGAGGCAATACGAAAGATAAATGGAAGGTAGGACAATCTCTTGTCGCCAGAAACATGGTTTAGCACAGTAAGTGCTCCAACTCTGTACATCACCTACTGTGCTTAGTGCGCGGACCGCGTATTCCCAGGCCCTCGATTGAAGGAACAAACCTCGTTTGGGTTTGACCGGGTTTGAAAGAGTTTTTTGCAATTTCGAAAGGCTTTTTTTAGTCTAGAAAGTAACAATCTAGTTCCTTTCTGTCTCCCGTGCAGAGGCACGGTGGTTCTAGAGCAAAAGCTATGCCTTGCAGAAGATGTCGTTAATCGCGGCATGCTCAGCGTATCGACCTGCACCATGAACAGATCGTTAAGTGAGCTAAGGGCGTCTTCGTAACTAAAGGGTCAGTTTTACACAGAATGCGTGTAAGTCTGGGCGCTACGAAGGAGAACCTGATTGGGGAGAGATCCCGGCGGGGACCCATGAGAGACCGTCAAAAGCGATCTCCAGCTTTGTTTCCATTGTACAATGGCTTCAGTAAGGCTATTTGGAAAAAAAATATATATATATATATATGTATACGGGTGTCCCTATTTATGTGGCCAAAACGCTAAGGTATGGTCAAACTCGGTGAGAAAATCATTTTTGCCAATGGAAAGGGGGAGCGGAAATGCTTCGTATAGGAGTGAGATAATTTTTTAATGCAATTTTTTTTAGGGGGTGCTGTTCCGACATACGTTTGCAAAATGCACGATTGTGAGAGAACGCATTCTTCAATTGAAAAACCGAGCACACCGGCGCACTCGGATAAAAATTCTACATTTTTTAAAAACTATACTTGACCTAAGCGAGCGCAATGACTATTGTGATGTTAAGAAGAGATTGCAAAATTATAACTTCACTGTTGCATGTTTAAACTTTAACGCCCAGGCTCTCAAAATTTTTCCATTACGCGCGCAAAACTAATACGTCTAGACGAACGTGCATCTCTAGTAAATCATTTTGGTACCTAATTGGAAGAGCTGGCATCCGTGGTTGCAGAGTAACTCAATTCTACCTAGGACCATATCGGGTGTGAGTGCACACATGCAGCTACTATATTCGCCTTCTTTGTCAATCAAGTCACTCGTCAAACCTGTAGAAGCTCAACAAAAATTTATTTTACTTTAAATATTTCTCGAAGGAATGCCCGCCAGTCAATAAGCAGACTGAGCTGTGTGTCTGTAAGATAGCAGCCTTCGTTAAGCAGCGCGAGCATACATAGCGTCGACTAGAGCAAAGGCAAAGCAAGCTAAACCCATGGTGGGAAATAGAAAATGCCTGCACTCCAGTAACAAAAACGCGAAAGCTCACTAAATGCTCAGGCAATTTATGATACGGTGACGAAGTTATACACAACGTATCAACAGAACAACTCTCTGCTGGCGCCGTTGATGTCGACCGAGCATCCAATCCAACGTACACCTCGATGACTAAGGTACTAACACCAGCCAGAACATCAACATCGTCATAAATAACTCTGTAAATTGACACGACAGTCGACCGAGCACATCATCGAACGTGCATCTTGTCTTTCGAGAAAAAGAGAAAATCCGATTCCATCGTTTAACATTGTTACTATACGAGCGCTACAGCTTTTTTTGAGTGAATAAATAGGCCGAGGAAGCATGGCCTAACATCCATCCTTCGCTCGGCTGCGCTACGCGCTAGACGTACGTCGTGTGTTTTCGTTCATCGTTCGTAAGTCTCTCGTAATCGCCTAGCTGAGTCTACATTTTCTAATTAGTTCTATTACAAAGTGCAGGCGCTTGTGCCACGTGTATCGTGATGGACCAGCTCACAAATGCCGAGAAAGCTGACATGCATTTTATGTACAGTAAAGCAGACGGTAACGCGAATCTTGCATACCGGTTGTGCGCTGAGCGTTTCCCACATCGACGGATACCTGGCAGGAAAATGGTTTCAAGACTTCATCGGTTGCTCTGCGAAACTGGATCATTTCAAGGCGGTCAATACGAAGCGGGACGACCGCGGACAGCGAGAAGCCCAAATACGGAGGACCACATTGTTGAGCAAGTAATTGCGCGTCCTTCCGCAAGCATTAGGCAGGTGGCTTGAAGTGTCAGTGTAAGTCGTACCACTGTTCACAGGGTGCTAAATGAATCAGGGCTACACCCATACCGGCTGCAGCGAGTTCAAGCCTTGCGGGATTCTGATTACCAGCCACGCATTAATTACTGTCGCTGGTTTCTGCAACAAGCCGCGGCCGATGTGGAATTTCCTCCTTTTGTTCTTTTCACCGACGAAGCGACCTTCACGCAAGATGATGTGTTCAACGCACACAATGCTCATTGGTGCTCTACGGAGAACCCGCATATGACCCGCCCGCATAGACACCAGCATCGATTATCCGTGAATGTCTGGCCTGGCATTTTGAGCAACTATCTTTTCGGACCTCATATACTTCCAGATAAATTGAATGGACCAACATACAACCTGTTTCTGAACACAACCCTGCGAGAACATTTGGTAAACATTCCACAGAGTGTTCGATCGAGAATGCAGTTCCAGCACGATGGTGCTCCAGCACACAACGCCCTCTCGGTACGGAATTATCTGGATGAGACGTTTGCTAATCGCTGGATTGGCCGAGGCGGTCCACAAGCTTGGCCGCCGCGATCGCCTGATCTGTCCAGTCTTGACTTTTCCTTTAGGGCCACCTAAAGGATCTAGTCTATGCAACTCCCGTTGAGTCTCCTATGGATCTGCTCGGCAGAATAGTAACTGCTGGTGGAACCATTCGGGAGACGCCTGGAATCTTTGAACGCGTGCAACGCGAGCTTTGCCGTCGATACCGAATGTGCTTATTAGCTGGCGAGCATTCGTTCGAGCAATATCTAAAGTAAAATAAATCTTTTGTTGAGCTTCTATAGGTTTGACGAGTGACTTGATTGACAAAGAAGGCGAATATAGTGGCTGCATGTGTGCACTCACACCCGATATGGTCCTAGGTAGAATTGAGTTACTCTGCAACCACGGATGCCAGCTCTTCCAATTTGGTACCAAAATGATTTACTAGAGATGCACGTTCGTCTGGACGTATTAGTTTTGCGCGCGTAATGGAAACATTTTGAGACCCTGGGCGTTAAAGTTTAAACATGCAAAAGTGAAATTATAATTTTGCAATCTCTTCTTAACATCACAATAGTCATTGCGCTCGCTTAGGTCAAGTATAGTTTTTAAAAAATGTAGAATTTTTATCCGAATGCGCCGGTGGGCTCGGTTTTTCAATTGAAGAATGCGTTCTCTCACAATCGTGAATTTTGCAAACGTATGTCGGAACAGCACCCCCTAAAAAATGCATTAAAAATTATCTCACTCCTATACGAAGCATTTCCGCTCCCCCTTTCCATTGGCAAAAATGATTTTCTCACCGAGTTTGACCATACCCTAGCGTTTTGGCCACACAAATAGGGACACCCTGAAGCGTTATTTAAACCACTATTTCTCATTAGTTACGACGGCCGGTGTACCGGTGATATATATATATATATATATATATATATCTACAACTGCATGCTAGAAATACTTATCTGCAAATATCTCCATTACTTTTATTCCCGTTTACTTACAAAAAAAGTTGTCTGCTATATTTATGTTTGACCGATGGTTGGAGCTACACTAGACAACGGCTAGAGATGATAAGAAACGTTACTTACTTATTGTCCTGAATGTGTCTGTACTTAGACAGTTTATTTGAGTTGTGACGTGTACTTGGCAATGATAACTTCGTAAGTTATGGCGTCGGTGGTTCAGTGGTAGAATACTCGCCTGCCACGCGGGTGGCCCGGGTTCGATTCCCGGCCGACGCAATTTAGTAATAATTTTTCCTTATACAATAAGCACTATATTGTGCCGTAGACATAGAGACTTACATTATCAAAGTGTAAAGTTTGAGCCAAAATAGCATACGTAAAAAGGTTGTCTTAGCGTACATCATCAGTTTGAGAAGAAATCACTTTGAGATACTCTGATCACCATAAGCAACGATCGATAATATTGTAACAAGCTTTTAACACGATTGACTAATGTTGTAGACGTCAAAAGACTGGCAACTGACTTCGTTTCAAAAATATTGAATGATGATTTTCAGCAAATAAACACCCGTAAATAAATGTCCAAATTAAACCTTCTGGCGGTGACAAAAGACTCTGGATTGCTCTAGAAACTGACACAAATCACGGGTATATGGTTAAGACATCGAGACCAAATCCCAGTTCTTCCTAAGGAGCTTTCAGAGAGAGAGTTGGCCAAAAAAATTCAGACAGAGCTGATTAAATACCAAGGCTTTTTTACTGTTTACTTTCACGAATTTGTCACCTGCTTCTACGGCCAATGATAAATACTACCGCAAAATGTTTCGACTATTGCGCCAGAATGTCTGACGACACATCGTTAGTTATTGTTCACAAGAAGGATAAATATTTCTTAATTATACCAAACGTACTGGAACTTTTTAAACCGCCCTTGTTTGTGTCACATAACCGGAGTATAATGCTCATATACAGCCTGTACCCACAGCAATGCTTCTGAACGGACACTTTACCAGTAAACGGGACGTGCATAAAGGAACGTTTAATATCGAGTTGAGCAGAACATTCAAGGAAACACGTTGCTTTTGCGCGTGTGTTTGATTACGCGTGTGGCAATGCGATGGCACAAAACTTGTATCTAACAACATTTATAGTCGTAGTATTTGGCGTTCAAGACTATGAGAGGTGCAGGCCACCCTCACACTCAAGCTAATACAGCGCGTAGGTAGATGCCTTAAGCTTTCGTCGGGAGACTTGAGAACATCCGACTTCTTGCGTCAGAGGCTATCGCTTGACATTCAACGAGGAAATACAGCGTCTGTTGGGAGCACATTGTTGAATGGGCTTATCCTGGGTTAGCGAACCCGTGACCACACGTTCGCGCGGAGGCTTCAAAGTGCTAACATAGCGAAGTTATATAAATAAAATACTACATTTATAGTCTAGCCTATGTTGGGCTCGGCCTCGACATTGGGCTCATTTACTTCTGTGACACAACAGTCGTTGATTTGAACCTCACAGGAGCGTGGCTCGTGCGTGGTGAAACAATTTAATTTATTCAAAATGCACCCTGTTTGGGTATGTAAGTACGAACATGATATATATAACAAACAAAAAAGGTGAAACAATGGATTACCTTGAAAATACATTTTGATGTATAGGGACCGAAACCTCGTGCAGAAAGCTCGCTTGATGTGTGACGAAGTGCATAGAAAATGCTAACCATTCCGTAAAAACCATTGACTGATTGATACAGCATGGTATTTTAATGCCGATAGAAAACGACTGTTTTTGGGTGGCAAAGATGACTTCGGACAAATTTAAATCGGTCTTTGTCTTGACCAATGCGATATACTTTGCACGCTAAAAGTGCGTTTTTGTAATATGTTTATTATTGTTTGTTCCATTGAATTTCCAATCGTTGTGTATGCTTAGACAATTTATTAAGGCTGTGTCGGTTACTTGGCAAAGATAACTTCAGAAGTTATGGCGTCGGTGGTTCAGTGGTAGAATACTCGCCTGCCACGCGGGTGGCCCGGGTTCGATTCCCGGCCGACGCAATTTTAATAGTACAATTGGACATGGCTTGGTATATCGAAATGCCATATTTCTTTATGTAGTACACACTACTTTGTGCAGTGGTACGATCTGCCGTTGACACAGAGATTTGCAGTATCAAAACACGGTAGTGCAAAATGAGAAGATTGCGCAACCATCCTTTGTTGGCTTCTGGTCATAACTTCACAATTCATCACAAGTACCATTCGTAAGAAAGGTTTCTACCTGACGCACATCGTCCTGTCGCTGATCAGTCATCTTGAGATACTCACACCACCAGAAGCAATGATGCTTTTCCTTGGTTATCTAAACCAATTCTAGAGAACGGTCAAGAAACGCCATTAGTGCTCCTGGTGGCCCGAGTATCTCAAAGTGACTGAGCAGGGATAAAGTGATGTGCGCCGAGGGGACACTTTTCCTATGAGGACTACATTAAAATTGTGAAGTTGCGATTTGAAGCCAGCAACAAAGGCGATCGATACTCCGAACGTTGACTGCTCAATCTTCCCATTTTTCACTATCGTATTTTAGTCTGTAAATCTCGTGTTGGTTCCAATCAACATCGAGACAGTCTTTCTTCTACCTAAAAGACGTCATCATCTCTCGAGGATTTTGTGAAGTCGCACAAAAGCATAGATACAGCGCAACATACGGCACCTCACACTTTGGAGCGTGACTTTGACGAAAGGGAGCACGATTAAGTAAACAAAAACCGTTCAAAAAACTTAAAGCAGGGGGCTTTTCTGATTTGGTCGCTGTTTCCAAACAGAAATCATTAATGGAAACCAGACACGAAAGGAGACAAAAACGTATAGCAAAGGCCAAGCAGCAAAAGCACGCCCAAATCTCAACTCTGCCATTTATCAACATCAACAGGCGGACGTGAAATGTTTTCGAAATCATATTCTGAAGATTGCCAAGGAGGAAAGAAAACACACATTTGATACGTTTTAATACATTATATCTATCGTCAAGCAAACTAATTAATGTATGGTTTAAGTAAAAAGTATATGTAGTGTGATTATGCAGTTTGCTAAAAGTATCAACAACAAATGTGCCGGCACGAATGTGTGACGATGCAAGGGAGAAAATACCTCAACGTCTACCGTTCAGTCACTGCTTGTACGATCATAATCTGTGTGTATCTTTATTTGTAAAACATAGCTTAAATAAATATTTAAATGGCCCATTGAAAAATTGTCAATAAATAATTTTTTTCATTAGATGAGGAGGGCCGCATATTCGTAGACTAAATCAAACGCCAGATGACTAAATGAATATAGTGCAAATCCGGTGGCCGCTTTTTATCAAAAATAGCAAAGAAAACGAGGTTCAGCGATTTTTGTCGAGTCTGAAATGGAAGAGCCACAAGTGTGCTTTGAATTAT
The DNA here is from genome assembly GCA_003439945.1 of Dermanyssus gallinae. NCBI lineage: Eukaryota > Metazoa > Arthropoda > Arachnida > Mesostigmata > Dermanyssidae > Dermanyssus > Dermanyssus gallinae. The sequence continues at coordinate 89,122 of QVRM01000574.1, read as the reverse complement.
CTGTTAAAACTAAATCATATGCTCTAAAGCAATGCAAATGTTAGAAACTCCTTATAGTGTCAAAGCAATGACAAAGAACACTGTATATGTGGTACGGTCGATTTCGCGCTGGACGTGAAGAGTCCAAAGATGAACCCAGTTTGGGAAAGTCTTCGTGCAAGCTCGTGATCGTACTTAGCGATCGCCGAATTACTATAATGCAAATAGCTGTAAAATTGAAGATGTGTTCTAAATCAACAATATTATAAGTAACACGGCTCAAGCAGGCCCCGAGTTGGACACGACAAACTTATTTCTAAGTAACACGGTTGTAACATTGTCATATCTGCACAATGTATGTATTATTTTATTTTATTATGTTAACTTATTATAACACAAGTTGTGTGCTATATTCATGCTTGCCGATGGTTAAAGCTGAACTAGACTATGGCTGCTGAGTAAGGTTGCTAGTTGCCATATAAGAGTCCAATTATCCAGAAAGATGCTTTAATTGATTTTCCTACATTTGTGTTTTTTAATTAGTTTATTAGTTTACTTGGTAACGATAACTCTAGGAGTCATGGCGTCGGTGGTTCAGTGGTAGAATACTCGCCTGCCACGCGGGTGGCCCGGGTTCGATTCCCGGCCGACGCAATTTTAGTAATGCAATTAGACATACCATGGTATGTCTATATGTATATTACTAGAAATATCATAATTCGTTGTTTATTAAACACTACTTGGTGGAGCAGTACGATCAGCCGATAGGGACACAGAGATTTAACGTACAAAAACACGGTAGTGCAAAATGAGAAGATTGAGCAACCAACAAGAACTGAGGCATCTTAGTACACTCGGACCACCAGAAACAACGATGCCTTTGCTTGATTATCGTCTTGGCGTCGGCTTAGTGCCACTCTAAGTGAATGGTCAAGGATTTCACCTTGAAGAGAGGTCATCATCCCTCAATAATTTTGTGTAGTCGCAGTGTTTAGATACAACGCAAGTTCAGCATCTTTAATTTAGAGTGTAATTTGAGTACTGCTAGCGCTTTATTGCCAATGCGGGGCAAAGTCGACCATGCAGTGCAATTGCCGACGTCCGATTGCTTGAGTTCTCCACCAGTCTGCCACTTTGTTTTGAGTTACTACGGACTATACGCGTGAGAAAGAAACAGGAAGATGCTTATCGTTCGTTATTTTCAATGCGGCCGTTATATTTCAGAGGCGACCTACAGAACTAGCAGCAGAATTTGTCACCGACCTAGTGGTGTGGATCCAAGCGTAGAGAACACCCGACAGTGGCAGCCGTGCGCAATACACTCAGTGCAAATATATCTGCTAGCGCTTGTCACACCGTCTTAACCATCGTTTTATTCACTAAATGTGGCAACAATCACATTCATCATGTATTTTGTTTTACTTCGCTGAAAATTGGCGTCCTGCCTTGAAGATGTTCAATCAACAACTACGAGATATGCCATTCAAGGAGGTCAGTCACAACAGTTGAAAGAGGTGGAGTCCGATTCCATACACTTGGTTACTTGGTGCCCAAATGATACAAATCTCACTACAGTAATTACGTACATCTTGGCGATTTGGAAAATTTGCCCATGAAATAAAAGTAATTGTAGTACTCATGCCTATTTTTACAGTATGCTTGGATTTTTCTGGGTCTCATAATGCGCAATCTCTAGCCGCCGGGAGACAGTGTAGAAATGAGGCTCCTTCTCTGCCCAGGTCTCTCCCTTAACCTCATACCGACGTGTACTTCTGGTCATCAACCCTCAGCCCGCCCTGTGTTCGCCACAAAGTACCAATTTATCTGCTCTTTTTCGAAATTTGGGCTAAGGAGAGCCTTGCTTCAAATAGCAATCTGTCAAAAATTACGATCGTAGTCCTCCCGGCCGGAGTTTTTTGTGGCAATGGCCGCTAACACACTGAGTTTGATTTTGCCCCGTCTCTAATTTGAATTTCTCGCTAGCATGTGGAAATCTAGGTCACGCTTTGTACGCAGCACTCTTAGCTTATAGAGACTGTTGCTTCCACACTCATTGCGCTGTACGTAACTCACTGTGGCCACCGTCGGAGGAGGTCATAAAGGATTTACGTACTTTGGGCACGACTAACGGTTTTACTTGGATTTGACTATGACGTCCAGGAAACGCCAGGTTCCGCATCCTATTTGCTTGAAAGTACAGACGGCCAGAAATCAACGTGCCTTATCACGGACTTATATCTATTCCTTGAGTCGCGTCCCACACTGCTCGAGGTGGAAAGTCGGATCGTTCTAATTTCCATTCTCATCTTGTTTTGAAGTAACTCTGTTCTAAGAGGCAGTACTATGAAGACTTGTTTGCTTGAAAATAACGCTTAGTAGGCGCATGAACCCCCAGAAAACAGATGTTCAGTGGCCATCTCATTCGTGCAACCTGTACCCTCTGGATTTTTTGTGAACACCACCGAGTTCCCTGCGGTGGTGTCCGCGTGTGCGTATTGCATTTTCCAAATAGTCGTTTAAAAAAGTCCTTGAGGAATGGCATGAATTCCATGATCCATTGCCTGTGCTTCGTCCGCTTCTAATCATCCTGCCAGGGCTCCATGGTTGCGTCCCGGAAACCTATACGGTCAAGTGATTCACCTTTGTTGTGCGCCCTCCTTTTACTCGCCAGCAGATCCCACAGAAGCACTCTAGTTCACGGAATTAGATTTTTGTACCGATCTTGAAACGATGTGAAGGGATTCCACGTTAAAACCGTTGTACAGTTAAAATCGAAATCAAAAGATCGTTCTAGGCTCAAAATCTGCAACGCTATATAGCCTATATACACCCAGATTTCCTTTTAGCTACTTAGAAGGCCAGGAGTGATTGCACAATTAAGGGTTTGCGCAAGAATTGTAGGTCCGTTGATATTTCTTAAGTATTTTATTTTCTTTCGGGCTTTAACCGTATCTTGTTTAAGACGGTTTTTCAACACGGGACTTGTCCATGGCGCTTCCCAAGGCAAAATTTCTCCCCGTCGGGGAATCGAACCCCGGTCTCCCGCGTGACAGGCGGGGATACTGACCACTATACTAACGAGGACCCCGGCAGATATCTCAGAGATGCACTAACCGATTTCATTCTGAAGTTGTGCATCGCTAGAGGTTTTCAGCTAATGTTTTGTACTACACTCGTGTAGGCCATTTATAAAGTACGTATCATTTTCTGCATAAAATGTATTCTTTAGAAGAAAAAATATTGTCTTAGACATATGAATTGTGGCTACGCTATGCAAGTAGTTCGTAACTTACTATCTGTCGCTTAGTTTAATTTGTAGGAATAATGATAAATTCGAGCTTTCGACACACTTTGTGCAGTATTACGATCTGCAGTTGACACAGAATTCAACAGTACAAAACACGGTAGTGCAAAATGAGAAGATTGCGCAACCATCCTTTGTTAGCTTCTAATCATAACAATATCAAAGTATCATCTGTAAGAAGGGTCTTTATTTGACGCACATCATCTTCTTGCTGATCAGTCATCTTGTGATACTCACAACACCAGAAGCAATGATGTGTCCAATACAACAATTATTATTATTGTAAATAATACGGTTGTATCAATTTCGTATTTGCAAGGTGTATTCTTATTTCATTTGTTAATGCTTTTTACAACACAAGTTGTCTGCTATATTTATGTTTGACCGATGGTTGGAGCTCAACTAGACTATGGCTGCAGAGAAGCGTTGATAGCTGCCCTATAAGGGTCCAATTATCCAGAAAGATGCTTTCATTTAGTGTCTTAAATTTGTGTATACTTAAGCAGTTTATTCGAGCGGTGACGTTTACTTGGTTTTGATAACTTTTGAAGTTATGGCGTCGGTGGTTCAGTGGTAGAATACTCGCCTGCCACGCGGGTGACCCGGGTTCGATTCCCGGCCGACGCAATTTTAGTAATTCAATTTGACATATCATGGTATGTCGATATTCGTTATATAAAAAACACTTAGTGCAATAGTGCGATCAGCCGTAGACGCAGAGATTTAAAGCACAGACAGACGGTAGTGCGAAATGAGAAGATTGAGCAACCATCCCTTGTTGGCCTCTAAGAATTACTTTACAATTCTAAAGTATCAGTTGCATGGAGGGTGTCTGGCCTGGCGCACATTACCCTGTCGCTAATCAGGCATGTGGAGACACTCGGACCACCAGAAGCAACGATGCCACTGCTTGACTATCTTCGCGGTGTCGGCTTAGTGCCAACTCTAAGAAAATGGTCAAAGAAAGGCATTATTGCATCTGGTGGTTCGAGTATCTTAAGGTGGCCATCAGCGACAAGGTGATGTGCGCTAAGAAGACGTCCTTTCCACGTAGGCTCCCTAGGAAATGTGAAGTTGTGGTTTGAAGTCAACAAACAAACCAACACTCCGAAAGTTGGCTACTCAATCTTCTCATTTTTCACTGCCGTGTTTTGGACTGCAACTACCCCATTGCTTCCAAACCAACGTCGAGACAGTCTCCCGTTTACCCAGAAAAGGTCACCATCCCTCAAGGATTTTGTGTAGTCGCAGTGCTTCGATACAACGCAAGTTCAGCATCTTTCATTTGGAGTTTAATTTGAGTACTGCTAGCGCTTTATTGCCAATGCGGGGCAAAGTCGACCACCAATGCAGTACAATTGCCGACGTCCGATCGCTTAAGTTCTCTACCAGGGTGCCACTTTGTGTCAAGTCACTACGGACCATACGGGTGTGAAAAAAACACCAAGATGCGTATCGTTCGTTATTTTAAATGCGACCGTTATTTCAAATTCGATTCGACAGAATCAACAGCAGAATTTGTCACCGACCTAGTGGTGTGGATTCAGGCGTGTAGCACAGCGGACAGTGGTAGCCGTGCACAATACACTCACTGAACATATATCGGCTAGCGCTTGCCCCATCGTCCTAACCATCGTTTTATTCACTATATGTGGCAACAATCACCTTCATCGAGACTGTATTTTGTTTTATTTTGGTGAAATTGGCGTTTAGCCTTAAATATCGCTTTTATTGCTCTTATTTATGTTTTTAAGATGTTCAACCAACAACTACGAGCTGAGCCATTCAAGCGCATCAGCTGAAAGAGATGGAGTCCGATTTCACACACTTAGTTACCTGGTGACCACATGATACAGATCTCAACTTAGTAATTTATGTCAATGTCATATTTAATTTTAAAATACCTATTGTTGTAGCATCTGCATTTGTAAAGTGTAAGTACAATATTATATACATATACACTTACCCAAATTACCTTTATTCTTTCTTTTTAACTATATACCCATATCATAGGCTAATTATATATATTTCCAATGATAACAATTCACAAAATAAGAACAATTGTTTTCTGCGGTTAGTTTCATACTCAAACGTCTTTTAAAAACGCCGACCTGCTCTGTATTTCGGAAGTCCTGCGCTAGTTCAGTTATAGTTTTGGAGCCACTTTATGTAACGTATGGAGATGTACGCGAACGTATGCATTGCGATGATTATCTTCTGAGGTCTTTGAGAAATTTGACAAACAAAAGCACAATTGAGTAAGTAACAACCGCTTAAAAATTCAAGCAGAGGGCTTTCCTGAGATCAATAAAGGAAATCATTAGAGGAAATGGCTTTCCTGAAATCATTGAAGGAATCATTAAATGGAAAACAGACACAAAAGCGACAAAAATATATAGCAAAGGCCAAACAGCAAAAAATCTCAACTCTGAGATTTATCAACATCGTAGATGTGCACGCGGACGGGAAAGTCTTCGAAAATCCTATTCTGAAGAATGCCAAGAAAGAAAGCACATATATACAGGTATACAGGGTGTTGCAGAAATTTTTCATAATAGAATATACAAATTGTAGAGCTCGTTAAAGCAAATATTTTTTCCAATGGAACATGGTCTCTGAGAAGTCTTGTTTCGGAGTGAGAGCGAAATTACTACAATTTGTGACACTAGTGTTTTTGCCCGACATAGGAGCATAAAATGTGCTGTTGCGAGACAACTAGTCCTCCTATACAGAAACTAAGCACACTGTCGTGTTTGTGAGAAAATTCTGCTTCTTCCGAAGAATATACAAGGCCGGTCAGAAGATGCGACACGGTCGTTTAGAAAAGAATTTGTCAAAAATGAAGTTTTTTATTAGCTTTCACGCCAAATACTTCAGAAGCATAACCCTACGACCACCCACGTGTTCAAAGCTAACATATTTAGCAAATGCGCATTTCATGACGATCATTTTGGTACCAAACTTACGGCAATGCGAGCTGTGGTTGCAGAGTAATTACGATTTTTCGGCGAACATGTCGAGATTAAGTGCATGAAAATGACGCGCTGCGGCTGTCGCGCGACACGTCGGCGGTAGTGAACGTCGCCACACAGTCATTTTTCATGCACTTAATCTGGACATCCCACCAAAGACCATGTTCCATTGGAAAAAATATTTGCTTTAACGAGCTCTACAATTTGTATATTCTATTATGAAAAATTTCTGCAACACCCTGTATATATATATATATATATATTTATATATATATATATATATATATATATATATATATATATATATATATATATATATATATATATATATATATATATATATATATATATATATATATATATATATATATATATATATATATATATATATATATATATATATAAATGTTTTATTAAGTTATCGCCAAAGAGGATATTAAAGCTATGGTTTAAGTGAAAAATATGCTCAGTTTGCTAGATGTATCAACAACAAATGTGCCGACTCGAATGTGCGATGACTTAAAAATTCCCACTGAAGCGAGGGAGAAAATACTCCAACGTCTACCGTTAGGTCACTGCTTGTAAAATTGTATTTTTTGCGATACATTGGGATTTTTGATGAGTCTGAAATGCAGGAGCCACATAGCTGCGTTAAAAACTGTGTTCTGTGTCAAAAACTAAATTGTATATTCTTAATTTAAAAGTTAAAGACTGCGTTTAGTGACAAAGCAATGGCAAAGAACACTGTGTGTACGTGGTGCCGTGGATTTTGCGACGTACGTCAAGAGACCGAAAATTAACCCCTTCGGAAAGGTTTTCGACGTCAGTACATAAGAATCAACAAACATTAAACAAGTTTGCGATCATAATTAGCAATTACCGAAATCCTATATACCAAATAGCTGTAAAACTTAAGATATCTTCTAAATTAACCATATTGTAAGTAACAAGGTTTTACTAATATTATATCTGCAAGATACACATTTATTTTGCTTCATTGATGTTTATTTACAACACAAGTTGTCTGCTATATTTATGTTTGACCGATGGTTGGAGCTGAACTAGACTATGGCTGGAGGTGAGGTGCAGAGTAACTTTTTTAGCCGCCCTATAAAAGTCCAATTCTTCAGAAAGATGCTTCCAATGATTTTCCTAAATTTGTATATACTTAAGCAGTTTTTAGCTGTGACTTTCACTTGGTATCAATAATTTGAGAAGCTATAGCGTCGGTGGTTCAGTGGTAGAATACTCGCCTGCCACGCGGGTGGCCCGGGTTCGATTCCCGGCCGACGCAATTTTATTAATACAATTAGATATACCATGGTATATCGATAGCATATTTCGTGCAAAAGTGTGATCAGCTGTGCAAACAGGGATTTAAAGTACAAAATGTTTAAAGTACAAAATTACGGTAGTGCAAAATGAAAAGATTGAGCAACCGTCCCTTGTTGGCTTCTAAGAATATCTTCTGGCTTCTAAGAATATCTTCATAATTCTAAAGTCCCTATCATCATGCATTTTATTAATCAATTTATATTACAATCCTGTGTAAGTGAACGTGTTAACTTTCAGCCTATAACGGCCCTGGTGTGCACCATTCAGCAAGCGATCCCAAAACTGAGATCGCGTTGCCCCGCTGGACGTCAATGGAAAGTCTTTGACGCAAAAATTGTGCGGCTCTCTTGTCCCCAGTAGTTATCTTAATTCGTTCGCCCAATTTAGTAAGTATTCTTTCAGTCAAGGGGCCCGGTAGTTCCAAGGTTTCGAAGGCCACTGGGCTGAAGTTATGGGCTCTTGCCACTTCGGCATATTTGTTCATCTTGTTCGTTTCTGCTTGGGTCGCGGCGTGACCAGCTTTAAGTGAACCGAAACCGACCATTGAGGGTGAAAATGAGTCGGTTACGGTGGCATCCCATATGAGGGTACGGCCTCGTTCAAAGGGGATGAGAGTCATCCCGTCGGGACGCTTGCTGTCGTTTCTGGTTAGTCCAGTTGGTTCTAACGTACTTGGGTAGCCTGCCGTCCTCAAGGCCCTTGCTATTGTGTCACTAAAAGCCGCGTGACGTGGTCGACTACCTTACCTAAGGGCGCAGGATAGAGCGTGGTGAGCTCTAATGCCCACTGGCTCCCCGCATCGGCATATGTGAGGGTGAACGAGCGGCGTACCAAGTCGGAGGCCAACGCATATTCTTGTAGTGGCATCATCCAGTAAGGTTCCTAACGATGCACTGGGTAGGGCGTGTAGCCAATCGCTTGCATGTTTTGCGGAGGTTGCCCTAAGCCGAGCCCTAGTAGAGTCACTGTCAGCTTGATCAATAAGTAAACAAGCATGTTGATCGGCTAGCATGGCCGACCACTCACTCTGAGATGCGACGTTATTTGGTGAAGTTCCAAGAACCTCAGCCAAATTACTCGTGACTCGATCTCGCATGGAGGTAAATTCGAGCTGGCCGGCTTCGAAGTATCATTTGCATTCTTAAGTATCATTTGCATGAAGGGTGTCTACCTGGCACACATTACCCTGTCGCTGATCAGGTATCTTGAGACACTCGGATCACCAGAAGCAACAATGTCTTTACTTGACTATCTTCGCGGTGTAGGCTTAGTGCCATCTCTAAAAGAATTATCAAGAAAAGGCATCATTGCATCTGGTGGTTCGAGTATCTCAAAGTGATCGATCAACAACAAGGTGATGTTCGCTAAGGAGATACCCTTCCCACGTAGACTACTTGAGAGTTGTGAAGTTGCGGTTTGAAGCCAACAAACGAATCAACACTCCTTAAGTTGGCTGCTCCATCTTCTAATTTTTCACGGCTGTGTTTTGGACTGTAACTATCTTATTGGTTCTAAACCAACGTTGAGACAGTCTCCCTTCCACGCAGTAGAGATCATCATCCCTCAAGGATTTTGTGCAGTTGCAGTGCGTAGATACAACGCAAGCTCGACACCTTTCATTTGGAATGCAATTTGAGCATGAACTGCTAGCGTTTTATTGCTAATGCGGCGGGGCAAAACCGATCATGCAGTGCAATTGCCGACGTTTGGTGGTTCAAGTTCTCCACCAGTCTGCCACCTTGTTTCGAGTCACTACGAACTATACGGGTGAGAACAAAACCAGGAAGAGTCTTGTCGTTCGTTATTTTTAATGCGACGGTTATATTTCAAAGGCGACCGGCAGAACAGGATTTGTTACCGACCTAGTGGCGTGGATCCACCGGGCAATGGTAGCCGTGCACAATACACTCACTGCACATATATCTGCTAGCACTTGCCACACCGTCCTATTCATCGTTTTATTCACTCTATGTGGCAACAATCACTTTCATCGAGACTATATGTTATTTCATTTCGCTGAAAATTGGCGTTCTGTCATAAACATTGCTTTTATAGCTCTTACTGGTGTTTTTAAGATGTTTAAACAACAACTGCGAGCTATGCCATTCAAGGACGTCGGTCACAACGGTTGAAAGAAGTGGAGTTCGGGGTCCTAGTACTCACAGTCTGTTTGGCTGTTTCTGGGTCATATAATACGTAATCTCTAGCCGCCGGGTGATACTGTAGAAATGAGGCTCCTTCTCTGCCCTGGTCTCTCCCTTAACCTCATACCGACGTCGACTTCCGGCCATCAACCCTTAGTCCGCCCTGTGTTTGGTACAGAGTATCAAACGATCTGCTCTTCTTTGTGTTTTGGACTAAGGAGAGCTTGCTTCAGATAGCAATCTGTCAAAATTGACGGTCGTACTTTCCCCGGCCGGAGTTTTTCTTGACAATAGCCGCTAGCACACTGAGGTTAAGTTGCCCCGGCCTCACTGATCTGCTTTCGCAAAACCGCCGCCTATAATCGGGCACCTGCTGACGCGCCTGCATCCGAAGTAGTTTCGTGCAAGATTTTAAATACCCCGTATCTTTAAAGATCCACTGGGCATTTGAAGTTGAAAATAGGTAAGTCAAAATTTTTTTTATAGGGTGCCGAACGTATCTAAACTGGTGCGGTCATTCACCTACGAAACACCCTTATAATGCATGAGCCCAAATTATCCAGCACTCATCTTGACACAGCAATATAATTTGTCGGTGAAGCATTTCATTTTGATGTTAGATTTTGCCCCGCCTCTAATTAGAGTTTCTCGTTAGCGTGTGGAAACCTAGGTAATGTTTTTTACGCAGCACTCTGAGTTAATAGCGATTGATGCTTCCACACTGTTTGCGCTGTAGGTAACTCGCTGTGGCCACCGTCGGAGGAAGGGATAGAGGATTTACTTACTATGGACAAGACTCACAGTTTTACTTGGATTTGACTATGACGCTCAGGCAACGCCAGGTGCCGCACCCTATTTACTTGCAAGTACAGGTGCCCGAGAAATCAACGTGCCTTATCACGGAATATCATCTATCCGTTGGATCAAATCCCACAGTGCTCAATGTTGAAAGTCGAATCATTCTAATTTATATTCTCATTTTGTTTTGGATTCCTTGCAATACGACTACAGTTCCGAAACTCCACTTTAATACGTGTATATGCAATCCCATAACTTAATAATCTATGTGTACATACTCACCTGGACCTCTGTTATCAAGAAGGTACCCGAGGATACCCGAGGAGAGGCGCTGACGGCAAGGTCTTCTTTACTATTCTATACCACGGTCTGTACCTTTTCTCTATGGATATCTCTCTGGGTGCTTACTAAGCACCCTAAGAGACTCTGCTCTGAGAAACAGTAATATGAAAATGTGTTGAATTGACAATCACGCTTAGTAGGCGCATGAACCCCCAGAATGCAGACGTTTAGTGGCCACCTCGTTTGTGCAACCTGAGGCCTCTGGCTTTTTTCGGAGTTTTTTTAAGAACAAACGTCAGGAAGCCGTAGAACGACATGCTTCCATGGTTGCAGACGTACCAGTCCTTAAGGTCTGATTCAGACGACTTCCCTGCGGTGGTGTCCGCGTGTGCGTATCGCATTTTCCAGTTAGTCCTTTAAAAAAGCCCTTGAGGTCCCGAACCAAACCGAGCAAGATGGCTTAGTGATAAAGCCTTTGCCTTGCATTCGGGAGGACTGGGTTCGAGACCCAGACCGGCCACTCTTAAATTGGTTTGCATGGTTTCCAATTTAGACAAGGTAAATGCCGGGGTGGATTAAAATTAGCCATGACATAAAAAAAAGCGTACACGGGCAATTGCCTTACGGAAAATCTAAAAAAATAAATAAAAAAAGGTCTGGGATGAACTCCATGATCCATTGCCCGTGCTCCGTTCGCCCCTAATCATCCTGCCAGGCCTCAACGGTTGCGTCCCGGAGACCTACATGGTCAAATGATTCACTTATGTTCTGCGTCCTCTTTTTGCTCGCCAGCAGATTCCACCTCATACCGACGTGTACCTCCGGCCATCAACCCCTAGTCCGCCCAGTGTTCGCCACAGAGTACCAAACGATCTACTCTTTTTCGTGTTTTGGGCCATGGAGAACCTTCAGATATCAATCTGTCATAAATTACGGTCGTACTCCTCCCGACCGGTGCTCTTTCTGACATTGGCCGCTACCACACTGAAGTTGTCCCGGCCTCGCTGATCTGCTTTCGCGAAACCGCCGGCTACAATCGGGCACCTGTTGTTGTGCCTGCATCGGAAGAAGTGTCGTGCAAGATTTTAAATACCTCGTATCTTTAAAGATTCAATAGGCGTTTGAAGTTGAAAATTCGAAAAGTCAAAAATATTTTTATAGGTCGGCGAACGTATGTGAACTGATGCGATCATTCACCTACTTAACACTTTTATAATGCATGCCCCAAATATCCAGCGCTCATCCTGACACAGCAATACGATTTGCCGGTGAGGCATTTCACTTCGCAGTTTATAGAGATTGATGCTCCCACACTCTTTACGCTGTAGGTAACTCGTTGTGGCCACCGTCGGGGGACGGGATAGGGGATTTACTTACTATGGACAAGACTAACGGTTCTAATTGGATTTGACTATGACGCCCAGGCAACGCCAGGTGCCTCACCGTATTTACTTGTAAGTACATGTGCCCAGAAATCAACGTGCCTTATCACGGAATATCATCTATCCGTAGGATCGAGTCCCACAGTGCTCAATGTTGAAAGTCAAATCATTCTAATTTATATTCTCATTTTAGTTTTGGATCCTTTGTAAGCCGACTACAGTGTGTACCATGTGTTTACTCGTTCCGAAACCCCACTTTAATACGTGTATATACAACCCCATCACTTAATAATCTATGTGTACATACTCACCTGGACCTCCGTAATCAAGAAGGTACCCGAGGATACCCGAGGAAAAGTCTTTGCGTCCACACTGAGATGTCAGCGCTGACGGCAAGGTCTTCTTTACTATACTATACCACGTTCTGTACCTTTTATCTATGGATATCTCATTGGGTGCTTACTAAGCACCCTAAGAGACTCTGCTCTGAGAAACAGTACTATGAAAATGTGTTTGATTGAAAAGAACGCTTAGTAGGCGCATGAACCCCCAGAATGCAGACGACTTTCCTGCGGTGCTGTCCGCGTGTTCGTATCACATTTCCCACTTAGTCCTTTACAAAAGCCCTTGAGGTCTGGGATGAACTCCATGATCCATTGCCCGTGCTCCCCTCGCTCCGAACCATCTTGCCAGGCCTCCACGGTTGCGTGCCGGAGACCTATATGGTCAAGTTTACTTATGTGTTGCGTCCTCTTTTTGCTCACCAGCAGATTCCAGGAAAGCACCCTAGTTCACCAAAATTCTGTATATATAGAATAGAAAGAGAATTATGTAGATATCTGTACCGGTCTTGGACCGGAAACGATGGAAAGGACTTTTACGTTGGAGCCGTTGAACAACTAAAATCTAAGGTCGTTCCAGGCTCAGAATCTGGAACGCTATATAGCCTATAGACACCCACGTTTCCTTTCAGCTACTTAGAAGGCCAGAAGTGATTGCACAATTGAGGAGTTGCGCGAGCGCAAGCTTTGTAGGTCCGTCGATAATTTTTAAGTATTTTGTTTTCTTTCCGGCTTTAACAATCTCTCTTTGAAGATGGTTTTTCAACACAGAACTTGTCCATGGCGCTTCCCAAGGCAAAATTTCTCCCCGTCGGGGAATCGAACCCCGGTCTCCCGCGTGACAGGCGGGGATACTGACCACTATACTAACGAGGACCCCGGCAGATAGCTCAGAGATGCACTAACTAATTTAATTCTAAAGTTGTGCATCGCTAGAGGTTTTTTTGTTGTATTGCACTCATATAAGCCATGCACAAAGTGCATAATAATATGCCGCATAATATGTCTTTATTATAAACAAATATAAGCCTACTCTCAGACATATGCATAATTTCAATATATGGCTACGCAAGTAGTTCGTAAATTACTGTCTGTAGGTAATAATTTCATTTGTAGGAATAATGATAAATTTGAGCTGTGGACATACTCTGGGACGGATATGTGTTTTTGTATTGAATGACTGGTAGAGGGTGTATGCATTGAAAAGCTGCCGGCCAGCTGAATACTGAGACTAGTAGACGTGACTAAACTCTAACATCTAGCAGCGGTTGTAGGTGACAGCAGGCCCTCGATTTAAGGTCTTATCCTCCGGGATGCTGGCCCTTTTAAGTTGTATCTTAGATTATGTATGCAGGTCATTGACGCAGGCCACAAAATACATTTATATGGTAGACGTGACTAGACTATTACATCTACTAGCGGTTGTTCTTCCCTGTAGGTGTCAGCAGACACTTGATTTAGGGCCCTATCCTCCAGAATGCTGGCCCAATCAAGCTTTATTTTCATTGATGTATGCAGGTCATTGACGCAGACCATAAAATTCATTTATACATACACCATTCGTGAGTCTGCGAAAGCTCACTCTATCCCTTTCGAACTTGGGTCTTTTCTGATCTCAGTGTTTGTAGTGATTTTTGCAGTGTAGTGAGCACGCGTTGCTTTATAAGTGGCATGTATTAAGCTTTTTCTTATCTTTCTCGAACGTGGCAGGTTGTGTAGGGGTGCGTAGAGATCCGTGTAGAGGTCGCTATGTCGACCACCCCTCATCTCGTCTCTTTACCAACTTGGGTCTGGCACCTGTAAGGCGGGATCCTTGTATGCGACACGCAAAGAGGGCCTGGGTTAAGGTTGCCGCTTTTAGTTAACAGTAGCAAACCAGCGTAGGGTGTTCGCAGCTTTGGTGTAGAGATGTTGCAATGGATGCCACAGGTGTGAAGTCGCTAAGCTTATGAAATCGAAAAATTCACATCGGCAACTCGTTCACCTTGTCACTCCTAGGTGCGTCCAAGATACCTTACCCATATCGGCCCCAGTCGCTAGGCAAAGGTATTATTTACTTTTTTCTAAATATTTTGCTTCGTTGCCATGTTTGATATATATATATATATATATATATATATATATATATATATTTATCCTGACCTCTGCGCATCCAGACATCCTCACCTTGTCGGCGCGACGCCAATTTACCTAACGGAGCGACTTCTAATTATGTGACAACTTAGCCAGCAATCTTTTCAGTCCACTAGGTATATCTAGCGCCATGCTAGCATACATGCTTTTGGCCAATCTGCCTAGTTAGCACGCTGGCCATACGATGACGTCTTAAGTTTAGATGACCTTCCAGAAAGCACTGAACTGCTGGCATACGCGGACGACCTCGCAGTGGTGGTCCAGGCCCGCTCATCCCAGCAACTTGAACTAAGGGCCAACAAGCGATCAAGGTTTTCAAAATCCTGGAATGCACCTGGACAGGGGACTACGGGGCACAACGCACATACGTCTCGCTGCAGAAAAGGCTGATAAGAGCTCGCACAAAATAGCCCGGCTAATGCCAAACAACTGCGGTCCACGAGAGTCAAGAAGGCGCCTTACTATGTCGGTGGTTGAGTCCATAGTTTTATTTACAGCCTTGGTGTGGCCGTCAACCGCTCTATCCACAGCCAGCAGCAAGGCAACGCTACGCAAAGCCAAAAAGAGTGGCTGCTCTGCGTATAACAATGGCCTATAGAACAGTCAGCACAGCGGTCCTTTTTGTTCTGGCTAGTCCCCTGGGACTTGAAAGCAAATGAGCGACGGCGCATGTGGGAAGACCCGAAAAAGGAGAGGACGGAGGAAGGGAATATAACGCTCGACATTTGGCAGGCCGAATGGGGCTCCATTCAGGACGGAGCGCCTGGGTACGGTGTAAGGACTCTGATCCCGTACATCAGGGCCTGGGTGTACCGCCCAGGTGGCGAGTTGAAGTTCTACATGACTTAAGTCCTCATCGAACACGGTGATTTCTAGTCATATTTGTTCAGAATTGGGAAAACCACATCTTCCATTCTGCAAATACTGCTAAGGCGAAACCGAGGACACGTCTGTTACGTACCTATTATTACTAATTGACAACAATTAGATCGGGGGTGGATCGCGAGGATCCGAGGTAGCCAAGCGAAGGTGGTACGTACTGGGGCTTGGGTATCTCCCCGAAGGCCAGATATCCCGCGGCTACCTTATAGAGTGGCAGCTAACCACTCCCGTTGACTGCTGGTTTGCGAGTGACTATTCGGGCCGATCTCGGTTAGCATTACGAACCACGCCGCACCTTTCGCTTGTCCCTCTCACCTCTTGACCAAGTTTATTCAACGTATAAGTTTCACTCTTGTTCTCTACACAGATTCGTGTTTCTTGTTAGTGCGCGTGGTGTCATCGTATTCTGACCTGAGGTCGTCGACCTGTAGCATATTGATCATATCTGAAACGAGTGGCGTCTGCTGGCGCGCTCCAAAATAACTAATACTGCGGCGCCAAATGCTCAACGCTCGAGATCGGACATGTCGTGCGTAACAACGTCTGAACATACAATTTTGTGGTGCTCGAAATGGGGGTCTCAGTGTGCAGGTCTACTTAGGGCTGACGACGGCATCCTTGGAGCACACATACAGCTTATATTAAGTAACGCAACAACTGGACCAGCATTGCTTGCACCATGAAGAACATCCTGCGCGCCAAGGAAAAAGAAAAACCGTTATTACCTGACATCATCCCACGGGGCATCCCGGGATAGCTAAATTCCTAAATTACTCCCCCCCCCCCCGTTTGAAGTCGCTATGCTTATGCAGTTCCCGATCAGTTGCGGGGATTGGGACATGACTGTTTTTTAGTGGGTTGGAGCCCCACACTACCGGCCCACACTTGCACTAGTTCCCTGCGGTGGTGTCTGCGTGTTCGTACCGAATTTTCCAGTTAGCCCTTTAAGAAAATGCATGACAATTCCATTATTTTTTTAGAAAGGAAAAACACATTTTACTGCATTCCATTCTAAGTTATGATGAAAAAACTACTTATGTCTACAGATGTCTTGGCAGTTTGACAGTATGTTGAGCGCTTCGAGTTCCCGCACCCTGATGGCAGACATCAAGGGGGACTTAAGCGATCAGGGAGACTACTTACATTCTACACCACCCATGTCTTCGCAGGTCACTTTAAATTAATGTTACTGATGTGTCGCACTATCATTATAGGACTATTTTAAGTCACGTACGAAGACGCATTCGAACATAGGGACTGCGATCTACATCTTCTGAGGTCTTGGAGAAATTTTGACGAACGGGAGCACAATTAAGTAGGCAAAAACCGTTCAAAAATTTACAGCAGAGGGCTTTCCTGATTTAGTCGCAGTTTCCAAAAAGAAATCATTAAATGGAAGCAAAAGCCAAGCAGCAAAAGCCCACCCACATTTCAACTATCATTTATCAACATCAACACGTAAACGGGAAAATTTTCCGAAATCCTATTCTGAGGATTACCAAGAAAGCATACAGTTTGCTAAAGTAGCATGCAGTTTGCTAAAAGTATTAAAAACAACATGTGCCGACGAATGTGTGACGACTCGAAAACTCTCACCGAAGCAAAGGAAAAAATACTCCAAGGTCTACCGTTCGGTCTCTATTTGTAAAATCTTAATTTGAGTGTATCGTTATTTTTAAAACTTAGCTAAAAAGATATATTTATATGGTCAATCGAAAATTTCAATCAGGAAAGAAATGATTTAAATCAGATGAAAAAATACGCATGTTCTTAGAATAAATCAAACGCCTGATAACAAAATGAATATAGTGTATCTTCGGTGGCCGCTTTTATAAAAAAAAAGGAAAGAAAATGAGGTTTGGCGATTTTTGATGAGTTTGAAATAGGGGAACCACACGTCTGCTTTAAATTCTGTGTTAAAACTAAATCATATGTTCTAAAGTAATGCAAATGTAAAAACTCCTTATGGTGACAAAGCAATAGCGAAAAACACAGTGTAAACGTAGTACCGTCGACTTCGCGATGGATGTGAAGCGACGAAAGATGAAGCCCGTTCGGGAAGGCCTTCGACGTCAGTACAGACAAATACGTTAAAGAAGTTCTTCCTCGTACTTAACAATCGCCGAATTACTTTAAGTCTACAAATAACTGTTAAACTAGAGATACTTGTACGTGACAAGGGCAAAATAGATTTATTATTTTATTATGTTTACTTACAACACAAGTTATCTGCTATATTCATGCTTGATCGATGGTTAGAGCTGAACAAGACTATATCTGGAAGTGAGATGCAGAGTAACGTTGCTAGCTGCCCTTTAAAGGTTAAATTGTCTAGAAAAATGCTTTCATTGATTTTCCTACATTTGTGTATACTTAAGCAGTTTATTCCAGCTGTGACATTTACTTGGTCTCTATAACTTTAGAAGTTATGGCGTCGGTGGTTCAGTGGTAGAATACTCGCCTGCCACGCGGGTGGCCCGGGTTCGATTCCCGGCCGACGCAATTTTAGTAATACAATTCGACATGGTATAACGGCAAAAAGACGGTAGTGTAAAATGAGAAGATTGAGCAACCACCCCTTGTTGGCTTCTAAGAATAACTTTACAATTGTAAAGTTTCAGTTGCATGAAGGGTGTCTACTTAGCGCACATCACCCTGTCGCTGATCGGGCATCTTGGAACACTTGGACCACCAGAAGCAACGATGCCTTTGCTTGAATATCTTTACAAGTGTCGGCTCGGTGCCAATTCTAAGAGAATGATCAAGGAAAGGCATCATTGCATCTCGTGCTTTGAGTATCTCGAAGTGACCGATCAGCGACAAGCGATGTCTCCCTTCCACCCAGAAGAAGTCTTCATCCCTCAAGGATTTTATGGAGTCGCAGTGCGTAGAAAACACGCAAATTCAGCACCTTTCATTTGGAATGTAGTTTAAGCACTGCTAGCGTTTTATTGCCAATGCGGGGCAAAGCCGACTATGCGCCTGGGTACCGGGTAAGGACTCTGATCCCGGACATCAGGGCCTGGGTGTACCGGCCAGGTGGCGAGCTGACGTTCTACATGAATCAAGTCCTCACCGAACACGGTGACTTCTAGTCATACATGTTTAGAATTGGGAAAACCACATCTTCATTCTGCAAGTACTGCTAAAGCGAAACCGAGAACACGCCTGAACATACAATTTTGTGGTGCTCGGAATGGGCCTTTCAGTATGCGGGTCTACTTAGGGCTGACGACGGCATCCTTGGAACACTCATACAGCTTATGATTAAGTCACGTAACAACTGGGCCCGCATTGCTTGCACCATGGATAATATCCTGCGCGCCAAGGAGCAGAAAAACCGTTATTACATGACATCATCCCGCAGGGCATCCCGGGATAGCTAAATTCCTAAATTACTCTCCCCCCGATCGTTTGAAGTTATGCTTATTTATGCAGTTGCCGATCGGTTGCGGTGATTGGGACATGACTGTTTTTTAGTGGGTTGGAGCCCCACATTACCGGCCCACACTTGCACGAGTTCCCTGCGGTGGTGTCCGCGTGTTCGTACCGAATTTTCCAGTTAGTCCTTTTAAAAAAATGCATGACAATGCCATTATTTGTTTAGAAAAGAAAATAACATTTTACTGCATTCTATTTTAAGTTATAATGAAACAAATACTTATGTCTATAGATGTCTTGGCAGTTTGACAATATGTTGAGGGCTTCGAGCTTCCGCACCCTGATGGCAGACATCAAGGGCTGGCTTAACCGACCAGGGGGAGAACTTACATACTACACCACTCATGTCCTCGCAGGTCACTTTAAATTAACGTTACTGATGTGTCGCACTATCATTATAGGACTATTTTGAGTCACGTATGAAGACGTAAATTAACATAGGGACTGCGATCTACATCTTTTGAGGTCTTGGAGAAATTTGACGAACGGGAGCACAATTAAGTAGGCAAAAACCGTTCAAAAATTTTCAACAGAAGGCTTTCCTGATTTGGTCGCAGTTTCCAAAAATAAATAATTAAATGAAAAACAGATATATTGCAAAAGCCTAGCAGCGAAAGTACACGCATATTTCAACTCTATCATTTATCAACATCAACACGTAGACAGGAAAATTTTTCGAAATCCTATTCTGAAGATTGCCAAGAAAGAAAGCATGCAGTTTGCTAAAAGTATCAACAACAAATGTGCCGATGAATGTGTGACAACTCAAAAACTCTCACCGAAGCGATGAAGAAAATACTCCAACGTCTACCGTTCGGTCTCTGCTTGTAAGATCTTAATTTGTGTGTATCGTTATTTGTAAAACCTAGCTGAAAAGATATATTTATATGGTCAATTGAAACATTTGTTAGGAAAGAAATGATTTAAATCAGATGAAAAGAGCCACATGGTCGTGGAATAAATCAAACGCCTAATGACAAAATAAATATAGTGCATTTTCGGTTGCCGCTTTTATAAAAAAAAAGCAAAGAAAACGAGGTTTGGCGATTTTTGATGAGTCTAAAATGAATGAGCCACACGCCTGCTTTAAATTCTGTGTTAAAACTAAATCATATGTTCTAAAGTAATGAAAATTTAAAAACTCCTCATGGTGACAAAGCCCTAGCGAAGAACACAGTGTAAACGTAGTACCGTCGACTTCGCGATAAATGTGAAGAGACCAAAGATGAAGCCCGTTTGGAAAGGTCTTCGACGTCAGTACAGAAAAATACGTTAACGAAGTTCTTTCTCGTACTTAACAATCGCTAAATTACTTTAAGGCAAATAACTGTAAAACTAAAGAAGCTTGTAAGAAACAATGTTGTAAAAATATCCTATCTGCAAAATATATTTATTATTTTATTATGTTTACTTTCAACACAAGTTGTCTGCTATATCCATGCTTGATCGATGATTAGAGCTGAACAAAACTATAGCTGGAAGTGAGATGCAGAGTAACGTTGCTAGCTGCCCTATAAGGGTTCAATTGTCTAGAAAAATGCTTTCATTGATTTTCCTAAATGTGTGTATACTTAAGCAGTTTATTCCAGCTGTGACATTTACTTGGTATTTATAACTTTTGAAGTTATGGCGTCGGTGGTTCAGTGGTAGAATACTCGCCTGCCACGCGGGTGGCCCGGGTTCGATTCCCGGCCGACGCAATTTTAGTAATACAATTAGACATATCATGGTATATCGATAGCATATTTCGTTATACCAATATTAGTGCAATAGTGCGATCAGCCGTAGACACAGAACTTTTTTTTTCTTTTTTTCTTTTTTTCTGGGAGGTTTCGGTAATGCATGATGCACATGCGCCACTAGCAGCCTGCGTGACTAGTGTGAGACTCGCAAACCCACTAAACCCGGATTCCTCCCCACCCCCCCAGGCTCGGTATTACTTTGGCATTACATCAAAGCCGTGGGAGAGGCGTCTCTGCCGTTCTCCTTCAATCAGCTCTATCCCTGACTATCATCCCGCATGTCTACCTGCGGTTGGATAGGGGGATGCCATTTTGTAATCCGTCCTGTGAGGGTGCGTCGAGACCATGAGGGCCTGGCTGCTCCCCACCCCCTCCCCCCTCCCTCGGCTCCTCGTCTCGACCACTCTCCCGAGAGACCCGCTCAAACCTCTCCCGCCTGGCCGTTTCCTTGGCTGTCTTGAGTGTCAAAACAGCGTCGAACAAGTTCGTCGCCTCCCTCCATGCCTCCGCCGAAGTCATCATATGGGAGACCACCTCCTTGATGGGTCGGCCTTTCACAGCGGTTGGTGCTGCGTCCCGTGCTTCCCTGAGAGCATCAGACCGCAGAACAGTATGCTCTACGTTGTCCGTTTCTCCAGAGTCGCACAGTACGCAGATATCGCTGATGGCCTTCTTGATCCTTGACAGGTAGCTCTGGAACTGGCCGTGTCCGGTCAGAACCTAAGTCGTCCAGTAGGTAAGCTCCCCGTGTCGGCGGTCATACCATGCCCTGAGGTCCGGTATCAGACTCTTGGTCCAGCTCCCTGTGGTCACACCGGGTCTTACCTGCGCCCAATCCTCATGCCAGGCCGATATGGTGGCACTCCTGGCCCTGGTGAGATCCAGACCTTCGTCTAGATACATTTTACTTCGTTCAGCCACTAGGAGGTCCCATGGCAGCATTTTGGCTAGGACCAGGAGAGCTTCGGTCGAGACTGTTCGATACGCCCGGCTTACCCTGATTGCCAGCGTTCGTTGGGTCGACCTTAGTGCCCCCCCTATTTTTCGCCGTCCGCATTGCCATGTCCCCCCAGACTGGGGCTGCGTATAGCGCCGTTGATTCGGCCACCGAGGCCAGGAGCCTTCTTTTCACCTCAGCCACCCCACCGACCCTAGGCATGATCCGCGCCAGGTTCAGGGAGACCCTTTGGGCCTTTTCGGCCATGTACTTAACGTGTGCCGATCCGGTCAGTCCAGTGTCTAGCGTGACCCCAAGGTACTTTACCTTCTTTCTGATTTCTATCGGGTGGCCCGCCATCACGAGGCTAATGCCGGTCGTCCTCTTTCTGCCTGTTAGGTACATCGCCTCCGTCTTGTCGGGTGCCAGTTTCAAGTGATGGGACTCCATCCACTCGGACACCATTGACAAGGCCTCATTGGCGGCGCTCTCCAGGGCTCTTTCGGTCCTGGCCGTTATCATGAGTGCAAGGTCATCGGCGTACGCCAACGTCTCCACCCCATACGGGAGACCTCGTATCTCGAGCACCCCGTCGTAAGCTATGTTCCAGAGCACGGGTCCTAGAATCGAGCCCTGTGGGACTCCGGCAGTAACCTCGTACTCCTGCCCCCCTGCAACCAAGCCTCTGTCATCCAGGTAGGATGAAATCATTCGACGGAGGTAGAGGGAAAAGCCCTTCCTCTTCATCGCCTCCACAATTACTTTCCAATTCATTGTGTTGAAGGCATTTTTGACATCCAGAAGGATCAGGAGCACGAATCCCCTTGTTTTAGGGGTCTTCATAGTCTCCTCACCCGCCCGTTTCAGAACTTTCTTTAGAGCCCCTAATGCGGATCTGCCCTTCCGGAAGCCGTACTGGGCATCTGATAGGGCGTTCTTTACCTGAATCTCGTCGTTTAGTCTCTTGACTATAACGTTCTCCTCTTGGAAGACCTTAGGCCACCTTTTGACCAGTAGCCTCGCTACCTCTGGGGGAATTCCGTCTAGGCCGGGCGCTTTACCGGTTGCCAACCGATACCGGGCTTGTTCGACCTCCTCCAGCGTCACCTCCGGAATGTCTTCCGGGGTGACCGAGAACTCCTCGTTTTCTCTCCGCGGCTGTGCCGGAGAAGACCGGTTACAGTCTCCCGCAGCACATCCGGGGGGAGTTTCGGGGGAGGTCTCCGGAGTTTGGCCATAACTATTCGGTACGGCAGGCCCCATACTATCAGCTCTTTCTCCGCTCGGGCTTTACTTTTGGCGATGAGTCCTCGGAGTCTCGATCGAGCAGCCTTGTACTCCGTCAATTGGGATTCAGCTCTTGCGGTCTCTCGCTCCCCGTAAAATCCCACCCGTCGTTTTCTTTGCGTTAACCAGCTGCGCGTTCTCGTGAAAATCCTATTTAGACATATTATTTATTTCGCAATAATTTTGCATTTCAAGATGGTACATAAATACAATACAATCATCATTATATACAATTTTAACACTTTAGCGACCGTCCCACCGGGCAAGAAAGTGCAAAGACCGCCGATGCGACTGGCAGCTCGCTGCGTGGTATTTAGCGCATACCTGCGAGCAGAACCGGCAACGACATTGATCGCCAACTTGGTGAAATCCTTGAGTCGAACACACCAAGTGATGATAGCCATGTACAATGTACCTTGTGTACACGTGCCGGCTAGTGCATGCCATTCCTTTCCAAAGCTCCCTGGTGAGGTACACATCTAACTGCGCTACCTCAGCCGAGGCCTCGGTCACTTTTCCCTGCCACTCCAACAAAAATTCTTGAAGTGGCATTGTAATAGGTGACTTAAGCCTGACTCTGATTATTTCCACTGCCGGTCCGCAACCCGCTAGCAGGTACACAAAGCGATTCCTTGCCGTCCGCGGCAAGCAAAGAACGCGCTTCATATATATTGTGAAGCATCTTTAAATCGCATCGAAAATCCTATTTAGCCTAATGCAAGCCCTGCGGGCAGCTGCGATCCCTTTGTTCCACCAGTAATTAGGAGGGTGGCGGCTCCCATGGTGTTGTGAGGGAGCAGCTTTCTCGCATGCTGTAGAGAGTATGCTAATTATTTGATATTCATCCCCCACCGTGTCTCCCAGTTGTTTGCAACCCTCGTCTATTTCAGCCACTAGAATCTTGGCGTCGAGTTTCCGCATCTGCCATCTCTTACTAGGGGGCGGGGCGAGGGCCACCTCGGGGGTACTGATGGTGAAACAGATGTATCTGTGGTCACTCATGGTCTCCTCCGTCTCCCTCACCCTCCACTCTACCACCAGTGGAAGGGCCGCCTCATTGACCATTGTTAGGCCAATGAAGGCCGTCTGGCTCCCTCTGGAAAAGGTGGGGACCCTTCCGTCATTAAGAACCATTAGACTTTTTTCAGCCATCCACTCCTGTAGAGTTTGGGCCCGTCTAGTTGTGGTTCGGCTACCCCATGCTATGCTGGCTGCGTTAAAATCCCCGGTGATCACTACCCTCTTACCTGCATGTGCCCCCGCGCTCTGGGCAAGTTCCTCGAGAAATTCCTCGAATTCCTCCTCCTCCCTGTTGGGAGAGAAGTAGCAGCTATAGATGACCCCTACCCGGTCAATCTCTAGCCAGGAGAACCCCCTCCCCGACCCCCCGCCCCTAATCGCGAGGTTTCTCTCGGAACCCGTCCACCAGATTGCGGTATCCGCCTCTGCGTCAGAAACCCAGTCTGCCTTCCGCTTGGTGATCGCTATGTTTGGCTCGGAAAGCAGGCAGAGGCCTATGGACTCTCTGCGTACTATCTCATCGAGCATGTCATGCGCCGCCCTGCAGCGGTTAAGGTTTACCTGAAGTATCTTTAACATTGGTCGGATAAAGGGCCCCTACCTACTAAGTTCCAATCACCCTTTCCGTCCTCTGCTGGGATAACGGTTGTCTTCTTATTTTTAGCCCCCTTGTCTTTATTACCCTTTTTATTGCTATTCTTGGTTATTTGGGGTTCTACTTGGGTCTCCTTGCCATCTACCTGTCCCTTGGCGACGCCCCTTCGGGCCTCCCGCCGCTGCTCGACTTGCTCCCTATAGGCCGGGCAAGACATCCTAACCGCTCGGTGCCCCTCTATTCCGCAGACCAGACACAGAACTGTATTGTACAAAAAGACAGTAGTGCAAAATAAGAAGATTGAGCAACCACCTCTTATTGGCTTCTAAGAATAACTTTACAATTGTTAAGTATCAGTTGCATGAAGGGTGTCCACTTAGCGTTATTACAGCGGGTACATTACCCCGTCGCTGATCGGGCATCTTGAGACACTCGGACCACTAGAAGCAACGATGCCTTTGCTTGAATATCTTCGCGGTGTCGGCTCGGTGCCAACTCTAAGAGACTGATCAAGGAAAAGCATCATTGCATCTCGTGGTTTGAGTATCTCGAAGTGACCGATCAGTGACAAGCGATGTCTCTCTTCCACTCAGAAGAAGTCATCATCCCTTAAGGATTTTGTGAAGTCGCAGTGCGTAGAAAGCACGCAAATTCAGCACCATTCATTTGGAATGTAGTTTGAGCACTGCTAGCGTTTTGTTGTAAATGTGGGGCAAAGCCGACCATGCAGTGCAATTGCAATATAGGAAGATGTTTATCGTTCGTTATTTTCAATGCGGCCGTTATATTTTAGAGGCGACAGGCAGAACCAGCAGCAGAATTTGTCACCGACTTAGTGGCGTGAATCCAGGCGTGTAGGACACCAGACAGTGGTAGCCGTGCACAATACACTTACTGCACCTATATCGGCTAGAGCTCGCCATTCCGCCCTAACAATCGTTCTATTCACTATATGTGGCAACAATAACTTTCATCGGGACTGTATTTTGTTTTGCTTCGCAGAATATAGGCATTCTGCCTTAAATATCGCTTTTCTTGCTCTGACTTATATTTTTAAGTTGTGCAGTCAATAACTACGAGCTGTGCAATCCATGGACGTCAGTCACAACAGTTGAAAGAGGTGTAGTGCGATTCCATACACTTGGTTACGTTAGGTTAGCAAATGATACAAATCTCACCATAGTAACTACATACATCTTGGCTATTTGGAACATTTCCCCATGTACTAGAGGTAATGTTGGCACTTATTCCCTTTTTGTACAGTATGTTTGCCTATTTCTGTGACATATAATGCGTAATCTCTAGCCGCCGGATGACAGTGCAGACATGAGGCTCCTTCTCTGCCCTGGTCTCTGCTTTAACCTCATACCGACGTTGACTTCCGGCCATCAACCTTTAATCTGCCCAGTGTTCACCACAGAGTACGCAACGATCTGCTCTTTTTGTGCTAAGAAGGGCCTTACTTTAGATAGCATTCGTTCAAAAATTACGGCCGTATTCCTCTCACTCATCTTGACACAGCAATACAATTTGCCGGTGGGAAATTTCATTTTGTAGTTAGAATTTGCTCCATCTCCAATTAGAATTTATCGCTAGTATGTGGAAACCTAGGTCATGCTTTGTACGCAGAACTCTTAGTTTATAGAGATTGATGCTCTCACACTCTTTACGCTGTAGGTAACTTGCTGTGGCCACCTTCGGAGGACGGGATAGATGATTTACTTACTATGGATAAGACTAACGGTTTAACTTAGATTTGACTATGACGTCCAAGCAACGCCAGGTACCGCGTCCTATTTGCTTAAAGGTACAAGTGCCCAGATACCAACGTGCCTTATCACGAACTAACATCTATCCGTTGGGTCGAGTCCCACACTGCTCGAGGTGGAAAGTTGGATCGTTCTAATTTCCATTCTCATTTTGTTTTGGATTTCTTGTAATCCGACTAGTGTGAACCATGCTCTTACTCGTCTTTAAGCCCCACTTTAATAATGCCTACCTGGACCTCCGTAATCAAGAAGGGCGTACCCCGAGGAGTCCTTGCGTCCATACTGAAATGTCGACGCTGACGGCAAGGTTTCCTATACTATTTTATACCACGTTCTACACCTTTTTTCCATGGATATCTTTCAGAGTGCTTACTGAGCGCCCTAAGAGACTTTTCTCTAAGAAACAGTACTATGAAAATTTGTTTGAATGAAAAGAACGCTTAGTAGGCGCATGAACCCCCAGAAAGCAGACGTCCAGTGGCTACCTCGTTCGTGCAACCTGAGGCCTCTGGACTTTTTGTGGAGTTTTTTTAAGTACAAACGCCAGGAAGTCGTAGCACAAGATGCTCCCATGGCTGCAACCGTAGCAGCCCCTGAGGTCTGATGCAGACGAGTTCACTGCGGTGGTGTCCGCGTGTGCGTATCGCATTTTCCAGTTCCCGTTGATAATTTCTAAGTATACGGTTCTTTCCGGCTTTAACCGTCTCTCTTTAAAGACGGTTCTTCAATACGAGACTTGTCCATGGCGCTTCCCAAGGCAAAATTTCTCCCCGTCGGGGAATCGAACCCCGGTCTCCCGCGTGACAGGCGGGGATACTGACCACTATACTAACGAGGATCCCGGTAGATTTCTCAGAGTTGCACAAGCTAATTTAATTCTGAAGTTGTGCATCACTAGAGGTTTTTAGCCAATTTGTTGTATTACACTCGTATAGGCCATTTACAAAGTACATATAATTTCTTGCATAATATGTCTTCATTAGAAGAAAAAAATATTGTCTCAGACATATGCATTATTTGAATATGTGGCTACGTTATGCAAGTAGTTCGTAAATTACTATCTGTAGCTTACTTTAATTTGTAGGAATAATGCTAAATTCGATCTTTCGACACACTTTGTGCAGTATCACAATCTGCCGTTGACACACACATTTACAGTACCAAACACGGTTCTGTACAAAATGAAAAAAATTGCGCAGCCATTCTTTATTGGCTTTTAACCATAACAATTCCAAAGAATCATCCGTCAGAAGGATGTATACATGATGCACATCATCTTGTCGCTGATCAGTCATCTTGAGATACTCACAACACCAAAAGCAATGATGCTTTTCCTAGACTATCTAAACCAACTTAAAAATAATTATCACGAAAAGGCATCATTGCTCCTGGTGGCCCGAGTATGTACAAGCGACTGATGAGCAATAAGGTGATGTGCGCCAAGGAGACACTCTACCTATATAGGTTATATTGAAAAAGTTGCGATTTGAAGCCAACAACAAAGGTGATCGATACTGCAAACGTTGGCTGCTCAATTATCTCATTCTTTAATACCGTGATCCTTTGGTCTTTAAATCTCTTGTTTGTTCCAACCAACGTGGAGACAGTCTTCCTTCCACCCTGACGAGGGAGGTCATTATCCCTCGAGGATTTGTGTAGTCGCATAAGAGCGTAGATACAGCGCAACATACGCCACCTCACACTTTGAAGTGTGAATTGAGCGCGGCTAGCGCTTTGACGCAAGGCAATGCGGGGCAAAGCCGACTACCGATGCAGTGCAATTGCTGACGTTCGATCACTCAAGGCCTCATCTTCGTCACGAACCGCTGCTGCCATTCTACGTTGGAGCCATAGTAATATTCGTGTGGTTACAACTGGTGTCAACAGTTTATCGTTGCTGCTACGCCATTGCTTGTGTGGTTTATTGTATTTTTGGTTAATTGGTGGTGTATAGAATATAAATAGACCACCAGCGAGTTTATTAAACCGATGTTACGAACTAACACTTAGTGGTTCCTGTATATTTCTTTAAAAACCGACACACGTATTGAGTGAGCAAATCGACGACATATCTGCGTTAGAGAAAAATTGATCAGAGTTAATTTTTTTTTTGCTTTATTGCTATTATTGACATTTGTTTATTTTGACTTTACGCTCCCGGACATCCTAATATTGTCGGCTTGACGTCAATTTTTCTAACGGAACGGCTTCTAATTATATGATAGTTTAGCTAGCAGTCTTAGTTAGTCCACTGGGTATATCTAGCGCCATGCTAGCATGCATGTTTAGACAATTCCATTCATTTTAGAAGGGAAAATCGCATATCATGGAATACAATAAAAGCGCAGTTTATTATATTCCATTATACATTATAATGAAAAGACTACGTCTATAGATGTCCTGGCAGTTTGACAATTTATTAAAGGGTTCGAGGCTCCGTACCCTGATGCCAAATGATATGCCGCATTATATCATCACCCTCACCAGTCGTTTTATTGACATGCCTTTTTACAGGCAATATGTCATAATTTATGTCAATGTAATATTTTATTTTATATGTCATATTTAATTTACCTATTGTTGTAGCACCACCTGCATTTTTAAAGTATAAGCGAAATATTATATACATACACACTTACCCAAATTACATAAACTTTTTAAAATATATTCACATCATAGGGTATTCCACATTTCCCAATTTTAATCATTCATAGAGTTAAAAAAATAAGAACATTTGTTTTCTATGTTTAGTTCGATCAAACGTCTTCTAAAAACGCCGACCCTGCTCCGTGTTTCGGAAGTCCTGCGATAGTTCAGTTATCGTTTTGGGGCTACTTTAAGTAGCGTATGGAGATGCACGCGAACGTAGGGACTCAATTAAGTAAGCAAAAACCGCTTAAAAATGCAAACAGAGGGCTTTCCTGATTTGGTAGCAGTTTCTAAAAAGGAATCATTAAATTGAAAACGGACACGAAAGCGACAAATATATCGATAGCAAAGGCCAAGCAGCAAAGGCGCGCCAAAATCTCAACTCTGCCATTTATCCGCATCGTAGGTGTGCACGCGGACGGGAAAGTTTTCGGAAATCCTATTCTGAAGATTGCCAAGAAAGAAAGAAAGCACATATTTTATACGTTTTTATAAGTTACATCTATCATCAAACAGGATATTAATTAAAATTGAAAAAAAATACTCAGTTTGCTAAATGTATCAACAACAAATGTGCCGCCACGAATGTGTGACGACTCAAAAATTCCCACCAAAACGAAGAAAAAAATACTCCAACGTCTACCGTTAGGTCACTCCTTGTAAAATTGTAAGTCGCGATGTTTGATGAGTCTGAAGCGCCGGAACCACAAATCTACGCTAGAATCTGTCAAAAACTAAATCGTATGCTCTTAATTTTAATCTTAAAAACTGCTTGTGGCGACACAGCAATGGCGAAGAACACTTTGTATACGCGGTGCCGTTGATTTCGCGACGGACGTGAAGAGACCGAAAATGAGACCCATTGGAAAGACCTTCGACGTCAATACATAAGAATACGTTAAACAAGCTGAGATGATCATACTTAGCAATCGCCGATTTACTATAAAGCAAATAGCTGTAAAACTAAAGATATCTTCTAAACAACCTATACTGTAAGTAACAAGGTTGTACCAATATCATGTCTGCAAGATATATTTTCATTTTATTTATTAATGTTTATTTACAGCACAAGTTGTCTGCTATATTTATGTTTGACCGATGGTTGAAGCTAAACAAGACTATGGATGGAAGTGGGATGCTGAGTAATGTTGCTAACTGCCATATAAGAGTCCAGTTGTCCAAAAAGATACTTTCATTGACTTTCCTTAGTTTGTGTATACTTAAGTAGTTTATTAGAGCTGTGACGTTTACTGCATATCGATAACTTTAGAAGTTATGGCGTCGGTGGTTCAGTGGTAGAATACTCGCCTGCCACGCGGGTGGCCCGGGTTCGATTCCCGGCCGACGCAATTTTTGTCATACAATTAGACATGCTATGATAAATCGATATATTACTAGAACTAGCATATTTCGCTATATATACAAAACACTACTCAGTGCAATAGTGCGATCAGCCGTATCTAAGAATAACTTCACAATTCTAAAGTATCATTTGCATGAAGGCGTACATGGCTCATATTACCCTGTCGCTAATCAGGCATCTTACGATACTCGGACCACCAGAAACAACGATGCCTTTGCTTGACTATCTTTTAAGAGAATGGTCCTGGAAACGCATCATTGCATCTGATGGTTCGATTAGCTCAAAGTGATATGCGCTAAAGAGGCGCCCTTCCCACGTAAACTACTTAGGAATTGTGACGTTGCAGTTCGAAGCCAACAAACGAATTAACACTCTAAACGTGGGCTTATTTTTTACTACCGTGTTTGGACTGTAATTATATTAATAGATTGCGAATTATATTATATTAATAGATTATCTTATTTTTCACTAACGTGTTTTGAACTATAACTATCCTATATTGTTTCGTCTTGGCGACCGCCAGAACCAGTAGCATAATTTGTCACCGACTTAGTGGCGTGGATCCAGGCGTAGAGAACACCGGACAGCGGTAGCCGTGCACAATACACTCACTTCACATATATCTGCTAGCGCTTGCCACACCGTCCTAACTATCGTTCTATTCACTATATGTAACAACAATCATTTTCATCGGGACTGTATTTTGTTTTACTTCGCTGAAAATTGGCGTTCTACCTTAAATATCGCTTTTATTAATCTTACCTATTTTTTTAAGATTATTCAATCAACAACTACGAGCTGTGCCATTGAAGTCATAACAGTTGAAAGAGGTGGAGTCTGATTCTATACACTTGGTTGCCTGGTGACCAGATGATATAGATCTTACCACAATAATTACATACATCTTGGCGATTTGGAAAGTTTACACATGAAATAGAATGAATGGTGGTACTTATGCTTACTATTTTGAACAGTATGTTTGTCTATTTCTTGGTCATATAATGCGTAACCTCTAACCGCCGGATGACAGTGCAGACATGAGGCTTTTTCTCTGCCCTGCTCTCTACCTTAACCTTATACCGACGCTGACTTCCGGCCATCAACCTTTAATCCGCCCAGTGTTTGCCACAGAGTGCCAAACAATCTGCTCTTTATTTATTTTTGGGCTAAGGAGAGCCTTACTTCAGATTGCAATCTGTCGAAAGTTACGGTCGCACTTCTCCCGACCGGTGTTTTTCCTGACAATGGCCGCTACCACACTGAGGTTAAGATGTCCCGTCCTCGCTGATCTGCTTTCGTGAAATCGCCGCTTCTAATCGGACACCTGCTTTTTTTTTGTTCTGGGAGGTTTCGGTAATGCATGATGCACATGCGCCACTAGCAGCCTGCGTGACTAGTGTGAGACTCGCAAACCCACTAAACCCGGATTCCTCCCCACCCCCCCAGGCTCGGTATTACTTTGGCATTACATCGAATATCGGACACCTGCTGACGCGCCTGTATCGGAGAGAGTTTCGTGCAAGATTTAAGTAGCTTGCGATTATTCACCTACGAAACACCCTTATAATGCATGAGCCCCGCTTATCCAGCACTCATCTTGACCAGCAGTACAATTTGCCGGTGGGGCATTTCATTTTGCAGTTAGATTTTGCCCCGTCTCTAATAAGATTTCTTGATAGCATGTGGAAACCTAGATCATGCGTTATATGCAGCTCCTCCTTCCTCGACCAAAGCAAATCATAATTTAATGTGTAGGTAGTGTGTAACCTAGGTCTACTTCAGCATTCTTAGCTAAGAGAGATTAATGCTCCCACTCTCTTAGCGGTGTAGGCAACTCGCTGTGGCCATTGTCGGAGGACGGGATAGTGAATTCACTTATTATGAACTTGACTTACAGTTTTAGTTGGATTTGACTATGACGCCAGGCAACACCAGGTGCCGCATTCTATTTATCTAAAGGTACAGATGCCCAAAAATCAACGTGCCTTATCACGGACTAACATCCATCCGTTGGGATCGGGCTCCACACTACTCGAGGTGCGAAGTCGTCTGCTTATTTTCATTCCTATTTTGTCCTTGTAATCCGACCACAGTGTATACGGTGTTCTTATACCTACGGTTCCTTACCTTAAAGCCCCATTTTAATACGTGTATACATATACAATCCTATTACCCAAAAATCTTTGTATACATACTTACCTGGACTTCCGTAATCAAGAAGGCGGACACCCTAGAGGGAGGCCTTCTATACTATTCTATACCACGTTCGATACCAATTATCCAAGAGTATCTCTCCGGGTGCTTACTGAGCACCCTAAGAGACTACTCTGAGAGACAGTACAATAGAAAATTGTTTGGTTGAAAAGAACGTTTAGTAGGTGCATGAACTCCCAGAAATCAGACGTTTAGTGGCCACCTTGTTCGTGCAATTTGGGGCCTTTGGCTTTTTGCGGAGTTTTTTTTATGAACAAACGCCAGGAAGCCGTAGTACAAGATGCTCCTGTGGCTGCTGTCGTACCAGCTCCCAAGGTCGTCTGGGATGAGCTCCCTGGTTCACTGCCCGTGCTCCGTCTGCTCTAATTCATCCTACCAAGCATCCATTGTTGCGTCCCGAAGACCTGCACAGTCAAGTGATTCATTTGTGTTCTGCGTCCTCTTTTTGCTCGCCAGCAGCCCAGGAAAGCACTCTAGTTCACTAAATTAGATATTTGTGCCTGTCTTAAAGCGACAGAAAGGGCTTCCACGTCGGAGTCTTTGAAGAGCTAAAATCTAAGATCGTTTTGGGTCAAGAATCTGGAACGCTAGATAGCCTATAGGCACCCAGGTTTCCTTTTAGCCAGGGGTGATTGCACAATTGAGGAATTGCGCAAGCGCTGGAAGTCCGTTCATAATTCTTGAGTAAGTATTTTGTTTTCTTTCCGGCTCTAACGCGTCTCTCGTTGAAGACGGCGTTCTTCAATACGGGACTTCTCTATGGCGCTTCTTAAGGCAAAATTTCTCCCCGTCGGGGAATCGAACCCCGGTCTCCCGCGTGACAGGCGGGGATACTGACCACTATACTAACGAGGACTCCGGCAGAGATCTTAGAGATGCATTAACTAGTCTAGTTCTGAAACTGTGCATCGCCTGAGGTATTCAGTCAATTTGTTGCATTACACTCATATAGGCTGTATACAAAGTACATACAACATGCTGCATAATATGTCATTATAAAAAATATGAGCCTAGTCTCAGGCATATCCTGAGTTTTTGACTCTCTCTGGGACGGATATGTGTTTTTGTGTTGAATGACTAGTGGAGGGTGTATGCTTTGAAAAGCTGCCGGCCAGCTAAATACTGAGACTGGCAGACATGGCTAAACTATGACATATTTTTGTTATAGTTTCTATAGTTATAGAAATAGCGTCTATTTCTCAGACGCTATGATGCGCGAGTAGGCGCGGCTATAAAACGCTCGCCGCGCGCGCTACGGAGGCACGCAGGTGCCATTAAGTGGTCGAGATGAGGGCGTCCTGCAAGGGGCTATGGCAACCCAGCCCTCCGTAGAAAGGCTCGACGCATCCCCTCGGGTTCGTAAGCTGAGGACACAAGGAGATTCATGAGAGCCGTGGAGCACAAGGCTCCCTTCCCACGGTCTCGAAGTAGTGCCACACACAACTGTATTTTTGTTTCGAATGTTTACATTCGAGCGGTAAGGAGTGTCCTCGCAGTTCTCTGATTCATTGGTGTATCTTAGTGCTTTCTAGATAATACCTGGCGGCCAGCCTACCCCAGCAGCAGCAACCTTCGAAGGAGGCAAGAGACGTCGGCACTGACACGGTGCTGTCAACTCCAGGTACTGCTACAACCGGCGCCGGTTATGTTGTTGGGTGTAGTGCAGCCAACGGCCGAACAACAACCAATGCTGTGACCATCGGCTTCAAATCTAGTGGCGAGAGCAGCACGCACGTTCCGAGGCAGAAAGTGTCACCTGGCAGCGCGGGAGAAGTTGTTTCACTGGATGATTATCAAGTGGCAGGGGATGGCGATACTCTGAACGATAGCGATACTAAGGGTTGGATTGAGGTCGGTGGTGGTGGTAAACCGGCTCTAAAGATGACTGGTCCCGATGTTGTAACCAAAGAGCGCACTGAGGCAGTTCTGTTCTCGGCCGACGACAAGCAAGGTATGCATTAATATTGCCCAGCACATTAAAGGGGAAATTGATGAGCCCTGCTTTGCTCGCAGTGGTGAACTCGTTATTGTGGGTGCTGACATTGTGGACAGGGCTACTTTGCTGAGTTTAAACACAGCTTGCTGGTATCCCTGTTTCAGTCACGAACGAGTGGCTAAAGATCTACTGTTAAGGGTAAAATTTGTGGCGTTCACTCGTCACTCAGTGAGGACTTAATTGTCAACGAACTGCAGACTCTGGGGGTAACTGAGGCCATTCGGGGCGGTCGAAAAACGTTAGGACTGGCATTGTCATGCCGACTGGCAGTGGTATTCTCACCTTTGCGGGCATCGAATTTCCTGCTGAGGTTCGTCTCGGATTGAAAACCCACGGGGTGGTGCTCTACAGAGAGCCTCATCATTGTTACAGGTGCTTTAGCCTTTAGGCCGAAATGCCCGTGGTCGTCCCCACGTTGCCGCCATTGCGGCTTTACGAATCACCTCCGTAAAGACTGTACTTAACCCCCAAAGTGCTGTCCCTGTAAGGGGTCTCACGAGTCTACCTGGGGATCGTGCCCCCATCGCCTCCACCGGATGGAACAGCTTGGAAGATCAGCTCCACTACGCATTTAGCAAAACGCTTCTGTTCCAACGGTAAAAATCTGCTCACACGTGAACGGCATACAGTCATCGGCATCTTTTTCTAAACGTTCCTTTTCTGCGGTTGTTCAAAACAGGGTTAAGGTCCAGCCATCGTCCTCGCTACCTAAACGGTCTTTTTCGGCGGTTGTTCAAATCGAGCTTAAGGTCCCTTCACGACCGGCAGATCAGCCTCAAAAGACAGGGGAGTATGTTAAGGAGCCTATCCCGAATGTTATCGCTCCACCGTAAGGGGACTGGCTCGACAGGATAATGCTCGCCATCACTGAAAAGATCATACCGTCCGTTATCGACAGTATTGTAGCACACATCAGCAGCGTTAGCGAGGAGGCATTCTCATTTATTCTCCCTGGCGCGCCTTTGCAAGTCGTCGCTTCTGGTGGGCCCGCTATCGGGTCCCCAAACAACCTCACTGCTTAAGGACGCCCTGCTGTCACCTGTAACTTCAAGTTTGGCTGATCTGCGTCCGCCCGGATCTCGCGATTACGGCGGCCTCCCTTGCTGTCGCGTGCGACATCGCTATGAAGTCTCCTCCGGCCTCGCATTGATGTCACAACAAGACGTCCGCAGGTGAGCCGTTCCCTCTGTCAGCAGTGTGGAAAGCAACTATTTGAGTTTGTCTACGAGAGACGCACTTCATGCAAAATCTGTTACAAGTACACCGGCGGTTAGGATTGAGTCCCACACAGCTCGAGGTGCGAAGTCGTTTTCTTATTTTTATTCTCAATTTGTTGTGGAGTCCTTGTAATCCCACTACAGTGTATATCATGTTCTTATTGTTATCTTAAATCCACAATTTAATACGTATATACATAAACAATCCCATCACTCAACAATATAGGTATGCATACTTACCTGGACCTCGTTAATCAGGGAGGCGGATACCCGAGGAAGAGGCCTTGCGTCCATACTGAGATGTCGGCCCTGACGGCAGGGTGTTCTATACTATCATATACTACGTTCTATACCATTTATACATGGGTATATTTCATGGTGGTCACTGGGCACCGTAAGAGAGACTTTGAGAGACAGTGCAATAGAAATTTGTTTGGTTGAAAAGAACGCTTAGTAGGCGCATAAACCTCCAGAAAGCAGACGTTCAGTGGCCACCTCGTTCGTGCAACCTAAGGCCTCTAGACTTTTTGTGGAGTTTTTTTAAAACAAACCCCAAGAAGCCGTAAAAAGTCCTTGAGGTCTGGGAAGAACTCCCTGGTTCATTGCCCGTGCTCCGTCCGCATCCTGTCAGACATCAATCGTTGCGTCTCGGAGACCTACACGGTCAAGTGATTTGCCTATGTTCTGCGCCCTTTTTTGCTCGCCAGCAGATCTCAGTGGAGCACTAAATTAGACTTTTGTATTGGCCATGAAACGATGGGAAGGGCTTTCACGTTGGAGCTGTTGAAGAGCTAAAATCTAAGATCGTTCCAGTCTTAGACTCTAGAACGCTATATAGCCTATATACACCTAGGTTTCCCTTCAGCTACTTAGAAGGACAGGAGTGATTGCACAATTGAGAATTTCCGCAAACATTGTAGGTCCGTTGATATATCTTAAGTATTTTGTTTTTGTTCCGATATTAACCCGTCTCTCGGTGAACACAGTTCTTCAACACGGGACTTCTCCATGGCGCTTTCCAAGGCAAAATTTCTCCCCGTCGGGGAATCGAACCCCGGTCTCCCGCGTGACAGGCGGGGGATACTGACCACTATACTAACGAGGACCCCGAAAGAGATTTTAGAGATGTATTAACTAATCTAATTCTGAAATTGTGCATCACTAGAGGTGTTTAGACATTAGTTGCATTACACTCATATTGGCCATATACAAAGTACATATATTATGTCTTTGTAAAAAAAAATGTGAGCCTAGTCTCAGACATTTATGTTAATATGCGGCTGCGCAAGTAGCTCGTAAATTACTATCTGTAGGTTATAGTTGCTTTTGCAGGAATAACAATACATTTGAGTTTTTGACACTCTCTGACGTATATGTGTTTTTGTAATGAATGACTAGTGAAGGGTGTATGCTTTAAAAAGCTGCCGGCCAGCTGAATACTGAGACTGGCAGACGTGACTAAACTATAACACATTTGTGTTTTAGTTTTCCCTTGGGTTCGTCGGGAAACAAGGAGATCCATGAGAGCCGTGGAGCACGAGGCTCCCCTACCATGGTCTCGAAGTAGAAAGAAGAAAACAATTCCGAACTCTGGGGGATGGGGAGAATTGAGGTCTTTAGTGGAAGAAAGTCCCACACTAGGTGTTGTTGGTTGCCAGTACCGATAATGCATTAGCGTATCCAAACCTCCCATATCAAAAAATATACAGATAACATCTAGTAGCGGTTGTAGATGACAGCAGGCCCTCAATTTAAAGCCTTATCCTCCAGAAGGCTGGCACTAATAAGTTTGATCTTCGATGATGTATGCAATTCATTCACGCAGACTCCAAAATACATGTATATGGTAGGCGTGACTAAACTATAACTTCCACTAGCAGTTGTTCTTCCCTGTAGTTCCCTGTAGGTGAAAGCAGGCACTCGACCTAGGGCTTTATGTTTATCCAGAATGCTGGCCCTATTGAGTTTTAACTTCGATAATGTATGCAGGTCATTGACGCAGGCCACAAAATACATTTATACGTACACATTCGTGAGTCCGCGAAAGCTCACTCTATCCCTTTCGAACTTGATTATTCTCTGAGCTCAGTGTTTGTAGTGACAGCTTTTGCATTGAAAAAGTGAGAAAACGGCATGCAGATTATTTTGTGTAAAGACGTCGCTGCTAGTTCCTACATAGGTACGCGTTGCTTCATAAGTGGCAAGCATTGAGCTTTCTTCTTCTTTTTGTCGAACGTGGCAGGTCGTGAAGAGATGCGTCGAGATCCGTGTAGTGGTTGTTTTGTCGACCACCCCTCATCTCGTCTTCCACCTACTTGAGTCTGGTACCTGTAAGGCGGGATCCATTTACGAGATGCGCAAGGAGGGCCTGGGTTAAGGTTGATGCTTTCAGTTGACAGTTGCAAACCAGCGTGGGTGTTCGCAACTTTCGGGTATTGGTGTGCAGATGTTGTAATGAATGCCACAGATGTAAAGTCGCTAAGCTCATTAAATCTAAAAATACACATCGTCAACTCGTTTACCTTGTCACTCCTAGGTGTGTCCCAAGATACCTCACTCATATCGGTCCGAGTCGCTGGGTAAAGGTATGCTAGTAAGAGAGCGTGCAGGGTTTTCGATCGCCTGAGTGCCGTTCTCTTCAATAGGCGTTTCGTCATCCGGTAGCAAGGCCGTCTTCGAACCCTTCTCCGACGAGCAGACAAAACCCTCGCTACGTTAAGCCGCATGATGAAATAAATGATTAAAATCGGTTATGTAGGTAGGCATTTTAATACTCTTTATATATATATATATATATATATATATATATATATATATATATATATATGCAGGGGCTTCCATAACCGTATGTACTTAATTTAAGGTTTGGTAGAACTCGACAGGCAAATCTTTTTTCCTAATGGAAGGTTGGGGCGAAAATGTCTTGCTTAGGAGTAATAAAATGTATAAAAGAAGGTGTTCTGCCTTTTTTCTCCTACAAAGTTGGGCAAAATCTACGTTTGCGGTAGATATAGTTAACGCATAAAAAAAAGATCACAATGAAATATTCAGCAAAAAAAGTGTGCATAATCTGAATGACACGCAGGCGCAAGCTAGCGAAAAGTGAATAGCCAGGTTAAGGAAAGTAATAAAAAGTCGATATATTGTTATGTCGTACGTTAAGGCTTTTACGTTCAAAACCGCAAAATTTTGGAATGGCCCGACCGCCTCGCCCGCTTAGGTAGCCTCCGTAACACTGGTAATAAATACAACGAAGGTAGAAAATAAGATTCAAAATAACAATAGGCAGTACGGCTCGAACTGGGGAGTGGTAATGCGAGATTTAGAGATAAGGGGTATAACGACATAGTGAGACGCCTCATATCGGCTGGGGATCGGCATTATACAAGAACAGCTTGTGACTTGCAGGGGTCCGTTCTCGAACTCGTACTATAAAATGTAGCATATGACGGCGTCCTTAAGATGCAGAGCCTGCCTCCCGAGATCCAGCTCATGGCGTATGCAGACGATCTTGCGGTCGTCGTTACCGCCAAAATAGAGCTGGCACCAGAGCCTACCACGAACTCTGCTTTTGCCCAGGTAACGAACTACACGCGAGTACGTGACCTGAAGCTGGTTCCTCAAAAGATCGAAGCCCTGCACCTCATAGGTCGATCGAGAATCCGAAGGATAGCACCACGCTGGCACGTACCCTATCCAGATACGCCGTGTGGCGAAATACCTAGGGCTTATATTGGACACGGGTCTCACGGTTAACCCACAAATTCGTTACGTCGCCAAAAATGTCCTGTCAATAGGTTGAAGAAAGCGTGTCATGTGTGTGAACGAGAGAAGTTTTTAGCGACTTCAATTGTTAGTTTCATATGGAGTGAGACATGTTGAAGTATGAAGTAGATAATGTTGGTGCTAATACACATTTTAAATATTTTTATATACAAGAACTTAAGCATTGTAAAATTGCGGTTCCGAGAATAAACCTCAAATTGTAATAAAAATTGAAAATTTTTTCCGCAATCCTCTCAAAGCCTGACTGGGATCCTGCCCAAAGAGGGCGGGGCCTCTGACGCTAAACGATGATTAAGTTTAAGGGAAGGTGGATAGTTGGCAGGCAGTTCCCGCATATAAAACGTAATGAGAGGAAACAAGGCATCACAAAGGCCAGTGGAAACCAGAAGCAACTTAGCCCTGAAGATTCCACTTCCTCAGGAAATCAAAATATTATGAACAAAGTTTTACAACCAGAATGGGCACACAAGTGTGATCCGGACGATCCACTACGCAGTTTAGTTTTAAATAGAACTTTATCTCGTTGTTTAAATTCGGATCTTAGAGGCATTCAGCTCCAATAAAAAAGTTTTTCTTGGCGAGTGTTTTGTAGTTGTATTTACGTTAAATTACGCAAGTTTCTCTAAATAAAATAAAACAAATTGATCCAGGACAGCTGTACAGGTTTTGGGTATTCTAGGTTTATATGTACTCTTCTTCAATAAATTTAATATTCAAGCTTGCATATACCGCAAGCAAGCTCTACATTTCACGAAGCTTTATCCTACTTTCCTTTAAAATGTAACTCATTTTCCTTGCAAGGTACCTGCCATTTTAGTTAAGCGTCTTATGCCAGCGTACAAGTGTCCATAGTGTTTTCTATGTTTAAAAAAATATCTGACTTATTAGTTATTACTTATTACGTGCAAAAACGGCTGCTGCAGGAAGTATTGCTTTTTTCCATATAGGGAAGAAAGTTCTCATTGACTAAATCTTAAAATTCTAAAAACGAAATAACTTTATAGATGCTGCGCAACATCTAACTGCACAAAGGTCTTACCGACAAGTTCTCTCAACGTAAATAACTTTAACAAATTACAGAATAACCCAAACTATTTCACTATGGATATTTTGAGTTCTTGACAACGCACATAAAACGAGTATGTGTATGAATTTTCTTTAAATGCCTCTTGGTCAACATAACGGCTTCGTACAGGTCTCGGGTTATTTTGGTGATATATGAATTTATTCTTGTATGAGCAAGT
Source organism: Dermanyssus gallinae (assembly GCA_003439945.1). Classification (NCBI taxonomy): domain Eukaryota; kingdom Metazoa; phylum Arthropoda; class Arachnida; order Mesostigmata; family Dermanyssidae; genus Dermanyssus; species Dermanyssus gallinae. Next base: position 48,310 of record QVRM01000574.1, on the reverse strand, counting down.
GTCAGCGATCTGTGGTCGTAAGAACATATGAGGCGGCAGCCTAATAGGATTGTCAAATTGCGGTTCCGTGAATAAACCTCATGTTTAAAATTGAATTTGAAAGAAACGCTATGTGCTCATGATGGTATTTCGCATTATATATAATTCAAGTTAGATAGGCAAATGTCATCTGCTCGTTATTTGTATCACGTTTTGCGTGTGCGTTTTAAAACAACGTATCCTTATTAAGAAACAGAAAACCTGTTTCCGCCCGGGATCGGACCGGGGACCTTGCGCGTGTAAAGCGCACGTGATAACCACTACACTACGAAAACGACGATAATAGCGCTCAGCTATCCGGAAAAAGAGGAATACATAATAAGTGGTTGCCTTTTATCGGTTGCTGGAGGAGTTGCGACCGCACGGTGGTACGTCTTTATAGATATATATAAATATATATATATATATATAACGTTTCTTTGTTGTTGCTATTTTGTATTGTGGAATGGGGGTACTGATAGCGTTCCCGAATATATATCCTTCCGCGCGAACCTGCTGAGTCTGTACCAATTGGAGTCGTCGTCGCTAGAGCATACTTCACCGGGACCATCTGTTAATCCGTTGGGAGCTGAACACTATTATGATTCATTATAATATGAAATGATATTTTATACAGTCAAAGATAACCGGACGTAGAAGGCATAAAGAACACGCAGTATAATTTGCCATGAGTAGATGTTAGCTACCTTGGCCTATTTAGCGACAGCCTTGGCCCTCACTATTTCACATGAACGAGTATTTATTTCACAAATATCAAACCGCCCCTCGACGCGATCTCTGTAGGAATCGGTAGTATCTAAAGTCAGCCTCACGTAGTTGAGCACACAGAGATGGCAGGGTTACAGTTAACCCTAAAGTAGTCAGACTACAGGTCAAAATTTGGTCACGATTTAGATAGTGCAAATGCCCGAAGGATCCAATTTGTCAGCCAGGAAGACGTTTTGAGAATCTTAATTACATGGCCCCGAAAATTAAGATAATTCGATGCGTATACGCCGAGATACGTTATCGTAGTCTTCACAACCAGTTGCACTTCTTCAACATAATCGAGAAATATAGGGCAGCATTTTTTACGAGATGTGGTTAATCCCATTTTTGCCGTCTACCCGATGATCTCTGCAGCATTTTGAACAACCTTGTGTTGTTCTTAACAAGTGCATACATCTTAAGGTCGTCAGCATAGGTTTCGAAGCGTAGTTTTGTCACCAAAACGTGCTTTACTGAGTATAGTACTGAATATAGTATGAACATCAGACTGCTGAGGGCAAAGTCCTGAGATTGAGGGGCAGTCGCCTAGATTCACTCTAACGGTGCGGGATAATGTGAGTTGAGTTGTCAAACAATAGGTCTTTAGCCAAATTGCTGGTCCGTAATTAGTCCAGGCAAGGGAGCATTATGGTAGATCTTATACGCAATCATGCATTTCAGTTCCTTTACTCGTAGTTAGCGTAATTGGGCGCTTATTGCCGCGCAGGCTTGTTGCCGGATATGTTAATAGCCTGTCTGCACAAATCCACGTATAATGCCGTCGTTCATAGATTGTTACCCATTTTTAGAAAAACATTTCCGCCCCCTTATTCCACCGAAAAAAATATTTTTTTTGCCGAATTGTACTTTTTTTAGGTGAGAGGGAAAAAATGCTTTTACTCACACCCAACGCGGGTAGTTTGGGACTCGATGCCGATGTTGTTGGCATAATACCCACTAAAAACCTCTCACCTAAGTGGTCTCAGGAAGAGGCGAGGGGCTGGAACCATTATTTAATACTACTTCAACGTTGCCGAGTTGTACTAGAGCCCAAAGTTTGTTGCACGAACTATGCGAGACCCTGCGTATATATATATATATATATATATATATATACCGAAGCTGGTTATGCAGCCCACCTTGCGGAGACTTACAAATTGAGAAAATACTCATCAATCGGGTATCCCCACGAATTCTGCTCTACCGCGTTTGAAACCCTGGGTGCTCCTGGCGTTCGGACCAAGCAGCTGATCCGCAAAGTCGGCACCTTTGTTAAACCTGTCATCCGGTGATAACAGGTCGTCGTCCTTTTTCAAACAACGTCTGGATCTTGATATACAACGTGGAAACGCTGCCTCCGTTCGGGGCACACTTCTGAGGTGGTGTCGGCCTGACCTCATCGAAACGGACACGTGACAGCCACAATACGCGCCCACTAGTCATATTGGCTTAGCTAATCCATCGTGATACGTGTAACTTCAGGCCTTGCATCACCGGTAACCCTCAAGCCTCTTCGTTCGGGTGTAAATCGTATACAAACTCTTCTGAAAGCTTTTTGCATCACGTTGTGAATAATCAGTGTCCGTGTAGGAGAAAATTCGAATTAAGCATGATGCCGAGCTGAGGCGAGGGAAGTTCGTTCAAGAGGTCCTGTGCCGCTAAAAACGCGGCGCAGCCTCTTGATTGTTCGAAAGTTTCTAAATATTCTTCAGATGATTTTTTGCTGATGTACTTATCCAGCGCATAGTGATTGGGACGTCCTTTTAGGAAACTCAAACCAGGGTTGCATGTGACGGTGTGATCTGCTTCGGTTGACGCGTTCCTAAGTTTTAAACGTAGCTTTCTCAACCTGTGACTCTGCAAAGGAGCCTAACTGGATTAGTGAAGCGGCGTGCATATGCTAGCTTTGTCGAAGGTATTTAGTTCTTCTAGACATGACGACGCGGGAGATGATTGTCGCCAATGACATCATTTGCATCAAACATCGCTTCGCGGAGGTCGTCCTTGATGTCTTGCGTACACTTTGCAATATCTCTCAAAAACTTTGCGGTACTGACACTTATAGCACGCAGCGTCTCCAAAGCAAAATAGACACGAAGTGGCAGCTTCGTGACGGCTCGAGATACTTCGTGCGTTTCTTCGAATCTGCGTGTTCTGCGGCTCATCCATAGTTGACAAAGCTGTGACGACGTTATGGCAACGCTACAATGCATAAAGCCGTTACATGCTAAATAACGTTTTTTTCGTGTGACCGTATGTTGTTTTGCATGCTTTTTTAGAGGGCCAATTACCAGAAGGCCAATCGTTACATCTGCTAATACGGTTGCTTTTATTCATTTGCATTTTCATTAACTTGTGATTCTAGCAGAGAACCAAGTTAATTTTACAATTTAACATAGCAGGCTACAACAAGTAGCCCATACTCCTTTAAATACACTAGCCCCGGAAGTCCAGGTGAAAGGCTAGCTCTTTTTCTTACGTTCCCTTTTAAACAAACATGTAAACTATTGTTCAACACCTTGCCCAAAACGCCCGTAGTTGTCTCGTCATAAGGTACGAGGCTTTCAATATATTTAAAAGTCGGGAACGCTGGAAATATGGTGTTTAATCATGGTAAACCAAGACTGCGCCTGCATACACAGAGAGCCGCCTAGGGCTGCATTGTTGTCGTACGAAGGCGATTTTTTACAAAAGCGTCACGTTTATAAAAAAAAACACTTCGGATCCCGCCGCAAATGACGGGAGCGCCTAAAAATCTAAGACATTCTGCGCTGCGTGAATTGTTCTGACAAGTGCTTGCACGATCATTTGAATCGCTTTCTCTTGTTCTCGTGGGTTGCCTTCCATGGCAAACACCTCACTCTTAGAAACATTGAGTGTCAGCCCTTTCGGTTTCTCAACAAAGTATAGTACTGCCCCGCGTCCTGATGTCCGCGCCACCACCCAGGATTGCAGGCACCACACGTTAAATTAGAGCTCTGTAGACCTGACACCAGATCAGAAAGACCAAAACAAAACAACGCTGGTTTTAGTGGATCTTCATGTTGGATACCGGTTTGGGACTCTTTGGTTACATATGTGGTCCAAACGAAGATTGAGAGACATCATTTTTCGTATCATTCTTAATTGATGAGGATTGATGTCAAGTACCGAGCCCCTCAATCAAAATCCGTCGTCATGTTCAAAATCCGCCGTACGAAGTGGACCCTTTTCTGCGTGGATCCTGAATCGAGGAGTCATTCTGTCCGGATCTCGCTTGGGCATTCCGAGTCTCGTGCGCGCCACAAGGACAGCATGGCCGTCCGAAGTTAGACGGCCGTCATGCTATCTTGGCGACGACCTTATAGCCACACTATCGGTAATAGTTAGAGTCTTTGTTTGGGTTGTTCTCTGTTGGAATCGGAAAATATCAATTAATGCAACAGTAGCATACTTAAACTGTGGCTTACAACGTGCTTTCGTGTCACAAAACCTACTCTCTTATAGAAAGTTGTACCACGCAAATAGTATAAATTGAGTTACTGTATCAAAGAACAACGGCATGTCTAAAATACGTAAGAAAAATCGTCTTTAAATATTAAATCATATGGACGATCTTGTCTATACGTTCTTTAAACCAACAACAGAACCTGCAGAAATCATAGAAAAGAACATTTAGATAGATATAGAGAAGAGAGGACATTGAAACTTCACATGCTTTGCGGTTTAGTTAATCGAGCTTGTTTTGCATTAGTATTATTCAAGCCACGTCATAGTCGCAGATATAGCATTTGCCTAAATATCATAAATCAACGGAAACCGGTTGCGGAAATAGTTAGTACAAACTAAGCAAAATTACCACGCGGGGTTTTCTCCAATGTCATAAACGTTGACCTCGGTGAAGCTTCTCGTGGAGTTACCACTGTCGTCAGAAAGTTGCATATAATATTCGGATTTTCGTGCTTTTCTGAGTCAAAAGCTGTCGATCGACATCCAGTGAGGCGATGAGGCAGCTGTCCTCGGGATAATTTCAAATGGATCCGGATCGGATCCTCGACTTTGGCCGACGTGAGCCCGAGGACGGGGCAGTGATGAATGTGATATACGTTCTTCGGGGACAGTTGTTCACCCAGCTTATTAGCTTCTATGAAACCGCCATATAGCAGTTTTAACTTGGGCATTTCACCATCCTAAACTGTTTTAAGCGTAGGTTATGCAAAGAGTCGCTCTCACAGCAGGTTCATCAAAATTAACAATAAATGTCTCACTTCTGCAGTCGTACGATGTGATTACATGATATGTATATACGTGCCTGCCTCTCATTAGCTATATAAGTGTATATGGCTGTACGAATCTGGTACAATATATGTCATTGTCTCCATAGGTGATATGTTCTTTTCTAAATCTTACAAAGGACATTTTGCTTTTATCAATATATATATATATATATATATATATATATATATATATATATATTGATCAAAGCAAAATGTTCTTTGTAAGATTTAGAAAAAACCATATCACCTATGAATACAATGACATATATTGTGCCAGATTCGTACAGCCATATATATATATTTTTACAAATAATATTTACAAATAATATACAGGTAGTTCAATAAGTTCTTAGAATGAGCTTTTTAGAATTCGAATTTTGGCACGCTTTCACCGCTAATAGGAACTGCAACTTTTCGACTGCTAGCACTCAATATATTATGGTGATTGGCCGTTGCGATTTCGTTTGATAGCTTTTCCCGTGCAACGTATCGGCGTGATTTTTAAAAATTGAGAAAAAAGAGTTTCGAGTGGTTATCAAGCATTTTTATTTCAAAGGTTGGAATGCGACCCAAGTAAAAATTGAGTTAGACGAGACGTACAGTGACTCTGCGCTATGTTTTGCCACTGTTTCCAACTGGATTAATATGTTAAAAAGAGGTCGCAGGAGCACCGAGGATGAACTACGTCCAGGAGGCCAAAAAACGGCAACTGATGAGGAAAACGTAGAGAAAGTGCGAACAATTCTTGGCACAGATAAGCGAATGAACATTAAGGAAATAGCGGAGGCATTAGGGATTAGTTTAGGCAGTGTGCATTTTATCCTACACAAAAACTTGAAGATGAAAGAGCTTAGAGCAAAATGGCTGAGGCATTTGCTCAACCAAGGCCAAAAAGACGCGCCTGTTTTGGCTTTACAGCGAAATTTGGCCAAGATGTCGAACAATCTGTCGGATTTTTGATGCAGATTCATGACCGTCGATGAAAGCCGGGTTCATCACTACACTCCCGAGACCCAAGAAGCATCTTGCCAATGGTGTGCACCTGATGAAGGACCTCCGAAGAGGGTGCGGACAACGGCATTGACCGGAAGGGTGATGGCTACAGTTTTTTAAGACCAACGTAGAATAATGCTGGTCGACTACCTTGAGAGCTGTAAAACGATCACAGGAGAATATTATGCAAGACTGTTGGACTGCCGTTAGCAAGAACTCATCGTGAAACGGCCCGCTTTGCAGAAGAAGGTTGTCCCGTTTCACCAGGGCAATGCTCCTGCACACAAGTCCCGGCAAGCATCGGCAAAACTGGTCCAACTGAGGTTCGAACTTATTGAACAACCCTCCTATTCTCCAGACCTGGCCCCCTCTGATTATTTCCTCTTCGGACATTTGAAGAATAGTCTCGGTGGAAAGCGTTTTTCCAGCAATGAAGAGATTAAGGCTGCTGTCAATGCCTATTTTCAGTCTAACGACGCGGAATTCTACTCAAGAGGTATGAAAGCTCTGAAATCTCGGTGGGAAAAGTATATTGAGCTTCTCGGGGGGTATATCGAATAAGAAAAATTTAAAAACATGATTTGGAAAATTCTCGGTTTTCATTCTAAGAACTTATTGAACTACCTGTATACAGGGTCATTCATATCGTTGTGCACGCATTTCGAGGTTTGATAGAACTCGGCAAGAAAATAAGTTTTCCCTATGGAGGGAAGACGTGGAAACGTCTTGTTTAGGAGAGAGAGTGAAGTTTATAAAAGTAGTTTTTCTGCCTTTTTTTCCTACATAGTTGTGCGAAATCTCTGTTTGCGGGAGAACCAGTCAACGCACGAAGGAACCGATTACACCGGCGTGTTCGGAGGAAAATTCTGCACAACTGCGAAAGATACTTCACTAGCTTGCGTAGCAAAAAGCTAATACCCAGATTAAGGAAAGTCATGAAAAGTCGATATTTTACGTTAACGCCTTTGCATGAAAAATCGTCAAATTTTTCCATTGCGGCCAAAAATGTACCTCCGAAAGACCACTCTCACGCAATAGCAAATTTAATACCCATCATTTTCGTATCAAGGTGATGGTGCTGCGTTACGTAGTTGTCAAGTCACTAAGCTTTTTCGATAGCTATATCGAAAGCGAATGCATGCATATTTCCATAGGGCGTATGAGAAAGTTAGGTTCATATTTTGAGGATTGGTAGAACTCAACAAGAGAATAAATTTTCCTAGTGGAAGGAGGGGGCGGAAACGTCTTGGCAAATTTGTACGGTTCTGAACGTGAAAACTTGCACGTAAAACATAACAACTATGACTGTCGAAAAAGCTTAGTGACTTGACAACTACGTAACGCAGCACCATCACCTTGATACGAAAATGATGGGCATTAAATTTGCTATTGCGTGAGAGTGGTCTTTTGGACGTACATTTTTGGTCGCAATGGAAAAATTTTACGATTTTTCATGAAAAGGCGTTAACGTAAAAGATCGACTTTTCATGACTTTCCTTAATCTGGGTATTAGCTTTTTGCTACGCAAGCTAGTGAAGTGTCTTCCTTTGTGCAGCATTTTCCTCCGAACACGCCGGTGCAATCGCTTTTTTCATGCGTTGACTGGTTCTCTCGCAAACAGAGATTTCGCACAACTATGTAGGAAAAAAAGGCAGAAAAACTTTTTTTATAAACTTCACTCTCTCTCCTAAACAAGACGTTTCCACGTCTTCCCTCCATAGAGAAAACTTATTTTCTTGCCGAGTTCTATTAAGCCTCGAAATGCGTGCACAACGATATGAATGACCCTGTATATATATATATATATATATATATATATATATATATATATATATATATATATATATACAGGGTGTTACGTAAAAAGTTGTACTTCTTTCGAGGTTTGATAGAGCTCGGCAAGAAAATAATTTTTCCCAATGGGCGGAAGCCAAGAAAACGTTTTGTTTAGGAGTGAGGATGAAATTTAGAAAAGTCGTTATTCTGCCTTATTTTCTCCTACATAGTTGTACAAAATCTACGTTTGCAGGAGAACCAGTCAACGCATGAAGCAACCGATCATACCAGTGTGTTTGGCGGTAAATTTTGCATAACCTAAATGACACCTAACGCAAGCTAGCAAAAAGCAAATAGGTGGAATAAAAAAAAATCATAAAAAGTCGATTTGTTGTTATAACTTACGTTGAAGCTTTCACGTGCAAAATCTAAAAATTTTGCCATTGCGCACAAATGACGAACACTCTCTGACGATAGCAAATTTAATGCCCGTCATTTCCGTACCAAAGTGATGGTGCTGCGTTACGTAGTTGCTGAGAAACTAGGGTTTTTCGACAGCCATATCAAAAGCAAAGGCATGCATACTTCCTAGCATCTTGACCTGCTTTACCACAGAAACCACTTGCGCACGTCCAGAAACACACCAGCATTTATTTATTATAAGAAGTGCTCGAAGTTCCGAAGCGATTGCACAAGCTCTCTTGCACTCGTGTAAATATGTTAGGCATTGCCCTAACGGCGTCAGCAGCGTTGAATATACGGTCAACCAGATCTTCACGCGATTCAACGGGGGTTTCGTAGACAACACTCTTTAGGTAGCCCCACAAAAAAAAGTCGAGGCTTGTTAAATCGGGGGAGCGAGGTGGCCAAGCTATAGACCCGCCTCGGCCGATCCACCGATTCTTGAATGCTTCGTTTAGGTATTCTCAAACCGTAGCAGAGTTGTGTGGCGGCATTTTCAGACGAAAGCTTTCCAGGATGCCTTCTAACAACTGGGTAACGTATGAATCAAAAACGCGCGATACGCAGCTGCATCTAATCTGGCGGAAACAAACACACCAGCATTTGTTTACGCTGAGCAGCCGGCTTTGTTTCGAAATTATTCGCCGTTCGCACAAGCTTCTATCGGAAATTTGCGCGGGCTTTGATTCGGAATTCGTCATTCGAGACGCCAAAACACCATAAGAAAGAAAAGGTCTATAGCTTGGCCACCTCGCTCCCCCGATTTAACAAGCCTCGACTTTTTTTTGTGGGGCTACCTAAAGAGTGTTGTCTACGAAACCCCCGTTGAATCGCGTGAAGATCTGGTTGACCGTATATTCAACGCTGCTGACGCCGTTAGGGCAATGCCTAACATATTTACACGAGTGCAAGAGAGCCTGTGCAATCGCTACAGAACGTGTTTAGTGGTAGGCGGACGGAACTTCGAGCACTTCTTATAATAAATAAATGCTGGTGTGTTTCTGGACGTGCGCAAGTGGTTTCTGTGGTAAAGCAGGTCAAGATGCTAGGAAGTATGCATGCCTTTGCTTTTGATATGGCTGTCGAAAAAGCCTAGTTTCTCAGCAACTACGTAACGCAGCACCATCACTTTGGTACGAAAATGACGGGCATTAAATTTGCTATCGTCAGAGAGTGTTCGTCATTTGTGCGCAATGGCAAAATTTTTAGATTTTGCACGTGAAAGCTTCAACGTAAGTTATAACAACAAATCGACTTTTTATGATTTTTTTTATTCCACCTATTTGCTTTTTGCTAGCTTGCGTTAGGTGTCATTTAGGTTATGCAAATTTTCCGCCGAACACACTGGTATGATCGGTTGCTTCATGCGTTGACTGGTTCTCCCGCAAACGTAGATTTTGTACAACTATGTAGGAGAAAATAAGGCAGAATAACGACTTTTCTAAATTTCATCCTCACTCCTAAACAAAACGTTTTCTTGGCTTCCGCCCATTGGGAAAAATTATTTTCTTGCCGAGCTCTATCAAACCTCGAAAGAAGTACAACTTTTTACGTAACACCCTGTATATATATATATATATATATATATATATATATATATATATATATATATATATATATATATATATATATATATTATTTGTAAATATTATTATTTATCCTGCCTGGTAATTGGAGCTTTGCTGCAAATCTTCAGCATAAACAAGCGCACTGCCGTACTTAAAAATAGTCGTCGTACACTTCCGACTCCTCCGTAGAGAGCCGCCAGTGCTGAGCGTCCATCGCTGCAGTCCAGCATGCAAGTAAACGATGGAGGTACTCTTGTACGATACCCTGGAACATCATAAAGGATTTTGCCGAGAATTCAACGTAAGGGTCTGGTAGAAACGGCAATCTGCGCTCTGTCCACGCAACCCTAAAGGAAAAATAGGGTTTAAGGTCGTATTAAAGAACTGATCTAGCTCCTTGCATCGTTCTGAGGCCTTTAGGTAAGAGGTTTTATTATTATTATTATTATTATTATTATTATTATTATTATTTTATTATTATTATTATTATTATCAAAATATCACTAAAATAAAGTCGAGGCCGCGTCGCCACATTCATATGAAGTATACGGTTATAGAGCAGCTAACATAACAATACACCTTCAATATATATATATATATATATATATATATATATATATATGCCCTAGAACGACAGGTCACGACCTAATATGTGTATTATAAATAATTAAAAACAAAAAGCAAAATATATATAAATATATATCTTTGCGCTTTAATTTAGTTTTTTTTATATTACGCATTTTTTGGTCATGGTCTGTCCTCCTAGAGTTGGCGACACTACAGGCCTATATGCATAGCTTAGCTTACTACTAGCCTATTTAAGTAAGCATATTTATCTCGTAGCTGATCGCCTTGTTACACAAGATCTGACGTAAGCTCTTTCATAAGGTTGGAGAAGACGTGGCCTCCGTGGCGCAATTGGCTAGCGCGTTCGGCTGTTAACCGAAAGGTTGGTGGTTCGAGCCCACCCGGGGGCGATCTTTTATTAGGTCCAGTCTACGTTAATGGCACAGTTTATGATGAATAGTTAAATTAAATATCATGTGCTAAATGTTTTAATAATGAAGGCTAGCCTTGAACGGAGAGTCTCTTATCGCAGTTCAGCGTAGTACAACGTTGCGAGCAAAAGTGGGCATCCAACTGACTAAATATATATATATATATATATATATATATATATATATATATATATATATATATATATATATATATATATATATATAATGATTGCTTTAACATATCTCATTAGCAGACACTTATGCCAGAGTACCGTCTCTGATACATCAATAGGAAAGAGAAGAGGGAATCAAAAAGTTTGTAGAAACGCCTCACCACGATTTCAAAAACTCACGCTGACCGCAGCGCCGGAGGGGACCTTTTAGATGCATTACGGACCAAATGCACATGAATATAAACACCGAAGACGTTCTAGACGGCCAAAAGCGGCTTGTAATAATAAAACTGTGCCAGAAGTTCAGAAGCTTGTGTTGGCTGATCGCCAGTTGAAGCTGCGCGAAGTTGCGGAGATCTTGAGCAAAAGCCGTCGTGAAGTACAACAAATCGTGCGTCAGCAATAATGCGTGAACAAGCTAAAGCAAAGTAGCTACCGCGCAATTATTGCTAAATAAATTGCTACTAAATTAAGGCTCCATATTGTAGACCTTTCCTCGTATTCTTCGTATCTGGCTCCCATGACTATTATACGTTTGAAGACCTCAAAACATGGTAAAGAGGCTATTATTAGAGATATTATTAGAGATCGTTGAACTTATTGCTTTAAGCTTCAAGGAAATAATTTTAAATAATAAGGATAATAATAATAATTTGAGGTACGCGGCCCTTGTCCGGCTACTGCTTATGTTTGGTGTTAAGAACGTTTTCATCCATGTAGTAAATATTCTCTGCTTATGTGGTATACAATAATATGTTAACTCTATTACCAACAGGTTTGTCGTGCAAAACTGTGCAATCTTTGCTTCTGCATGGGCGCGCTTGGCCCAGGTGGCAAGTATATGCATTATTGACGCGTCGAATATAGCAACTTCAGGCGGGAACACAGCACATAGGAGTTCAGCAAATTCTTTTTTACCACCTTCTGATGGTAAAGACCGTCTTAGGTTGGGGCTGGCTAGAGCAATTTAACGTCTTAACTGTCAGACAGAATAAAGTCATATAAAATTTAAAGTTGCTTGATTAAAAACTGAGAAAGAAAGCGCCTGGTTTCAAACTCCGGAAACCTGAGTACTCCGCGAGTTCTGAGGTTCGTGTAAAATATGAGTTCCTCGTTAGTATAGTGGTCAGTATCCCCGCCTGTCACGCGGGAGACCGGGTTCGATTCCCCGACGGGGAGGTATTTATTTTCGCCAAATAGCCACCGTGTTATGCGTTCAATATTTGCGCACTCGGCGATAGCTGAAAAACGAATTTGTAATTGCTCAGTGGTATTACTCTAAAGAGAAATTCCGATTATCCTGGTGGGGTGTGCTAATTACCATGGCCAAAACCATCTCCCGCCGACCCACCTCAACAAGTTCTGCTTTCTCACTAAATAGCCACATAGCGACGTTTGCCGGCAACTTAGATACATTTTTCTATGTGGGACGCAGGGAAATTGCAACGCCTCTATAGAAATCCCAATGTCTCTTGCCTCTTCTTGTTCGCATGTAGTAGTTACGGACCTACCTTATATTAGCAATAAAATCCATAAACTTTCCAAAATACAATTCATATGCATCTGCGTAAGCGTCTCACTTATGAACAGGATGAAAAATGATGTAGTTATTCTGCTGGGCCGGAGGAATTGTGCCGCTGTTTGCATGCACCTCAACAACTTGCTCGCGTCATGCCCCACACGTTTGGGCCCCGGCACTCAAAGCAACATATCATCACGTTCATGGCCGACTTAGTGTTTCGGCCTGGCCCTCTGACATACCAGCAACTGCATCGAACCGGAATCGTCTGCACCGGGGTAAACGGGCCAGAGCCCTCACGCCGCTCATAGCATACCCCGGACCTGTATGGGAAGCACATATGCGGCCTTTCTACTACCCGGAATAATTTCCTGAGGTCTAAAGGCGGAAGAGAGCTGGCACTTTGCCGACAGTCACTCCATCGCCCGAGAAGGCCATTGAGCAGGTTCGGCCTCTTTTTTTAGCCAGTGTCTGAGCCTCTCACAGACTCTCTCCGGCTACCCACATAACAACCCTACTTGTCGGGGTAGATAAAATCTTATGAGGCAGCAAGAGGCTGGCACCCGGAATGGCTATCGTTCCCGATGGCGTGCCGCACGGGGTCATTTCTGGCAAGTCAGCACCCGGAGAAGTTGACGGGCTTGGCCAGGTACCCTTCAATGGACAATGGAAGCGGGCGGACCGCGCGGTTATTTCAAACCCGGCTCTACCTCCTTTAGACCAATTTGCCTACTGGACACAATAAACAAACTGTGTTGAGAATGTTATAACAGTTAGTGTTATAACCTGACAGATGACAAGTATGGCTTTCGATGGGTCTAGTCAGCGAACAACTCATTTTAGCGGGTCCTGCCGAGAGCGGACCATGATACTATGGAGTCTCTCAGGACCCGATCGTTCGTTTTTCTCATTATTTTTGCTTAAAAACGCTTTTATTACAGCACGGTTATTATGATGACGTTGAAGCATATCGCCGTACTTCGGATATGCTTTTCTTATCTAGACGACAGGACCGGAACGGACGAGAAGATGGCACGTAGGGTCAACCTGTCCATCAAAGTCCTACGCAATCTAGGCCACGAGGATTGCCAGGTACTTAGACAAACGGGTGCTCCGCAACCAAGCACTTGTCGCCAAGGTCAACAAAGTCGCTCATAACACGGCCAGGATACTTCCGTGGGAGGGAGGGTCACGGACGAGCGTTGCCGTCTGCTAGCGTCTGACGCCAAACCTTCAACGATGAACGCGGCGCCGGTGTGGACTTACCTAACCTTACGCAGCGCCCAAAACAGACAAGCTCTCTGAGCGGCGCAGAAAGACATGGCCCATCGGGTATGCGACCTGTACCACACTGCGAGAAACGAGTGTAGAACGGACAATCAAGCCCAAGAGGCAACACTTGGCGCTCACAAGTAGGCCACGCTCGGGCCAGTTAAACCTGACTACTTGTTGTCGCCACTTAAGGTCATAATTAACGAGTAGGGCGATTTTAAGGAGCTGATATTGGAGGAGCAACGAATCTGCATCAAGTTCTGTGGTAAAACCAAATCATATGCTCTAAAGTCATAGAAATGTTTTGATAGTGATCAAGCAGTGCCCGAAACACTGTTTATACGTGGTACCGTCATTTGCACGACGGACGTAAAGAAACCGCAGTTGACCGCTTTTCAGAAAAGCCCTCGACGTCAATAGCAGAAAAAAGGCTAAAAAAGTTTGTGATATTGTACTCAACGATCGCCAATCTAACAATATTTTATGCGTCAGAATACTAGCAGCAAAGTTCGTTTCAAAAATGTTGAGTACCCAGCAAATCAACGCCCGTAAAGAAATGCCCAAATTTAACCTCCAGGCGATAGCAGAAGATCTTGCACTGCTTCAGAGAGTGATTACAGGAGAGTTATGAGTATATGGTAACGACGCTTTAGATATATGATTCGAAGGGTGGGAAAGACCCAAACGTTGCAGAGAGCGAAAGCTATTTTAAAGGGAACGAAAACACCTTGTGAGAATAAATATAAAATATATTTTTTATAAATTAGTTTCTAAATTTTTCGATTCGCCCTTGTATATACATACGGAGTTCGGTAAGTAGCAAGTTGTTTTTCTATAACTAAGTGATAGAGCTATTCTCGATGATATTTTATTGCTTGTAAACATGTGTTTATTATTATTATTATTATTATTATTATTATTATTATTATTATTATTATTAGTTAGCTAATACAATTGTGAGGTATGAACGTTTAAATCATGTTTATCCTGCTCTGTTCGCTTTCTGTCAGTTCATGGCGCCTATAATGGAAGCCACGTTCCCTCTACACACGGCCAAAGGCATCATCTGTCTCAAAAACATGGCCACGCGTCGATCGCACGTAACGTCTTCGATTCGTTTTCCGATGTCTTGCAGGAGTTTTGCTGTACCTGTGCTGATGGGGCCGAGTGTCTCTAGTGTAATGGGTGCAAAGTGGTAGCTTCTAGTTAGTTCTAGATACTTCTTCCGTTTTTCAGAATCCGCACGTTCTGCTACCCATCCCGATTCGACTGCGCTGTGGCGTAAATATGATAACGCCGCCGTGCATGAAACCGTTACATCTCATACAAGGCATTTTCCGTGCGACCACAGCGGGATAGTGACCCCGTCAGGTCGCAACTCACTGCTGCCATTAAGACCTACTGGTTCGGGCGTAGATGGTATCCCTGCCCTTCTAAGAGCTCTTCTCACTATGGCGTTGAGTTCAGCGTGCCTTGTAAGTCTGCCGGGCCTTTTTAGACAGCTTAACGGGTGTAGACCGTCCGAATTAACCGGTTGGCCGCATGAGAGGCACGTGAAGGGCTGGCAGACGGGGGCGCCTATCCTAAGAGCTGACACCATGCGGAAGGGGTTTGGATCCAGCATGGTACCAAGCTGACGGGAGGGCAGCGCTTAAAGCCAGCCCCCGCTAAAAGGATGTTGAGCCGCTAGAAAGACGGCACGCTCTCTTGCTGATGTAAGGTTATTCATTATATCTCGCGCGGACGTCTTAGTTTTGTACGCGTCAAGAAGTTTTTGACTCACGTGCTCTCTCAGAGGGCCAGGATCGAGTTGACTCCTGATTGTGGCGTCTGCCACCGCGGTTGCCTTTTTCAGTTCAATCTTTGCTTCCTCGCAAAGAAGTGATTCTGCCAGGGAGCCAAATTGATTCAAGGATGCAGCATAGCACACTGCAGCAAGATCCGTAGCTCTTCTTATTCCAAGGCCTCCGTCGTCGATGGGGAGGCTAGCTCTCTCCCACATGTTTCCTTCTAAGTTAATGTTAAGTACCTCGCTTAGAATGCTTCTGGTGGTCTCGTCATAGGCTGCAAGACCATCCATGTATTTCAAGGTCTGACATGTTCGTAGCATGTAGACAAATCTTGGTGAGCCAAGACTGTGTCTCCATAGACACAGAGCCACCTGCGGGTGCATACTGGTCAGTCGTGGGCGAATTTTTACCAGGGTCTCTCGTTTAGCATCGAGAGCGCGTGGGATTCCTTCGGCCATTACGGGAGAACCTAGAACATCTAGGTTACCCTGAGTTACACAAGATATCCCAGGAAGTGCTTCCATGATTTCTTGTATAGCTTGCGCCTGATCTTGAAGGGTGCCTCCGACAGCTAAAACCTCGCATTTGGCTGCATTGAGAGTAAGTCCTCCTGGTTCCTCAAAGTTCAGTATAGTTTGCGGATCTCTCGCCACGACATTTGCGGGACCTCCCAAGACAGCGTCGTCTAGGTACCAGACATTGAAAGGGCTCTGTAGGCTTGATACCAGATCCGAAATGCCGAGGCAGAACAGAGCCGGTCCCAATGGGTCTCCCTGCTGAATGCCAGTTTGTGACTCTATGGTTATATCTGCGTTCCAAGCGAGGATTGATAAATCTTTATAACTCTGCCATATCATCGGATAGAGTCGTGGGGCTTTTCTCTTTACTTCGTCGAAAATTCTGTCCCTTCTTATTGTGTTAAATGCGTTTCGGACGGGTTGGCAGAACGATGGCAAAGCTTCATTTAGCACTCTGGCCATAAAAATGCCCAGCTCGGTTAGTAAGCGCTCCGAAGATGGAATCGTCTGGCTTAGCATGTCTCGAAGATGTCGAGGCCGTAGGCCGTCTAAACCGGCTCCACTTGCAAAGGGAAAAGATCGAATGGTATCAAAGACGAGAGATCCTTCAACACTTAATATTATTATTATTATTATTATTATTATTATTATTATTATTATTAAAACGACCAAAACATGCCCGCTCCCGGCTGCTTTTGAGCTCCCTCCGGTGCAAAGTAGCAAGCCGTGTTCAATTTTTTCCTGACTCGAATAATGAATTTTAGCGGCAAAAATTCACAGGCGAAATGACTGATTGCTTGTCCACGATCCAGAAATTATGACACAAAGTAAATTTCCAGCTTATGTGCAAGTCTTGAGTGTGGTGTGTACTGAAAGAGAATTTATGCCACTATATCTTTCCAGTAAGGCCAAACAGCAACCTAAAAAGTTTATTTGTGTGTTCTGCAAACTCTAGTGTTATTATGAATCAATTCTGTGTTTAATGGTTTGCAATGCTTAATTTAGCAATACGGCGCACCCGCTCACACCAGCCGTTTAGTTCAAGGGTGACTAGAGGAGCATATAAGCATATTCTAGAACAAGCACTCGTGACGCCTAGCGGTCCAGAATTTAGTTCTCTAAATTACTGTGTATTAAGCAAAAGTCTAACAACACAGCCTCGCTCACAGCCTTTCTTCAGCAGGCATTTGCAAATTTTCTTGACAGACAGGTCTTGCAAGACGCCAGTACGCGTCTTCTTTAATTTGAGGTATCAAGTTGAAGCGACGATTCAAACAAACGGCTCGCTCTTAGGCTGAATAGTCCCATCCCCACGGAAACACGCGAAAAATGTCATTCAATTATTTGCATTTATTTGGATACAGCATTTGAACTAAGCGACGTGAGCTGTTGCCGATTTAGCAGCCACACACTGTACTGTCTGCTTCATTTTGTTAATCGCCAACTTAATATGTCTATTAAGTTAAAGCAGCAGGCTTTTAACTGCTGGGTGGTTCATAGCAGTACCGCTGCTCAGGAGCATAAATTAAATTCAAATAAACACATTAATGGTAACTAGGGTTCTCGGTGACCTTTCAACTGCACTTAATAGTGATTTCTCCTTCTAGTTTTAAATTAGATCTTTTACTTAATCAAATACTGCAATTTTAGTATTTGAAATATACAGACAGAGTCACACTATCTGTCGATAGTGAACAGATAAAAAAACTCGTATAGAGAGTTTTTTTTATCTGTTCACTATCAGTGTGACTGTATGCATCGATAGCCACCGCGACTACTTCTGCAAGACCTCTCAACGATTAATTTGGCCAGTTCGCTCAGCTAAGAGCATGTACGTATGTTATAATGAAGTCTTCCAGTTCCCTGCAGTAAATGTGACCTTGAGTTTAGTATTGGCTGTAGTAGAGCATTGCCTCATCTAAAGAAAGATATTACTATTGCTTTTTCGTACTATGCAACCAAATTTACTTGAACATATTTTATTTGGTCATAATACCAAATTATTATAACACAATTGTCTCGCTGAATCTGATACTACAAATGAACGCGACTCACTCAGTGCCGTAATATATATAAATATATCTTTGTATATAGACGCGACAATAAATTATCGAATACAAAATTTAGTTACAGTAATTCAAAATAAGCCAATGACTTGGTTTAAAGACATTGCTTGTCTTTTAGTCTGACTTCGCTGTTCGACGCAGCAACCCCCGACAAAGGTCGTCACGTCACGTGTCCAATACAGGCAGCTCGTCTTCGGAAGATACTCCGAAACCATATGTACGACGGATATGTTGCACCATCATAGTAGATACGATAGCATGGTAGAGACCTCCTGAGTACTGGATCCAACTTCCTGAGCACCGGAACCCTAAATTGTTTCGGGCTGACCCTCAGCCAACATTTAGCTTAACGTCCACGGAATAGCTTTCGCAGTGCTTCGTAAGACGAACCCCATGGACCCACACGGACCTCTGTGTGTCCTCCAGTCGCTAGGTGCACGCGAATGCACCACGCCACCATGCTCGACTGGATCCAAACCTGGTATTGACACAGTAAACATTTATAAAGTAGCGTCGTAGCTGAGCCACGTGGGCGGTGAATTGTTTGATTTCGAGTCGAGACGTGACACAGCTTAAAGTCTACGCTATTATAAGTTACACGGTATCTTCCAACTGTAGCGTTGTTTGCACTAAGATACTTTATATATATATATATATATATATATATATATATATATATATATATATACTGTGTATTTTCAATATAATACATTATGTATATGTTACACGTATCACGATGGATTAGCTAAGCCAATATGCCTAGTGGGCGCGTATTGTGACTGTCTATATATATATATATATATATATATATATATTAGCTAAGTAGATATAGAAACGGCGGTGCCTGCGACATGGTGAGCGGGTTGCGCACAGTTGAGTAATAAATGCCATTTTGAAACATCGTGTCGATGCGCATTTGAAATGATACTTTAAAACGGAATTTTGTTATTCGAAGATACAATGGCCAATCGTGGCCTGACGAGCGTTTCACGTCAGATCAATTCGCTATGCGTCGTCATGGCAGTCCACGATGATCTATTTGAACAGCGATGATAATATGATTTTTCGAACCTGCGGCGTCGCATACATCGTGTCTGCACGCGTACTTTGTATTATGCGTCTACTAATCTAGCAACATTTATCGCATGCTTCTGAACACCCACACACACGTTTTGCAACAAGCGTAGATTGCGCCTTATATATATATATATATATACAAAAGCGCTCGCGCTCGAACTAAGAGAGAAATCAAAAGCCTGCAGTCGTCCGAGAAATACAGGTGGCGTGTGTCACCGCAGCGGCGGGGGCACACACAGCTCGCGCCTGGGTTGTGGAATCCAACTGCAGGGCAAAGTAGAATTATAAAGCCTACTTTTTTCGAGCTGATTCCCGGCCAAGATTTAACGTCGACGAGTTTTAAAGCTGACTTAAATGTATTTTGAATGATGTACCCATCTTCCATATGGCGCGACTATTGGAGATAGAGATGCGACATATATATATATATATATATATATATATATATATATATATAATATCAATGTGGATTTATTTATTAATTACATCACAGTTTGCAAATAATACAATCATGTGTGGTATATATATATATTTCGTCTGCGATGGTTGTCTTAAACCGAACCTAATAAGTGCGCGAGATTATACAAATTCGTTACTGCTTAGCGTCGGAGGCTTTTTGAATTGGCATTGCTGGCCGCAAAGCGCGAGCTAGACGCTGTATATATATATATATATATATATATATATATATAAATATATATATACGACTGCGTTTGATCCGCACGTCAAGGCGTACTTCAAATTCAATATCTGACATTGAAAAAGTGATACAAAGCAAAGGGATGCAGAATGTTATAAGAATAGAGACACGTACATAGACAAACGTTAGCATAGGTATAGGAGAACGCTTGTTGACAGCGATACAGTTTAAAGTATTATAGGAGTGCAGAACGTAGAGGCAGCTCAAGCACCCGCGCCATAGTCAAATACTGATCAGTAGCTGTGCTCTGTTTTGCCTCTACGCAGTACCTGATAATGATGACGCCGATAATATCTTAAATAGATTTTGTTTTCACCTATCCCAGTTGCACTCTGCTCCTATTTCGCCTGGGCTCTTTTATCTATATCTTTGCATTGTGAACGACATTTAGCGACCGACCTTTCAATACTAGTAGTGACCTTAGCTGCAGCAACGGCAGAGAAGGAGACCAGAATGCAAAACTGACGAAAAAAGGAAGCGGGGTTCGCTCCCCATGCCCGTATCTCATTGTCAAAACTTGCTGCTCAAAACATTGTCAAAACTTGCTGGACGACTTCAGCGTTAAAACTAGCCGATAAAGGACGTCATAGTTGAAACATACTTACCTGGTGCCGGGACGTCCGTGATCAAGAGGGCGTAAACCCGGGAGGAGACCTTACCATTGCCTTTTACTAGAACTGAGATCTGCCACTCTTTCAAATTGGGGAAAGTGGGGCATGTAATTCTGTGGTAGGCAGTCTTTGGCCAAAGGACGTCATCGGTGGTGTTGTTGATGATCGTGATGAGACCCTAAGCCTCTGCTCCCGCTCCGCCGAACTCTCGGCCCTGACATTGTCGACGTGAATCGATTCGCGTTGTTACCGTCATTCTCATCGTAGCGTGTTTTACGCGCTCATTTGCAGAGTTGTGTAGTTGTATACGTCTATCTATATAATAACCGTAAGCCTAGATAAAGGTGACAACGGCTTATGTGGCCACTCGAATTAGAACCGCCCTGGTGAGTTATGCTGCTACCAAAACTAGCGGGGAGCTAAACAAGAAAAATTAAATGGCAAACTAACGATGAGCTGCGTAGCAACTACATCTGCTGGTGAGTTTATATCGGACAGTAGTTCGACCGAGGCCGCAAGGCCGGTGGCAACGAGTGACACGCAAGAACTCTCAGGTAGTGAAACTACCAATAATTATGATGTTCAAGGCGCAACCGCTGATGTTAGTAATAAAAATGTACTTGAAGAAGGATAGTCTCAGGCGGTCAACAGAAGAACACAACGAACTAAACGAAATATTTTTGCCGCGCAAATCTCGTTAAGTTACAATGTATTGCTGCAATTTGCAGAAACAAAACAGCCTGCAAAAATTGCAAAATATGCGGCGAGCCAGGACACGTAAATGCAAGAACTAGCTGAAATGGGTATACTGTTAGGGAGCTCATTCTCGACGTCGACATGCTGTCCACTTCGTAGACTCGAAACTGAGAAGTGAAACCCCTGGATGGAGTGTCGTTTCCTTCAGAAAGTGGAAGTTGAGCACCCAAACACAATGAATGTTAATGCCAGCGACAGTTCTTGGCCAGCACTGCCAACGAAAACTGGTGCTGGAGGAAGACTAAGAGTAAATCCTCTTGTCCCGAATCTACTCCTGTGTAAGTCAGCTTCACGCGTGGAACTAAGACGGAGTTTGCACAGAAGCAGCGATATGCCTACAAGGTCTTATGCATGCGCTAGGTTTATTCACGACTGCATACTTAACAACAGCACAGTGCCTAAAAACCTTAGATACCTATGATCAGGTGTAATAATAATGTTAATAATCCTAATAATTGATTGATTGATTTATTATTTGTTTAGCATGTATATCTAAATACACATGTCACTCTTCTATATCAGGGGCGCTTAGAGCAGCATATATGTTACCTACGCATCCATATAATCAAGGTATAATTTAATACCTCTCATACATATTGTAATATACATTATGGGAAGCAATAATAACGATTATTTAAATGCATAATAAAGATGAGGATACCTCTCACTACAATAATAATAATACTTTAATACCCTAATATATGTATATATATATTCCAGATATGAAGTGCTATTTGACATTGCATTACTAAAAGAGAGAAATACTTACACGCCCGCCGCCCGCGATTTAATACGCGCGAGCCTTTGACGGGAGTGCCCGCCAGCCCGAATAGTCAGGCCAGCAGCTCCCCCACCCTCCCCCCTATCGAGGTTCGGAATGGGGGTACCACACTACTCCACCGTACCGATTAGACGCGTTCAGCTCGCGATTCTGCGTTACACACCAGAATATTACGCCCCCCCCGAAGGGGAGTTTGACCCACTCCAGCGCAGGGGTTCCCCGCAAAAATGCGGGGCCAGAAGGTCCTATATATATATATATATATATATATATCTTTCAAAGATTGAATATCTAGAACTGAGGAATTTAGGGAAGGGTTCTAGGGCAGCATGGTTCTAGAGACTTGAAGATATACTTCAGCATAAAGGGTCTGAACCTATGGTGGTGGAGAGACCCGGTTGACGGGCGCTGATAACGCTATCTATGGTGTTTCTGGTTTCAGCTTGTTCACATGAGGTCGCGAGTCGAAAGAATGCGGCAGCAGAGTACAGATTTATGTGCGGTCAAAGTGTGCAGAACTCTTGACGTTTTTTTTAATTGTGGCGACCGTACAGTCCAGACAGTTCGTCTTCGAGCAAAAAATAATTCGAATTGAAATAGCTTTAGTGTTGGCTTCTACTTCAGTTATTTTACTTACAGAAGCGCTCTGCTCGGCAATCTGAAGCATGTTGTTCCTGCAATATTTGTCCGTTCTTATTTGCTGATGGAAGTATTAAACATCAATCTCCTTAGCAAACCCCTCTGTTAGGCATTTTCAGCGTGCTTTTCGTGTAAAGATGATCGCCATGTCATGACCGAAATTACTTGTCGAAGTGACATCGCTGTGACAAATTGTAATAATTGTTTCCATATGTGCTTTCTGCGTTCTGGTTGCTAGTCGTATAAATGGTTACAAATGTACAATACAGGTAACGCTGCGTCTACCTTTGATGCGCGATGTGTAACCAGAGCTACTACGAACGCCATTCATGTTTTGCCCTTCTGTCGTTAGTTCGAATTCAGTTAGGAGCTTACATAAATGTATGTATTTTACTCTGGTGTTAGGCGTTTTGGGCACAACGCCATCAAACGTTATACGTGACAGCGCTAGGTAGGCCCACACGAATGAATGGAAGGCTGCCTGCTGCAGTGCTCTCCGGAGATACAGGCAGTTGTCCTTATTTTGTTGTTGTTGTTGTTGTTGTTGTTGTTGTTGTTGTTGTTGTTGTTGTTGTTGTTGTTGTGTTGTTGTTGTTGTTGTTGTTGTTGTTGTGTTGTTGTTGTTGTTGTTGTTGTTGTTGTTGTTGTTGTTGTTGTTGTTGTTGTTGTGTGTTGTTGTTGTTGTTGTTGTTGTTGTTGTTGTTGTTGTTGTTGTTGTTGTTGTTGTTGTTGTTGTTGTTGTTGTTGTTGTTGTTGTTGTTGTTGTGTTGTTGTGTGTTGTTGTTGTTGTTGTTGTTGTTGTTATTGTTGTTGTTGATGTTGTCGGTAGTATGACTATGTTCGATGCAGCTCTGGCTGACTCTGCTGCTGCTGCTATTCATGCTTTTCATGTAAAATCATAATGTCATAAACACGCATATTTTACTTTATTGTTGACACATCGATATTTAACGAGATGAATTGGTAATCTATCGTATGGTGGTCATCCTTTGCGGTTTTTGGTGGTCGTTGGTCGAACAGCTTACTTCTTTTTCACTTCCTTACTCTGTGAGGCTTTCTTCGAGTGACGTCAAGTCCAGCTTTCAACCAGCGCTTTAGCTATTTTGAGGCCCACTTTGTCGCGTCTCAATTAAACTCTCCCTAATATTATCGCCGTCGTCGCAACTCTCACTGCGTCGTCGTCACAAACTTGACGTTTCCCGTTATTCGTATTGTTGTTGTTGTGAGCGTGGTCGTCGTCAACGTTTGCCTAGCCGTTGTTACTGATGGCCGGTCTTCTTTCTGGAGTGTGCTTCATCAGTATCATCATTAAAGGCGTCCTTATGCAGCCTAGGTATTTGGCGGAATGAGTTGGACTTGGCGTAGGCTAGTCTTAGCCTGAATGTATTACGCACTCTCCTTGCTCTTATAAGTTAATCAATTTCCAAATTCGCCAATTAATGATGTATAGGTACGCCGCTATGCTTTAGTTTGAACGTTTGCTTTCTTTAATACGTTGAATGGGCTTTGCAGCCGCGTCCTAGTTTCTGACCAACGTGACCATGTTGATGACTAGCTCTCCTAGCATGTCCTTTCTGGGCATGCCTCGTCTTCTGGTCTCGATTCATGCGGCGAGTCGCAAGACCGTATGTTCCGGAGAGACCACCTCGTCACAGTACAAGCACTGAGACTGCTCGCATCCAAATGCCGTATGTTCAACCATGGCTGAGATGCGTCACTCTAAAGCGACGTGCGTCTCATGCGACCTAATTGATCTGCCTTTGCGGCACAGGAATTGCTAGAAGCACCCATGCCCGCCGGAGAGCAGCAGAACGAGGTCGTATCGCAGGTGCTTCGAAACGACCCAGCGCAAGTAACCCAGCGCCGGCCAGCCTAACGTGCCCTAATTTATTAAGCGTAATCGTACATCATCATTATTATCATCATGATCATCATCAGCATCGTTACACATTGTCATTACTACTGCTATTGCTAGAACTTGTTCTACCACTACTACTACTACCGCTACTACTACTACCTTCACGGCGGCATTACTGCAGTTCGTACGCCATCATTCAAATCAACCATTAGTTCATTCAGTTGGCGTCTTTCCTTGTTGCTTGTCTGATCGATTGGTTGTACAGTACTACCGATGACCAATACTAACAACCAAGAGAAACAGCAACAGCAGGGCAGCAACAACAACAATAGGCAACAACAGGAACAACGCATTGCAACAACAACAACTACAGTAACATTGATCATAACAACGCACTGCTGCAACAACAACAACAGCAACAACCTGTAATACCAACACCAGACGCAACAACAAACACAGCAGCAACAATCAAAACGAGTGCGCGCCATGTTAAAAGGTGCTGTGTCATCGCAGTCACCTTCTTAGCTTCAGTAACTCGTCAGGCCAGCCGACGGCCCGTTTGCTGGCTTGCCCGCATGATGTCTACAGTCAATTTTCACCGCGCGACGAGGCATTCATACGACGACGATGATGACGACGACGACGCGTAAACTTGTGAGAAAAACAAAGAACCGTCGTGTAATAATGCTAATAAACAATCATAACGATGATTATAAATAGTAGTGCGCTTAGTGGTGGTGGTAGTGGTAGTAGTAGTAGTAATAGTATTATCAAATTATGGTCATCAATTCTAAGAAAATAGACAAGCGAGTGAGAGAGAGAGAGAGGGCGCGCCTGAAGAAACAGACACATGAAGTGCCTCATCAAATGAGACGTCAGCAGGGCACCGTCACAGCATCACCTCTTCTGCCGCCAGTACGTTAGGCTACGTCTCTCCTTCTTCGTCCTCTTCTTCTTCTTCTTCTTTTGCAACAGCAGCAACAACAGCAGTAGCAGAAGTGATGTCTGTTGCTGTTCCTGCTACGGCTGCTTGAAAATCGCAACACTTTTGCTCGATTGGCTACCGGTTGTTTCGTGTTCGTACCGAGATTAACGACATGGACGTTAACGACGCCCGTCGCCGGCAAGATCGACTAGGGCTGTTTGGATGTTGTTGTTGTTGTTGTTGTTGTTGTTGCTGTTGTTATTACTGTCGTTAGCTGTTCAAAATGACCACAACACGTGGCCTACAGACTGGCCTACGGACCAAAACAAAAAAGTGAGAGATTTTGGGGGTAACGAGAGAAAAAGGGGGTAATGAGAGAGAGAGGGGGTAACGAGAGAAAGAGCGACTGTGCGAGCTTGTGCGCATACAAATGAACGCTGCCTGTTTATTATGCCTATGGCCATCGTAAGTGCATCAACTGAGCGTCGTGCGCCCCCCCCCCCCCCGCGTCCATCTATTGAAGCGGGGCCCAACGACCTTCGGCCGCTGATCAAATCGAGGGCGGCTACGAGGCCAATGCGTCCAACGGCCCGCGTCACCCCCCCCCCGCACACCAAGCGGGTTATAGTCGGTGGGTGTTGTGGTTGCTGTTGTTGTAGTTGTTGTTGTTGTTGTTGCTGTTGTAGTGGTTGTTGTAGTGGTTGTTGTTGTTGTTGCTGTTGTTGTTGTGTTTGTTGTTGCTGTTGTTGTTGTGGCAGCAGCAGCAGCAGCGGCGACGACGACTGTTAGTGTTTGTAGGTAGTTAGTCCAGTTGGCTAGGCGGCCATCGGCGGTCGCAGATGGTTGATGGCAATGTCGACGATCGTAAACGAGCGACCAGTTGCCATAACAGCTGATCAAGGAACGCAGTCATAGTGGTCGCATGTAACGCATTCACAGCAGAAATAACAACAGTTCCACCAACAACAACAGCCACAACAACAACAACCACAACAACAACAACAACCACAACAACAACAACAAACACATCAGGAATAAAAACGACAGGAGCAGCAAAAACAATAAACGTATGCATCATTTGACAAGTGAAAGCAGGTAAATTCGGCAAACAACAGCCGCGGCGGCGAAGTTCATTCGCATACATCATTGTTATCGTCATGATTATCAGCGGCATTATTCCGCTCGTTGTCGTGTCAGCAGGACCGAGCATTATTCCGTTCGCTGTCGTGTCGGCAGGACCGAGCTTGCCAGTAGTGATGGCGCCGCCAACGACTTCGCGGCGGCTTTACCGCCAACGCGGTAGCGATCAGTAGCCACAGTGTGTGACAGGTGGAGGTGAAGATTCACCCACGACTGCTAACGTTATACGGTGCATTGACCAGCATTGCGCACGACGAACACAGGGCATTCGGCAACACGGCACCGGCGACCATAGCAACAACACGACGCTAACTAGCGGTAGCAGAACCAGCAGCAACAGCAGCACCAGCACCACCAGCGGTTCAAGTAGCCGTAATAGTAATAATAATAATCATAATGATCAACACAACAAAAACAATATATTATATCATCGGGGACGGCGGCGGCGGGAGTAGAAACAACGAAAACATGCGTAATAGCAATGGGGGCCGAAAAATGCCGTGTACAACCGTGTACGCAAATAAAACGTGAGTAACTATGACAAATAGTATGCACGGGTACCAATACTACTACTTCTTCTAACTACTACTACTACTAGTAATCATTACATCACATGAATTCGCCGTAACTAACCCATGATGGCTGCTGGTTTTGACAAATAAATCATTGACCCGTACGCCGGTGCGAAGTCATCGAAGCCTCGTAAAAAAAAAGACCGCCGAAAATCAGTTCGCCGGCTTGCCCCGCGGCAAGGCTCGTTCCACCTAGGGTATTATGCATAGTCCGATCGTGAAGCACGATTTCTTGCCAAAAATTCAAGCTCGCCCACCCACGTCTGATCATCTTGCTGCATCCAGATCCATCCTCGTCTGCCCTTCCTACAAACAGGGTTGATTGATTTAGCCCCCGGCCATCAACAGGTTCGTGAGTCACTGATGTGCATTGCTCCACTAAACGCTTCTTGCCCGCAACGAAGAACCATACACAACGCACAATGGACAGTCCAAAAATAGGTTCTTTGCAAGGCATACTTATGGCGGGTGACCCCTAGGATCTTTAAGATAACCAGATATATTCAACATTCACTGTAGCCGTTAGAAATGGCACTGATGTGCCGCAACTTGGAATTCTAAAACATTACAGTGGCTGGGAACGAAGTTTACGTTACAGCCCCTTTACTATCCTTTTTATGCCTGCAATTTAAAAAAATATACATCATGCTTCACAGAGTTTGCCTAAAAATTCTGGACACTGTGGGACTCTTGACGTTGGACTGTTAACCTGAAACCACATGTGCAATTCAGCCTAGAACTTGCTGAGCTCATTACGTTGGAGTCACAAGAAAACTTACGTTCTGTACACGTTTTTATCGCTCCTTATGACTGCTCAATTGTACAAAGCAAATGTCATCCATCTTTTTTTTGCCTCTTACCTTCGAGCATTTTCCATGAAATCCAAATTTGCAGATATCACATAAACTCTGCAAAGCGGGGTGGTTACTACTACAGCACAAAACAGCAAGAGCGTAGTAGGTCAGATAGCGGTGCTATGCAAGCTGATGGAAACTTTTATAACTACTGTATCGTTAGATGATTACGCCTACTGAGAAGGAAGTATGTACGTACGTACTTCATCTCGAAAAAACGTTTGAGTATGTTGTTGTGCCATAGGAAGCCGAAAGGCCAGAACAAACGGAAGAGACCTCCCGCACCAACCCAGAGTAAAACAACTCGTCAACTAGCTAGAGAGAGGGAGTATGCACAGCATGAGAATGCCACAAGCGGTACCGTTGCACGATGTGTAGTGTAATATGCAAACAGATAGCACAGTGTCACATTTCAGAGTGTATAATGTATATAATAGTATTCCAGGCTAAACAGTTTAAATTGCAGAGTGTAATAAGAATCCTTAACTTCGATGTAAATACAAATACATGGCTAATGCGGAAGCGAACAGCGAGGAGGTTAAAATGAGAAGAGGACAGGACAATGACTGAAAGCAGAGACATTTCTCTCTTACACGATGACTGACAAGCAACCGGAAGAAAGCAAGGACCTATAGTTTTCCGGTAAGCAGAGTATAATAGCGTCATGGAGGGTCTTAAAGACATAAGACGCCTGCGAATAAAGAGGGCAGAGCTACAGAAAGAGAACGAAACAACTTAAAGAGAAATTGGAAAAGGGATAGGAGCGAAGGTAGAAAAATTCGGTAGGAACGCACAGAAACATTTAGGCGCGAAGGTAGGAGAAAACAAGAGAAGCGGACAACGCGATAAAAAAGCAGAATAAGGCCCTTGTGGAGAGAAGGCAAGGCAAAGGGTACAATGTTAGATAATGGTCCCGAGGGTAATTAGACAGTCATAGAGAGAGGCTGCCTCCTATATTAAAGACTCTCCAGAAATCCTAAATCGCTATAAAACTTTTCTCGACACGCCGGAGTAACAGCACGCCGCTGCCCGAACCCACTGTAGCAATCACCAAGTAAAAGGGACTGAATGTTCCACGCAGAGGCAGACACCGAGCAGAGTCTCAGGAACTGGGCTCAGGTTAGGAATTCATCTGGGTCAAACTAAATGGAGTGGCAGTCAGATATTTCTCTGAAAGGTTTTTTTCTTAATGGAGAAACTTGCCAAAAGCAAGCCTTCAACTTCTCCGTGTTGATTCTACGCACTCGCCAGAACTTACAGTCCAATGCTGTGGGATCTTCTCCTCGAAAATCAAAGTAGATAGATCTGTGCTCACTTACGGCCTTCGTTCCCTTCACAAGACGACATTCTCCAGCATTGTAAACACCAATTCGTTGGCCAGAATAATGTATACAAATACTGCCTGGCTTTCTCCGGAGAAAGTAGCGATCTCTTCGTCAATTAGTGCAGTTAGGCTTATCTTGGCCATTCTGTTGAATATGTGCTCTTTTAGACATGTACAGGTCCCTGTTAGCCTTGCTAACAAGCCAAACATTTACCTAAAAACACCACTTTGAGCTTTCAGATCAGGCACACAACCCGAAAGTAACATATTTATAACAAACAATGAATTTACGTTTCATAATAACAATTGAAGGCATCAGAATTTCACATCAATGGCGATACAAATCAAAAGCCGACAAGGCGCGGTGTTTAGATCAACAATATCTTAGAAGTCTTTGTTTTAACGTACGGCGAGTGGAGAAATGCTCAATCCTATGTCACGGGATTCTGAATACTAGCTACCTCCTCGCTATGGTCTTCGGTCGTTTTATCGTACTGTTTGTTTTTGAAAAACAACGCGCTTATTGTTAGTTAGACGCAATTCGTAGTTGTCGTTACCCCCGCGTGCTGGTGCGATGCAGCCCAGAGTGTCCGACCGGGCCAGCGGCCGCGCGCTTACTGTGCACGTATTTCTAAACGATTATCTAGTATCTCTCTCATTCCATCTCCCTTCTGTTACTCCCTACGTCTCTACATTTCTATCTCCCTTACACATACAGATACACAGATCCCCTTTCAGTCTGCCGTTCTCTTGCCGCCCCTCCGACCGCCCACGGAGGTCATCAGAGAGCCGGCGAGTTCCACGAGACGTCATCCGCCCGCGGGGTGGCACGGCTCGGTGAGTCTGGCTAGCCGCGAGATTGATGAACGACGACGCACGCCGGCGTCTTTCGCCCCATTGGACGGGATGCGGCTAGGGCAGCACGCAGCGTCTCCACGACACGGGTTTTCCCGTTTCCTCGCTCAACTCCTTCTCTTTTGGTTCGTCCTCATTGTCTCGTCCTCGTCGTCGTCGTCGCCGCCGTCACCCAAATGGACCCCATCTGCTCCTTCCTTTCCCAATTCCCCCGCCGATGGCTCAGGGTCGGGTTGTGTGTCCTATGGTATCCGCCCTGCCGTCTCTGAGCAGCGTCAAGAGTGCTAGCGGTCGACTTGCCCCGCGATTCTTTCGGTTCAGCTCGGACTCGGGACGCCTCGCTTTTCCCACCCAAGTGCATCCGGCGGTGGCAACAGTGGTGGTGGTAACTCCAACTCTTCTGTAGACGAGGCGCCGTCGGAAGACCACGGTGGCGACAGCGACTTGCTAATCATGATGGCGGCCACGTCACTGCGATCGGCGTTGTCGTTGGTGGCCTCCCGTCCGCTATCTACTAACGCGGCGGCCAGCCAGCCCGCGGGTCCGTCCCAAATTGCATTTGTGTTGTCCACAAAGTGACCGTCGTCACTTTAAATTTTGCATAGCATGATAGAATGTTTGCTCGCCCCGTTTGTACGTATGGTATATAGGTGTCTGCAAATGTCTTACTGTGTCCAGGGCATAGGGTTTTATATATTTATTTATATATACTTTTATATATAGTAATTTACATGTATCATACTCTATAAATCATATATATATATATATATATATATATATATATATATATATTGTATATACATAATAATAAAAATAAGATTTATATATATATATATATATATATATAGAATGTGTGTAAATGAATGATACACACTTGAGAGGGTCGTCTTACTCAATAAAAATATATTTTTGAATGAATTTAATATAGGGGGCAGAAATGTTTTGCCTTAAAGCCTTAAGTCAATAAATTTGCCTAATTTATTATATTTGTGTGGCTCACCGGACATAGGTTTGTGAAATATGCGACTGCGAGAGATCTAGTAGTTCATCATAAAAACATACTGTTCAACACTGGCTAGCAGAAGCGAATGGTCGCATTAAGGAGAGCTCGCAGCGATCGAGAGAGAGGCTCCATTTATAATCACTTACGTTTGATACTTTACGTTTGATACCAAATTGTTGGTGGTTCGATTCGTGATATGATGCTTTTAAGGTATTTCTCCTACTTGACACGCCGATGTTGGCTTTTCATGTTAACAGAGGGAGGCGACTGTTTATTTAGATTCTTTGTTGAA
Source organism: Dermanyssus gallinae (assembly GCA_003439945.1). Lineage (NCBI taxonomy): Eukaryota > Metazoa > Arthropoda > Arachnida > Mesostigmata > Dermanyssidae > Dermanyssus > Dermanyssus gallinae. The sequence continues at coordinate 16,746 of QVRM01000574.1, read as the reverse complement.
AAACTAGATCTCTTGCAATCGCATATTTTGCAAATGTATGTGTTTTTATTTCTTAAATATACTATACATTATTAAAATAATTAATTTATATCAAAAAACATTATATATAATCCAATACAGTAATACAAAGTCTCCTCTATTGAAAAAAGGGTGTTGAAATCACATTGTAGACTTTACACTCATGGGCACGTCGCGAAACTCTCCATGCAAACGCGTTATTCACCACTTCGACATTCGCAACTTTCGGTGGAGTAATTAACACATCACCACGAACAATATTTGGACGTACGGTAAAAAGGGTACTAAAATTATTACTCCGGATTAGTTGTTTAAACAATTTATCTACGCAGTCCTTGTGGATTTCAAAGCTGCGTTCGACTCAGGTTCAAGATCCTTAGTGTTAGAGAAGCTCGCCTTACTGGAAGTGCCCTGCAAGATACTCGGAGTTATGATGGACATCCTACAGAAAAACTCGATAACTATAGACGACGGAGTAGCAGAACATCCAGGACTTAAGCAAACCACCGGTTTTGCCCTGGGAGATAACTTAAGCCCCCTCCTGTTCTCAACTCTGATCAGCGACCTTCTAGCTCACATAAAGAATCCTTATCGGAGCGTCAACCTACTTCTATACGCCGACGATCTTGTTTTATACAGTACCAGCCGATTCCACCTACAACAAGCGCTTGCATCACTGACACAGTATGTCAGTACTGTGGGACTCCGGATCAAGACCTGCAAAACGCACGCCATGAAGGTTTGTCACGAGGGACGTCGTACGGCAATCGACAAACTTTGTCTAGGTAAGAAGATCCTCACGTATGTTAATAACTTTACGTACCTCGGGCTGACAATCTCCTCTACGGGCAGGTCATATGCCAGACATATCTCCGAACAAGTTAGGAAGGCTTTGTTTTCCTCTTCTATGATCAAAAGACTATAAGTGATGTCCGTGCGCATCGCTATTGCGCTCTTCGACATGAAGATCGCACCTATTGCTTCGTACGGCATATAGGTAATTTGGACGAAGCTAACGTCGGCTAACCTGTCTACCCTTTATGGAGTTAAATCTGCGTTTCTGAAGCGAGTGCTTGGGGTGCACAGCTCAGCTCGGAATAGACTCGTGTACTTGCTGGCTGATACACCGCTGTTCGTGGAGGACCTAAGGAGGCGACTGAATCGCCCTGCGACACCAAGATACGATCGTTTCATCAGTGAATACGAAGTTTAAATGGCAGAAATTGATCCAGAATTTTACACAGTTGGGGCAATGATATCAGATTCGTAGAAAGATGTAGAAAGGACTAACCGCTATATTGTTACGCAATTCGCAAGGCACGGGTATCATCACGTCGTGTGTCGCACAGTGGGACTCCATGAGCCAAATGAATCTTGTGTTTATAAAATTTGTAACAATCCTTGTTCAAAGTATCACGCCAGTCACTGTATATATTTCGTGTCGTTATCACGATTGGCGAATGCTTCTGTTGAGGCTTATTTGTCGCCAACGTGTTTGTTTATATGTAGGCATATATTAGGTATTGTTTTTACCCAACGTGGTGTGCAAATGAATTAATAAATGCATGAATAAGTTGTTTAAAAAGTCCCACGTCAACTCGCATTTAGTACTCGCTCTCGTTTGGAAGTACGAGGGTCTCGCCTCTTACATTGCAACGCCATGCGACTCGTTTAACAAATATTTCCTGCACTCACTGGAGCAGTTCTACATTCTATAAAAAGGTGCCCGCACGTGTGAGCAGTATGTCCACTTTGGTACAATTAGCGTATTATACAGGTTTATGCACATTGCTGGGTCATGCCGATAAACGATCTAAGAATGAATGCATAGGCGAGACGCAGATTTTACAGCTTCGGCGATATGAAATGTATACCTCTTCTGACAATCAAATGTAACACCTGGGTCTTTGTATGTTGACACTTCAGGTAGGGCCGTTCATAAAATATGCAGTGTCGTCCTTGATTATTTTCAGCACGGCACATTTAGAAGTGGATATTTACATTCTATTCAAGCGGGCTTATAATAGCACGGCATCAATTGCCATCTGTAACTCAGCCTTGTTTTTGTCGTCTGTGACTTTAACGCATATCTTTAGGTCGTCGGCATAGAACTTGTAAATCACATCGAGCTTGCCAAGAACGAGGATAAGGTCTTGAGCAAAAATTTCATACAAGAGCAGCCCTAGGCAGAAACTTTGCGGGACTCCAGAGGGACATAGAGCAGTACCAGACATAGCATATAAATATATCATTTAATTATTAAAAAAATAATCACGTGTGATGTAGCACGGAGGAACTTCACGATCCGCAGGAGTGTTCTAGGCGGTGCTTAGACCAGTGCGACTAATACAGCGCTGCAGCATGTCTAGCAGTTCAGTCAAGAGCAAGACGACAGAAAATCCAGTGATGTCAAAAATACACTAGTTGTGTCATCTAACAAGGTCGGGACCCTGTTAGATGACGAGTCAATGAGGATTGCCGTCAGACTTCGTTTGGGAACAGATCTTGTATACACTCATACCTGCGTCTGCGGAGACGTCGTCCGGCCAGACAGACGCCACGGGCTATCCTGTACCGTCAGCGCAGGTAGGCGAGCAAGACACCAAGCCTTGAATGAAACCTTCAGCCGAGCTTTACGATCCAGTGGTCTGCCGTGCGTCCTTGAACCCGTCGGACTAGACAGGGAGGGCGGCAAGAGACCTGACGGGCTGACCTTAACTCCGTTCGAGAGCGGATGCATGCTGGTTTGGGACGCGACAGTTACTGACTCATTAGCCCCAATGGTCAGTGCCGGCGCGGGCCGGGCTATTCATGCTTCGGCTCTCACCGAGGCAGGCAAGGTTAGAAGGTACCAGAACATCGGGTACCCGTACAGGTTTTACCTCCTTGCCTTCGAGATCCTTGGCGGGCCCGGTCCGTTCACTTGCAGTTTGCTATAAAAGGTCGGGAAACGGCTGATTCTAGCCAGCGGAGACAAACGAGCGAGTGATTTCCTCAGACAGCGCCTGTCGCTGGATGTGCAATGGGGCAATGCGGCCTCAGTTCGGGGCACTCTCCAGAAATGGCTGGTCCCTACACTGGACCCCCCATAACGGTGCACACGTTCGCAGGAACCCAAATGTCATGTTCCGACCACGAATGATTGATTACATTGAATAAATGATTTGTGTGCGCTCTAAAAAAACTTGTGTCTAATGTATATACAGGGTCATTCATATTGTTGTGCACGCATTTCAAGGTTTGATAGAACTCGGCAAGAAAATAAGTTTTCCCGATGGAGGGAAGACGTGGAAACGTCTTGTTTAGGAGAGAGAGTGAAGTTTATAAAAGTAGTTTTTCTGCCTTTTGTATCCTACATAGTTGTGCGAAATCTCTGTTTGTGGGAGAACCAGTCAACGCATGAAGGAACCGATTACACCGGCGTGTTCGAAGGAAGACACTTTACTAGCTTGCGTAGCAAAAAGCTAACACCCAGGTTAAGGAAAGTCATAAAGAGTCGATATATTTACGTTAACGCCTTTTCATGAAAAATCGTAAACTTTTTCCATTGCGACCAAAAATGTACGTCCGAAAGACCACTCTCACGCAATAGCAAATTTAATGCCCATCATTTTCGTATCAAGGTGATGGTGCTGCGTTACGTAGTTGTCAAGTCACTAAGCTTTTTCGACAGTCATAGTTGTTATGTTTTACGTACAAGTTTTCACGTTCAGAACCGAAAACTTTGCCAAGACGTTTCCGCCCCCTCCTTCCACTAGTCTTCCGCTGTGCAGAATTTTCCTCCGAACACGCTGGTGTAATCGGTTCCTTCATGCGTTGACTGGTTCTCCCGCAAACAGAGATTTCGCACAACTATGTAGGAAAAAAAGGCAGAAAAACTACTTTTATAAACTTCACTCTCGCTCCTAAACAAGACGTTTCCACGTCTTCCCTCCATAGGGAAAACTTACTTTCTCGCCGAGTTCTATCAAACCTCGAAATGCGTGCACAACAATATGAATGACCCTGTATGTATAATTTACTGGACAATACGTTAATTAAGAATACAAATATTATAACGGTGCTGCGCAGCGTGTTAAGTCTGTATTAAGCATATATATAATTGAAAGCTCTGGACGAAAGCCATACAAAATTTAAATCACTTGCCGGCCTTTGACCAAACTGAATACTTGTATTTTAAGCAACGCGGTCAAATTTACCAAACCAGGAAAACCCACGTTACTACCGTGCTATATACTTGAGGGCAGATCGAAACTTCTGGTACATATTTACAAAAAAATATTATATTCCATTTATCGTCCAAACTGTGTCTAACATATTTACAATAAGGGTCGTACAAAAACATGAATCATAACCGGGCAGGGCACGACATTCTGAAAAGCTAGTCGGGCTTCAACAAATCGGCTTATGCTTGCTTTCATAGTAGAGCGTAACCCTCACCAGATAACCAATGCGGAGCGAGATAGAGCTAGCCGAGAGATAAAGACCATCGGAGGACGGAGATCCTCCTGGCGATGTACAAGTCCGCTCGGGCCTGACTGAAGACTCTTATTATCAAAAATAAAGGGAAAGCCTGGAGGGAGTTCATGGGGTCTTCTTTACCGAATGGTTATGAGAAAGCTACAAAAAACCTTTCCCGTTCACTGTGTCCAGAGATACTCCAGGCGGTTGCGGAATAGGCGGATAGAGACATTCCTGGAGTCACAGGGGAAAAGCGAAACAAACCCAGCGACTTGCCAGGTCCAGACGGGATTCCTTCATATGTGGTGAGGCTCCTTGCTAGCCGATAGCAGGTAAAAATGCTCAGAAATATGACAAGAACAATAATAAGTTATGGAAGAAGGCCGATCCCGTGCTCATTTTAAAACCCGGGGTAAGATGGGGCACTCGGCGTATGGACTTTATTTGCCTTTTGAATACGACAGGAAAGTTGGTTGAGAACACTTAGTCCACCTTGTTAACGATGAAGTAGAAGACAAAAACGGACTGCCGGATTTGCAGTTCAGTTTTCGGCAAGGGCGATCCACTGCTGGCCCTCTTCGGCGGGTGCTACAACGCGCGGGTGAAAAGACAATCACTCGTTAAGAACAAGGTGTTGTATTCGACGTATTCTACATAACGTTAGGAACGCTTTTAACACCGCCACCTGAAAAGCTATAATAGATGTCCTGGAGATAAAACGCAGATCCCTTCTCGAACCTATGACGGAGTATTACATCGTAAACAGTAGAAATCGGGAGGCAGGGAGGCGGGCTTTTTTTGGCTGGCGAACCACTGGGTTCGGCCCTGGGCCCGGTTCTATGGAAGATGACTTATGACGGAACCTGTACGGAGCCGACGCTAGAAGGGAAGACCAACATGAGACAAGGCGAGTTTTCTTGACGTTATGAAGGGACCATCTTAGTCTAACAAGTTATTTAAGATTACGTGGAAGCCGCATGAAGCGGTCTTCTTGTATCAGACGGGAACTTAATGCACCCTATGCAAATCTTACAATACTAAATTTGTTGACAGTGCCAACATTTCGATGCAGGTTGCTGTTTTACGTGCAACAATTGGGCAGAGTCTCGCTGTGATTACTCGGGAGCTTAACAATAACTTTGATTAAACAAAACAGATCAACCACTTAAAGCACATGTCAAAAACATGATATCACTTCATTGTTTAAGTGCGCGGGGACGTGCACTGCTTCTTGCCAGCTTTGACAAGAACTGTTTTGCGGTCTACAATAGAGCAGTTGTCTTTTTTATTAGTTGTTGTACAAAAAATACATTCATTTTGCAGACCTCAAGCAGATAATTGCTTAATAAATTACCCCCCCCCCCCCCCGGGAAGTGCCTGCATTATGTATCATCGCATTGTATAGTCTCACTTGTATTCGTCTGTGTTAATCTATATTATAATAGAACAAGTCCTTTTCAACCAACAAAACGAGCAACCCCAGCCGATGTAACTGACTCCACAACAAATTATGGAACTGGGTTAGGAGCACACTAGATGTTCACTGTATTGTCCGATGACTATTAGATAATAAAGCTTTTACTAAAATCAATGCAAAACTATTTTAGAGAAACAATACTTCTCTATCAATGCAAACTATTTTAGAGAAACAATACTTATAAGATTGATTAAGACGGATTAAGTTACCTATAACGTATATTTCTTAAAACCTATAATGATAATGTGTTAGAGAGAAAAGCTGCAAGAAGGGACAAAAAAGCAGAATTTATCGGTTAGCCAGCTCAAGTCAATGCTTGCCGTGCTGAGTATATATATATAAATATATATACTGTGGGCGTTTGTTTGAGTGAGCGGGCCGACCTGCGTCGATCCTCAGCCATTCTCTGGTAATTACGATTACCAGGTCTCGGAATAATTATCTAACTGACTGACATACGAGATTGTCACATCGTTTGGGCTCACTTGCTTGCAAACGATCAAGGTCGTTCATTGTCTCTTTCGCCCCGTGGCCGCTAAGACGCTGCGACTCGGTCAATATTAAGCTTTAAGGAAACCAACCCATTAATTCCCTCTGGTCCCTCCTGTGTGTGTTTTCTTTCCTAGCGCTGCCTTTATTGGCCGTTATTTCCAGCAATGCTTGCGTTTGTGTGTGTACGGAGCAACCAATGGGCTAGATCAGTGGCGGGCAGATCCGGCCTTGTCGAGGACGACACACCGCCGTCGCCGCCGAGGTTCCCGACGACGACGGCGGAGAAGGAAGCAGGCTAATCTTGTTACGGGGATTAAGATGTTTTCCTTCTAATTATCGACGATGAGGGTCGTCGCCCACCTACGACGTTGGCATTAGCGGCCACAGAAGCGGTAGGCGGAGGTGGAGGACAAGTGGGAGCGAGGTAGAAAGTCAGGTTTGCACGGAGACGGATTCTCTCCAGCGGAATTCCCTGTCTTCTCTGTTCCTGCCTTTCGGTCCTTTGCTTGTTGTTTCTGCTGCGCGACCTGATGATGATGAGAGGAATCGCCATTAGGCGGCCCGGCTCAAAGAAAAGCTATCATGTCGTCATCGGCCTTATGGTACGCGTTTCGCTTTGGTTCCGTTTTGTAAGCCGACGACCTGCAAGACGATTTTTTTTTTCGCTACTGTTGTCCGGACTACCTCATCTCCAGTCCGAAGCACGTCCAGGACACGACGGCAATACAAACAGAAGTTAATCATCAGCAAAAAATTGACACACGTTCATTACAAAGTAACCACACACGCAGACACATTCGTACGATGTGTACATGAATGTGCACGTAGATATGTGCAGGTATATATATATATATATGTGTCTGTACACATGCACATCACATGCGCATGTGTTAGATGAACCACAAATGTGTTGCACCACCTAGTACAAAAATATATATATATATATATATACACATACATAAATGTATGCGTTGAGACTCACGGTTAAAATTATCATATGTAGTTCATTTATATCGAGTATGCATATGAGATTTATATATGCATATTCAATATGAATGATTGTCAGCTGCTCTTGGCATGTCATTCGAGAAAGCGATCTTTTCAGAAGGGCGCCTAATAATTCGTACACGCTTGAGAGCTCAGTCGAGATATACACTCTGTGTACTCCTTGCGGAAATTCATGTTTGAACAGATTAAGTGATGATAGCCAAAAACTATGTATCTGATATAGACGTGGCAATTATCACAGGCAAAACCTGATAAGAGGTAAGAGGCGACAATAAAAATATCCAGGCACCCAACCTGTCGTCGGACTTGATAAACTTTATTGTCCGATTCGGAAACAGCGTTCGAATGGTACTGTACGCGGGGTCGTCAATCTAAATCGAAATATTTCAACAAGCGGTGCACTGCCTAACATTTAGTATACAAAACGACTTCTTACCTGAACAAACAAAGCTGTTACTTTATGTTAATTATATAAATAAATTGAAACATATTTTAATGTTTTTTTAATTAAATTAATGTTTAAATTATATAAATATGTAAAACATATTTTAATCAATCAATCAAGCTTTTGTTTCACCATGCATTGGTAGATTAGGTGTTGTACAACATCCTTTAAGAAAACCAAAGTTTGTCCGAGTGAGGTTCTCCATACCTCCTCGAAACAATCTTGAGGAGAAAGAGTGCTAAGGCCGTTATGGCGAACAGTCGCCTACAAACTCTAAAGATTGGCCGCCGAAGCATAAAACGTATTTTGCTAATCAACTCTTTCTTCTGGTTTTTATAGACTTGGTCTTAATGGCGTTTAGTTTCAGTTTTTCTAAGACACCTCTTCCAGAGAAGTGATCCGTTTGATGACACCCGGGTCGTACTAGCGACCACATTGTCATCTGCACACATCACATTTATGTAGGTATGGACTTTTCGTACTTTTATCGAACGACAAAATAGCCGGCAAAATTGACAAGCAGGAGACCGAAGGAGACGCAGCTCTGCGGGCCCTCTTGCGAGGTTTCCACATTTTTCCTTGCCCGCAACACCGCAACAATACTCACCCTGCACCGGTAAAATTCCCTCATTAAAGAAGCTGGAAATTACGGTCAGAATAGAGCTACTAACCCCAGTGCATGTCGGAATGACTTCACGAAAAGCTCCCGATGTGCTTGGCCGAAGGCCTTGACGCAGTTTATAGAGATTGTGTGTAAATAGCCTCCGGATTTTGCCACAGTTTGTTCTATACCTGATTGAAGCACATGGATTGCATTCGAAAGGGTCTGGTCGGCCACGCACTCGATCTGGTTTTTAACTAATTTGCAGAAGATCTTTCAGCTAATCTTCGCAGAAGACGCTATACCGCGGTATACGTTTGGGTCTCGGTTGTTGTCGCCGTGCTTGTCTTTAAATAGCAGATAAAAATCCTGGTGGTATGCCAGGCTCCTGGCATTTGTTCCCTCTTTATGACCTCGTTGAAGAAATCATAAAGATAATTTGCCAAGAGCGTTTCTGGCTGCACCAATGCTCGTAGTACACTTGGTCTCTTTCCTCTCGGAATAGAGTGCAGGACATATATTACTCCTTTTACCTCAAAGTGCAGATACATAGTGTCATGTTTGAATGTGAGCATTTATTTAGAAAAGTAGCCAGTCACGTGTTTATCGCTAAGCAGGTGATTCGTCCCCCTACAATGTTGCACAACGTAGACTGAGAGCCTCCGTTCTGCTCTTCCGGGCAGTCGGATTTTCTCCCGCCTAGCTTTATGTAAGCTCCTTCTACTAATGAACTAGTCAAGCATGCGTCTGGCTAGCAGCTGCGGTGGTATCTTTTCATAAGTATCTTTGTGAGACTTACAATTCTGAACATCTAATAAGTGTTCTATTGGTGTTAAAGGTGCGCATCAGTGTCTCACGATCAGAAGCCTACGGAGCTTTTCTTCATCCAGTGTTGGGTCTGGCCACTCTCGGGCTTGTTCTTCTCGTTTGACTGACACTGACCTCTAATCCGGTTGTCGGCGTTTCGGGGTACATATTATTCTGTGCTATTTTGTTCTTTTTTGTTAGATACTGTCGACATGAGGTGGCCCGTCATCTGGCTCTGATAGGGAACTCTAACAGGAAACTTACAAACTAAGCAGTAGTGATCAGCGTAAATACAAGGCGCGTTCAAATAAAAACGTGCGAATCATCATAACAACTAAACGGATTATAATTTGAATATGCCATTTTGAAGTAACGTAGTAAGACGCATTTAGGGACGCAAATGGAGTTTCCGGCGTGGCTGTGCGCGGGTGCTGGCGAATGACGGAGAAAAAAACCACGCAGTTGTGTGTACCGCCCAGTTGACGCAACATGTGAGGACATCATGGCGTTGTCAATGCAAACTTCGATGACAAAAAAGCAGCGAAGTGTTATTAGATTTCTGACTGCTAAACGTGTTCAACCGGCCAATATTAATTGCTGGCTGGTGGCCGTATACGGGGGAGGCGTGCAATGCATATGTGGCATAATGGCACAATGCGTATAAGGCTAGCGCTGCAACACCTGTTCCGATATCATGCAGATCCCGGTTCTTAAATTCGGTTCGAATTTTTACTCGTAATGAGAATTGATGCCATCACGTCGAGTCAGATAGAAAGCGGGATAGCATGCAGTAGAAACATGTATTGCCAGCTCTCTATAAAAAAATTATAGACGCTTGTGAACTGAAGTTCACAGTGGAATACTGACTTCTGTAACAACTGCAGGAATTCTGGGAACAGGGAATTAGTATTTATTTTGCAATAGGTATGTATTTCAAGATTCCACATAATATTGTCATTAGAAATAATTTGAACATTTCAGCAACTGTCCCAACGGGCAAAAATACCGGGACCGCCGTTTCGTCTAGCAGCTCGCCGCATGAGATTTAGCACACGTCTGCGAGCAGACGCGACAGCGGCATTGATCGCCAACTTAGTGAAATCCATAGCTCGCACGAAGAACGCACCAAGTGATGGTAGCCATGCACAACGTAGCTTCTGTACACGTGCAGACTACTGCATGCCATTTATTCCAAAACTTCCTGGCGATATTCACATCTAGCTGCGCTATATCAGCCGAGGCCTTGGTTACCATTACCTGCCACTTCAACGAAAACTTGCCGAAACGGTCCTGTAATAAAACATGCTTTACATATGTTGTGAAGCACTTTCCTAGTTGCGCAGTATTTGCCGCTGAAAGATGGCCCCACACCCTGCCAACGTTGTAGCTCAACATAAGTAGAATATTAAGTTCTATAAGGAGCATCGCCGTCGAGCCCGGTGGCGTGGTGACTTAAGTCTGCGCCTCGCAACCGGAGGAGACACATAGGTGCGCGGGTTCGAGCCCACCGTAGTACATTTCTATTTATGGGGGTCCGTCTATGAAGCAATGTGAAAAACAGTTCCGTGGACGTTAAATCTAGGCTGAGGGTCAGCCCAAAAAGTTTTTTAGAAGGAACATTGCCGCAGGTCCTTTCTTTTTTGAAGGTTCCTCGCCTCTGTTTGGATCGAGGCAATGGACGTCGACACCTGTCTCCGATGTGCTGAGCAAAAGTCGTTTCTATATAATCTAGTCTCAAACCCGAGTACGGAAAGCAGTTGACAAATTCTAGCGATCAATTGGCCACAACAGGGAACTACGTTTGCCGAAGCGCCTGACTTTCATTCGTTGCTGACGCTGGTAATCGAGGGATCGACAATATTCCTGGCAACGTTTGTAAGAGGCGTCTGTCTGGACCGCTGCTGTGGTGTTTGTGCGTGAGGTTTCTGTTTCTTCTGGCGTTGTTGTTGCTGTTGGTTTTGTTTGTACCAACAGTAGGGATGACGGTGGAAGATTTGAACTGCCGCAGGCGACCTGTGCTACCTGCTTCTTCGTCCCGTTGCCAACTCCCGATGTGCTTGCGTTGTTCCCGGTACTGGACGGCAACGAAAATGGAGCAGGAAGATACAACTTGCTCAAGCTCCGACTTGGATTGTGTTTGCCGTCGCGAGCCGACTAATCCGCTACAGGACTCCAAGCAGGGCGTCGTAGAGACGGGAGCTTTAAAGTTCAGTATACATATACACCCACATCGAGCGGTCTGGTTCGGTTCTACATGCGGCGCACGATGCTGTGCACGTTACATGGGCTACACTCACCAAATAAGTACGGTAACACTGGGTCTATTCGCACGAGCGATTTTAATCACCGAGTTATCACCGCACAAAACACAGCGCGCTGCCGGGCGCCGCCATCTTGCATTGAAGACGTTCCTACTATGCAGAGCAGCAATGCAATTAGGTTGGCTGTCTAAATACGGTATTTTAGTTCCTAGAATGTATAGATCTATTACTCGTGATTTTGCAGTTAGTCAGGTTAACAAAGCAAAAACGGAAGAAGAAATTCGGGGAAATAAGGATAAGAGGAATAAACATTAGAAGGGACATGAAGACTTGTATGTGATCATAGTATAATCTATGCAAATGTAAAACATTGTTATGTTACTCTAAATAAACCATAACACGCACGCTGGTAGCTGGGGTTGAATATTTCTGTAGACCGTCTATGTTTGCAGTCATTAATTTCATTTTGAATACATGACAACTTTTGATATATTAATTGCGTGTTACTAAAATGAAATATTTCTAGTGTTTGCCACGCTATTATCTGCAATGATGCAGATACTAGTTACTGCGAAGGTCTTCATTGTTACGGCTTCTGCTATTGTTCGCATTCTTGTCGTTTTCATTACCAGCTATCTAACACATAAAGCAACTGATTGCACTGTTTATGCATGTATTTGTGAATTTGAATGTATGATGTATATGTGCAAAATGTGCGTTATACTCCGAGTGACCGTTCTAAATTAAAGGTAATCTTTGTCTTTCTATGAAGTGTATACACCATGGCTAATTAGGCGCAATTTAACTGAATTGTGCGATGCACACCTTAACTGCCGTCTGTCAAATGCTAATTATAATCCAGAAGAATAGTTTTATTTGTTTAGATTTACCAGGGAAATGCATGCTAAATTCCTAATCAATGTTTTACAGAAAATCTTCCACCCCGAGAACCTCGGAGTAGAGGAATTAATTCGCTATATATATATATATATATATATATATATATATATATATATATATATATATATATATATATATATATATACAGGTAGTTCAATAAGTTCTTAGAATGAGCTTTTTAGGATTCGAATTTTGGCACGCTTTCACCGCTAATAGGAACTGCAACTTTTCGACTGCTAGCACTCAATATATTATGGTGATTGGCCGTTGCGATTTCGTTTGATAGCTTTTCCCGTGCAACGTATCGGCGTGATTTTTAAAAATGGAGAAAAAAGAGTTTCGAGTGGCTATCAAGCATTTTTATTTCAAAGGTTGGAATGCGACCCAAGTAAAAATTGAGTTAGACGAGACGTACAGTGACTCTGCGCCATGTTTTGCCACTGTTTCCAAGTGGATTAATGTGTTAAAAAGAGGTCGCAGGAGCACCGAGGATGAACTACGTCCAGGAGGCCAAAAAGCGGCAACTGATGAGGAAAACGTAGAGAAAGTGCGAAAAATTCTTGGCACAGATAAGCGAATGAACATTAAGGAAATAGCAGAGGCATTAGGGATTAGTTTAGGCAGTGTGCATTTTATCCTACACGAAAACTTGAAGATGAAAGAGCTTAGCGCAATATGGCTGCCGCATTTGCTCAACCAAGGCCAAAAAGACGCGCCTGTTTTGGCTTTACAGCGAAATTTGGCCAAGATGTCGAACAATCTGTCGGATTTTTGGTGCAGATTCATGACCGTCGATGAAAGCCGGGTTCATCACTACACTCCCGAGACCCAAGAAGCATCTTGCCAATGGTGTGCACCTGATGAAGGACCTCCGAAGAGAGTGCGGACAACGGCATTGACCGGAAAGGTGATGGCTACAGTTTTTTAAGACCAACGTAGAATAATGCTGGTCGACTACCTTGAGAGCTGTAAAACGATCACAGGAGAATATTATGCAAGACTGTTGGACTGCCGTTAGCAAGAACTCATCGTGAAACGGCCCGCTTTGCAGAAGAAGGTTGTCCCGTTTCACCAGGGCAATGCTCCTGCACACAAGTCCCGGCAAGCATCGGCAAAACTGGCCCAGCTGAGGTTCGAACTTATTGAACAACCCTCCTATTCTCCAGACCTGGCCCCCTCTGATTATTTTCTCTTCGGACATTTGAAGAATAGTCTCGGTGGAAAGCGTTTTTCCAGCAATGAAAAGGTTAAGGCTGCTGTCAATGCCTATTTTCAGTCTAACGACGCGGACTTCTACTCAAGAGGTATGAAAGCTCTGAAATCTCGGTGGGAAAAGTGTATTGAGCTTCTCGGGGAGTATATCGAATAACAAAAATTTAAAAACATGATTTGGAAAATTCTCGGTTTTCATTCTAAGAACTTATTGAACTACCTGTATATATATATATATATACATACATACATATAACTGTCTGCAAATATACACATCTGATATTACTCCACACCGTCGAGAAACTCATATATACACACAGGTGCATACATATGCATCCGTACCGGTGTGTCGTTCGACGACAAAACGAAGTGGTAGATTGGCATGAAGAGTAGGTTCGAATTAGCATGACTCTCTTTTGTAATTTATAGAGGTATACGGGGGCTCACAATCAGATGAGAAAGTAACGCGTAGAGTCCAAGGACCTGTCGGTTTATGGAATTCGTAGTGCCTTGAGAAGTTACAGACATACAGGAAACGGTTCATCTTCATCACGCGCTCAAAGTAGACTGATGTATGTCGCCACATACCCCGATAACTCGATCGACTTTTGGCAATATTCCTTCATTGAGCCGGGTCGTAGCGAAGGTCGATTGCTTTAGGATCGACCCCTTCGGTGCCGATCCGGTGCAGGTCAAATGTTCTAGTTGTGAATGCGAGTGAATTGCAACGAAAGCGATGAAGATTTAAATTTGTTTTAAATGCATCTGTGACTGCTGTGGGCCACTCATCTTATTCGCCCACCCATGTTCGTGTTTTGATTTTCTTCCAAAGATTTATCGTGTGACAGGTCGAGTTGGCACGACAGTCGCCGTAAGCAATTGAACGCTACCTACTAGTAGACTGAGTTGCGGGAGTCCATAGTGTTTCTAACTCTCTCTTTAGTTAGAGACAGTAAGATCGCGGATTAGAAATAACAGGTGTAGGCCTCGGATTGCAATCTCCGGCGCGGTTGTTATCTAATGGTACCAGAGCTTTTTGAGAATAAAAAACTTGTAAGATGACATTCACGGTCTTTTAAAAGTGAGGAAAGTGTCTTTTTAACTGTTATAAACAAGGTCTAACTAGGTATGCAGATGCATTTTGGTATATATCAGATAAGCACTGCACCCCTTATTAAAGGTTTTATAGAAGTTCTGCCTCTTTTTCAGTAGTATAATACGAGTATGTGTCTGATATACTGAAACGCGTTAGTGTAGCAGGGAATTAATGTTTGCCAATAGGGGTCTATTTGCGTGTTCACTTGAAGTTGCATCATTATTATCATCAATAACTTTATGAGATAACGGCATTTTAGGCACTCTTTCATATGTATACATAGAAAGCTATCTCTTAAAAACTTTTGACCGAATAACGGTAGACTCTGTTTTGTACTAGGGTAGGAGCATTTCACTGGTCTCAATGCCTTCTAAAGTAGATTTTTTATGTTAAGTTGTCATTGCTTGACAATAACTGAAAGTTTACTTTGTGGTATCTTTGGTAGTCTGTTTTTTATGCATATTGTACACATAGTTTACAATATTCATATTTAGGTTAATAAGATTTCCAAGTTGGAGATCGATGTCGTTGCCGCTTCCGCTTGCGGAGATGCGCTAAATACCACGCAGCGATCTGCCAGATGCAGGCGAATCCTGCACTTTCGCGCCCGGCGGGGCGGTCACTGAAGTGTTCAAATTAGATATATTGACGAGTATATTTATACTTATGTGTCATCTTGAAATGCAACCCCCTTGCGAATAAACAATAAGTAAGTTATTAGGGTTCATGTTACGACGTCACAAGCGCCCTGTAAATGTCTCAGCCAAAATGGGTTTACGAAAATTACACGATAACCGACTTGCCAAGATCTCAATTTTTTTAACGCTCTGACAACCACATTTTAGACGCTCGTAAATAAGCTAAGTTGCTTGTGGCACGATATCGTCTAAATGCATCTATCGTCATTGCGTTCTCGTACTGGAATTATATAGGCTTTCTCCAGCAGAGGTATGTAGCAGCATAGCAATGACAACCACGTCCAACAAATTCAACTAGCACGGCCAGGGCTCGAACTAGCGATGTTTTGCTAACCGTGGTTGTCATGGTAACGCCACGTTTCAAACGGTGCGTTAGCCGCCTAAGCCACCGCCAATTAAAACGCTCTTAGCTCAAATAAGTTTGGTGTTGTAGCAGCAGTCACTCGGACGGAAGTCTCTGGTGACTTTCAGAGACATGGCACCACCTACGGCGGTTAAGGGTAGAAAGGACATATGGCTCTTTCTGGTTTATTTAGATGCCTTAGATGATATTAATGGGACGTTACATGGTCTCGTAAAGCAGCGCCCCGACAGCGTGCATTGTAAGCCACTATGTACAAAAAGGTCTCCATGGTTAAACATCATTTTCAATACGTTGGAATCTGGCCAAAACCAATTTAGTATAGGCTGGATTGCCACGTCTCGTCATGCCTATCTGATGAGGCCAACCAATGAATGGCCCCTCTATTGGGGTCGCTCCAACACACGCGTGTATATGCGTTACGTTAAACTTGCGTCAAGGAGGAATTTAGTAGATAGGTTAAAGTAGCAGTACAGCAGCACTATTAAATCAGCACAGAATAACTTACAGAAGTCATAGCGATGTGGCAATAGCACAATTAGTAAAATATGGCGCTATCAATATTGCTCTTTTGCGTATTCTTAATGGTATTTTTATTATTATTTTTTTTTGCGTTCTATTTACAACTCCATAAGTCGTATGTAGTAAAGAGTCCGTTGTGCACAGCACCGGAAACTCTACTACATAATTTATTATATACTTTACACCTCGTTACCTCAATCGTATGCCTATTTTTTAAATAAAATCTTAGTAAAACACAATAATGAACCAGTAGATATAATTTGAGCCGGAGTGTTTATGAATCTGGTCAGGGATATATGTATTATATATTATTCGCGGTCGTTTGATAAAGCTGTCGCTATAGTTGTATTCCATTGTCCAAGTGGATAACCAGATCTATCTTTCTAG